>CM061548.1:312939840-313546340 GCA_030864215.1 Capsicum pubescens | reverse complement strand
TCGGTGCACTCGAAGGTATCTGGCTCTAAGGAGGCAGAACAGTGCTCCCACTCACATCTGCTGCCGCTGTAGCTATCTTCTCACCCATACGAGAGCTACCAGATCCCTCTCCCATCTCTTTGACCTCAGTTAAATGGTCCTGAGAGGTCTATAGGATAGCAACCCATGCTGCCCATACATCATCCTTTTCTCTTCTCCCCTTTCTTCTCTTTCTCAATTTCTCTCCACCTAGTTCCTCAACAATCTTCTTCATACCTTTTATGCCCTAAATATATAACACCTAATAAAAAAAATCTCCCTTATAATTGGTAAAGTAGGGAACAACCTCGCAACCATGTCTTCAATAACAGCCTGTAGTACGACCAACTCCTCATGCACGCCCAATAGATTTGGGGCCTGAACGCCCCCAGCTTTTGGTTAATTCATTGCTCAAAAATATCAAACTAGGTCTGCATACCCTACATCTCACTCTTAATTTCCTTCTTCATGCAAGGCTACACCCCATATCGATATTAGTCACTCATCGCTCGAGGGTGCCCAATCTCCTTAGTACATTGGTGAGGAAATCTTGTGAGGCCAAAGCATAGCCACCTGAAGGTGGATGGTAATAGGATGGTCTTAATGTTGAATAAGGAAAGGCCTATAAGGATACTGCAATATCAGTGAAGGCTTATGGCTCATCTCGAGTAGTCTCAGTGGGTGTATCTCTAAGGTTGGGCCAAACTCGGAGTATCAATTTCTATCTGCCCACTGGCCTAGAAAGCTGCCTAAAGTAGTAAAGCACTAACTTGAACTTTGAGATTGGGTTGTCATGATCCAAAATCATCCCCAAATTAGTGGTCCGATGTACCGTCATAAAGTGATCAACCTTCGGGATTATCGATACTCCCTCATCAAGGCATATCTGAGTAAACAAGAATGTGAGGTCTAAGTTGGTATCTGTACTTATAGCTTGGTCATGAATATACCTAGATAGGATCTTAGATACATCAATATATTATCCTTCCATAATACTGACGACCAATATGGCTCTGTCGGGATTCTGTACATTGTCTCCCATAGTCGGGCTCAGCCGATGTCGAACCTAAATCCACATGACTTGGACATAAAATTCAAGCTAGTCATCATAATCTGAGTAGATGGTCTCCCAACCCAAGGCGCCTCCTCATGTGCCACAACAATAATGCCTTCGATCCACCTAAAATGCATAAATTTATCATCTGACCAGATCTGCTTTGTCTTCACTTTTTATATTTTCTCTATGCAGTAATCAATCTCTAAAGTATCTGTAGGGAGTTGAAATTCCACTTCGTGAAGAAACCTGGATATAGTCTTAGTGGATATGTTCACTTGAACACCTTGAATCATCAATGAATGAAGGGGGTTACCTCCTTCCATGACATCCCCTACGGGTACATTTGCCTCAGCTCCATCTGGTATGCTTTATAAAACTCCTAGACTAGTTCTAGTCTATATCTATTGGAGGCCCTCATCATCCATTCAAAATGATATTTCTTAAACTTGGCCTCAAACTCTGGTATCTCAGACATCCCCACTATGCTCAACTTGGGCTCAAGGTAGAACCTCAATAACACTATCCCGATCATATAACTCTTGAATACTAGGGTACCCTCATCGATTAACGATGGGTACCGGGGCGTGCTCAATAGATAGAGTGGGATGAACTAGTGGTGGAGGTGGAATCTCCAATGGAACTCTATCAATAGAATCCTCTTTTTAATACTTCTCACCATCCTTTGAACCCGACTAAAAACCTTTACTACCAGATCCACTGCCAGATATAGCATCTTCGTCTCTTTCTTCTCCCTTCTGAGTCCTGATTCATACTTCTCTCTCTCTTCAGACTGGGGAGGTCAGTGTGTTGGTAACTAACTTGGGTTCTGGGGCCTAGCTTATGGAGGTGAGTTTCATAGATGTGTATATTTCATTCTCCAGGGTAAACTTCTCCTTGGTTTCATCAGCTTCATGATGGGATATTCGTCTATGAAACAACTGAATTTATAGTCAGTGGTCTCATCCCTAAGTTGATAGTGGTAGGATGAGCTTGCTTCTTTAGCGTCTACTTGGTTCTCTTTACGGAGTCATTCTTAGATGACATTGTACCTGAGGTAAGATACCAATTAGTTAGTACTAAGAAAAAAAATGAAAAACATGTAAGACTTGACAATATTGATAGTGACTAGGCATCCTATGAGTCAGGATATGACTCGTTGCCAGAGTTTTGACAATCGTAGGTTAGAAGGGCATATAATGGTTTAACATTGGTCACCTTATGAGTCTACCTAATGAGTCACTGGGTCACCCATTGACTCATCAAGAGACTTGTAGTCTGACAAGAACAAAATTGCTCAACACTCATCTATGTCTAGTCACTACGAGTCATAGGGTCAGATAACGACTTGTAGCATGAGTCGTATAGTGACTAGAGCACCTTAAGCTTATCCATTCATGTTATAAGTGGAAACGAGTCACTTAATAACTTATTAAGTCACCCTATAAGTCATTACAAGGCTCGTTGCAACCGTAGCATGTATGTTTAATGATGGTTTGCATTTAACCAATTTTCTGAGGGTAGTTCAGACTTTCCCTCTCAATTTTACCCATATTTTATCCCATAACTCATCCCCCCATCAAGTCTTACTTTTTTAACAATAATTTCAACACCCTTAAGAACTCAAATATTTATTTTATCCATATACACATTACACATTTAGAATCCAAAGTAATTTTCATTATAAACCAAACATGAACTTTGAATTAGCAACACAAGATTAAAGCACTTAAATATAGATAAAATTTTTCTTGATTCCTTAGATTTTTGTAGCTTTGTTCTTGAGATGTAACTTTTGGTTTCTTAGGAGTGATTAGACCTTTGGGGTGTTTGAGGATGATTAGGAGAGTATTTAGTGTATTAGGGACGGTTATGGGAATGTGGAGGGAGTTTAAGTATTCCAAATTTAAAAGGGAACCATTTGGGGTTTTAATTCCTTTTCTATTTTTCATAATTTGGTCGGGTTAGCCCATTGGATCCACGATGTAGGCTCAAACTGAGAATACTGGTGATGACTCATAGTCAATGGATATATTTCATTGGCTCGTTCCTTTTAAAGTTAATTCTTACTTGTGTCTCTAGTCATTACGACTCAAGGCGACTCATTCTAAGAGTCATCATGACTCCAAAGACCTCTTATTTGAGAGTTTTCACCTGGGATCCTCTTGATAAGTTTGGTGATGGCTTATAGTGACCTGGGCACCAAAATTTTTCTGGTCTTTTCCTGTTCCTTTTTGCTTTGCACATTGAACACACCAATTACCCTATAATGTAATAAGTACAAAAACATGGGTTGCCTTCCGTGCAACACTTGATTTAATGCCGCAACACGACGTGGCTACGTTGGATACTTAAAATTCATCAACAAGACCATGGGTTTCCTCCCATGAAGCACCTGATTTAACATCGCAACATAAATTAGTTCCCTTGGCTATTCAAACTTCGCCAAGTCTTACATCAACACAAACCTTCACTTTCTCAATATTTCCCATATAGTGCTTAGCATATTGCTAGCTCACCTTGAATGAGGATTGTTTGTCTCTCTTAACCTTAATTGCACCATGCGGGAATACTCTAACCACAGTGAATGGTCCATACCACCCAGGCTTCAACTTTCCAGGAAACAAGCGAAGTCTCGAATTATACAATAAGACCATATCACCAAGTTGGAATACCCTTTTCTCATTTGTTTTATCATGATACAACTTTATCTTCTCTTTATACAAAGCTAAATTCTCATAAGCTCAGAGCCAAAATTCATCCAAATCACTTACCTAACTTATTCTCAGATTTGCAGCATCGTTCCCCTCAAAATTTATCTTTTTCAATGCCTATAATGCCTTGTGATCAAGTTCAATTGGCAAGTGACATGCCTTTACATACACATGATGATATGGAGAGGAATATATGGGAGTTTTAAAAGCTATACAGTAGGCCCAAAGTACACCATCCATCTTCCTTGACCAATCAATTCAATTGGCATTCACGGTCTTTGCCAATCTGAACTTTATGTCATGTTTGGAGACCTTAACCTGTCCACTTGTTTGCGGAGAGTAAGATGTGGCCACCTTATGTTTCACAACATACTTCTCAAGCAGTGACTTAAATAAAGGATTACAAAAATAAGACCCACCATCAATAATAATAACAAGTGGAGTACTAAACCTCGAGAATATGTTCTTCTTCAAAAATATCATGACACTGTGGCCCTCAATATTGGGATGCGTAGTCGCTTCCACTTATTTAGAACATAGTCAACTTCCACCAATATATACTTCATACTATACGAACTCACAAATGGACTCATGAAATCAATACCCCACATATCAAACAACTCAAGCTCAAGAATATGTGTCATGGGGAGCTCATTCTTCCATGAGATATTTTCTTAGCACTGGCATTAGTCACCAAAACGTGCATAATTATGTGCATCTTTGTAAATGATCTTCCAATAGTATCCATATTGAATGATTTTATAGGACGTGTGAGTGACACCATGGTGACCCCCAACTAGAGATGAGTGACAGGCCTCAAGAATATAATTTTCCTATGTGGGGTTGAGTGTTTTGCTGGCATAGTATATGAGATAAAGTATTTAATTATGTCTTTGGCCTAGGACAACTTGTAGGGCCACTCCACTAGAATCGTACATAATCTCAAATGTAAGAGACCAGTCTGGAGGCGCAATGATGGAGCAGAAATCAATTTCTTTTTTAGGCACTCAAAGGCCTTGAGACAAACATCATCAAACACAAACTTTCCCTCCTTCTCCAATAACTTGAACAAAGAATTCACTACTTTGGAGAATTCCTTGATGAACTACCTATAGAACCTTGCATTACCTAAGAAACTCCAAATACCTTTAACAAAAATAGGTGGAGGCAGTTTTTCAATCACCTCAATCTTTGCATAGTTAACCTCTATACCCTTCTTTGAAATCTTGTTCCCCAAGGCTATGCCCTCTTTCACCATAAAGTGACGCTTCTCCCAATTCAACATCAAGTTGCAATCCTTACATATTTGAAGTGCATTATCCAAATAGGAAATACAGTTATCAAAAGAATCACCTACGATTAAGAAATCATCCATGAAGACCTTTATTGTATCCTTTACCATATAAGAAAAAATAAATATCATACAATGCTGAAAGGTGTTGGGAGCATTACAAAGTTCAAAAGGCATCCTCTTGAATGCGAACGTACCATATGGACGTATGAAAGTGGTTTTCTCTTGGTCTTTGAGGGCAATAGAAATTTTATTATACCCCGAATAACCATCAAGAAAGCAATACCATCATCTGCCTGCAATACAGTCTAATATAATCCATGAATGGAATAGGAAAATGATTTTTTTTGCGTCCAAGTGTTCAACTTCTAATAATCCATACAAACTCTCCATCCCATAATTGGTCTCATGGGTACTAACTTATTCTTTTCATTTGGGACCACAGTGATCCCACCCCTTTTAGGCACATACTAAATTAGAATTACCCATATATTATTGATAATAGGGTAAATCACACCTAAAACTAAACCACTTGATGATCTTCTTCTTCACCACCTCTTTCATAGCAGGATTAAGATGAAACTAATGATCGATGCTAGGTACACACTTTGGTTCCAGCTGAATTTTATGAGTATAAATTCTAAGTGAAATCCTAATAATAATGCAATGGTTCAACCAATGGACCTTTTAAACCTTTGTAATATTGAGATCAAAGCCTCAACTAGTGTATTAACTAAATAGGTTGCAATAATAACTGACAAGGCATTGTTGGGCCCCCAAAAAATGCATAATACAAGTAGAAGGGAGGGCCTTCAATTCCAAGAATGGTGGCTCCTCAATAGATGGACGGGATGGTCGAGTCTCTCTATTCTTCAAGTCCAAATCCAATTTTTTTGGCACATAAGTGTAAGATCCTTTATCAATACGAGCACTCACCATCTCGTCATACTCATCAATGCCATCACTTTCAAGTTCATGATCACCACCACTAACGCCTTTACACCAAGTCGCTTTTAAATAGGTGCAGTCAATGCATCTTTATTAATAGTATCTATCACAAATACCACTCTCATATCTTTTGTCTACTGTATTGATCAGCCCACATTAAAAGTAACCTATTTGTCATTAGCCTGAATTTTATATATCCCATCTTCACGTAAACCTATTACCTACCCATGGCTAGGAATGACCTTCCTAAGATAATAAGAATATAAAAATTCACCTCAAAGTCAAGAATCACAAAATCATCTGGGAATATGAAGAAGTCTACCTTCACTAAAACACCACATAAAATACCAATTGGTTTCTTCGTAGTCTGGTCGGCCATTAATAATATCATTGATGTTGGTTTAGGTGTCCCCAACCCCAACTACTCCTAGACCATTAGCAACATAAAATTTATGCTAGCTCTCAAGTCACACAGTGCTCCTGTAAAATTCAGAGACCCAATAGTGTAAGGAATAGTGAAAGCTCCAAGGGCTTCTTTCTTCTCAACTAAAGATCGAGAAACAATAACACTGCAATAGTACATTTTATCAGCGGGCTCAAAACCCACTGTCTTCTTCTTCATCATTAAGTCCTTTATGAACTTTTCATAACCGGGTATCAGTTCCAATGCTTCAACAAGAGGGATATTCACAAATAACTTCTTCAATATAGACATAAATTTTTGATATTTCCGTTATTCATGCTTCTTCTTTAATTGCTGAGAGAAGGTGGGGGAGGTCGTAGAATAGTCTTCAAAATTGGCTCGACCTCCTTACCCATCCCTTTATTAATTTAAAATCTTTTATCAATACCTTTCGGTTATCGTGACGTCTCAATATCAGTCACAAATTTCTCAATTTCATCTTTAGGTGTATTATCCAGATCAATAGTATCATTCCTTACCTTATTAGTTACCAACATAGGAGGATTAATAGTCTCCTTACCACTCCGAGTGGTAATGTCCAAATAGTGACCGTCATTTTTTGGATTCTACATAGTATTACTCAGAAAAGTGCTCGGCTGATACTGATTTAATGTAGCCGACATCTGACCAAACTGGTGCTCAAGTTTCTTAATCACAGTAGCATACAATTCTACCTTTTTCATTCCCAAAATGTATTCCTTATCATCCTTAAGGAAACTCTCTTGATTCTCTAAACCCTTAACCAACTTAGTAAATAAAGCTTCCATCCTCGAATCAATATCATGGTTCCCTGGTGGAATATATGCACTACTTATCTCCTTATAGTCATTATTTTTCCTCCAATCACCATCTATCTCTATCTACTATGATCCCTATACCTATACCTATAATAATTCCATCCTTGATTCCCTTGCCTCAAGTTCCAAGAGTCCTGATGATCTGAGGTGAATTTATGCACCTTAGTGTTGTTATTTAGGCTTATTTAACTTTGTTTTGAGAAATTATTATGTGATTAATTATGTAATTGAGCATATAAGTGTTAAAATACATGATTACAATGTTTAAGGTGCATTTCAAACAAGTTAGGATTCAAAATTGGTCACTTATAGTTAAGACGAGAAAACTAGTGTTACTAGCTTGAGCTACATGTTGTTCTAGTTGATCCCGATGGACTCTAGTATATGTAATGAGTTACTAATGGTATTAATGAGTAATTATGTGTATAAAACTTGTTTATAGTGTTTAAATATCAATTAAATAAATCCAAGAATCCAAACTAAGTTAAAGATCAAAAGGACAAAACTCTATTCTTAGCTTAAGTTTCTAGTTCACCATCGTGGATGTTGTGTTGTTTTGAGCTCTAATTCGTGGTTTTTGATGATATAGGATGCTTGGTGAGATTATGATGATGATATATGGATTATAACCAAGATTTAAATCAATCTAAAATTTTGGGAGTCCTTGTAATGGATGGACAATAGAACGAGACAAGTCTTGACGTAAAAATGACACTTTGGGAGTCCTTGGCGCATTGAGGATCCAACACACTACCATGGGGTTTGTGATACACCCTGGGGGGTTACTGAGGTACCAAAAATAGTGAGTATCCATGATTAGGGCATGTATCACACACCAGGTACCACGATAAGAGGCACGGCGCGGAGGCATACCATTTTCGGCTAGTTTTGTCCTCCTATAAATAAGACACTTGTGTATGATGCTAAACACCTTGGACGACCTGGAAACTTAGAGGTAGTTTGGAAAACACTTTAATTAGGGTTTTTATTTATTTAATTTAGTTTGTTTATGGATTTTATCATGTATTCATCTATCGTGATTACGGTTATGTCCTTGAGCAGCTAAAATCCCCCTTTTCAGAGTTAAGGCCAAGAACATGAATACTATTGGTATGAATTGCTTTGGATTTTATTTTTTATAATATTTGGTTGTTTATTTATCCTTTTTATCACTATTTTAAGGATTAGCTACCCTTATAATACATCCATAATCAACTTATGATCCCGATAGGAGGATCGAGAAGATAGTACGTGGGGATGAATAGAGTAATCTTCTACAGAACAAAGTTGTAATTTTCACTTAGGATAGGAATATACCTATATTCTCTATTTGGTTTATTATGAGATGAAATATAAATGCTTTCAGATTAGTTCTCACATCTCCTCTCAATGATGTAGTTGTGGGTCTAAGTTAGATAGGTGATTAGAGGTTTGAGATACCATGATCATAATATCAACCATGTGAATCAATAACCAAGATAAGTAACCTAATAAATGAAGTTTAATAGCATAGTATATTGTTCGTGCGTTTATCCTAATTGATTGTCCAAGAACTTTACTTTATCGGATTGTTTACTTTACATTCAGTTTATAACTCTCAAATTCTTTTGGCAATATTTGGAATAAATTAATCTCAACAGTGAACTAGAATTGGATAGTTATCAACATAAGTGTCTAAGGGATTGATATTCGGTGTTATTTAAGTCCACTCTATTACTTGGTTAGACCACGTACACTTGCGTGCGCTTAGGCGTAACAAGTTTTTGGTGCTATTGCCGGGGACTTGTAATTTTGAAACTTCTCTAGTTATAGTTTTAATTTTTGGATTTCGTTGGTGCTTTTCACTTAGTCTTAGTTTTGAATTTACAGGAAATAGGTTAACAAAATAGTAAGCTGGAAAGGGATAAGGAGTTGGTTAAACCCGACCCTGAACCTGAAAAACACTTACACCAAAGGAGGAGAAAAGTAGTCCTTCTCTACCGCATCCCATAAATCAATGATGAACAAGATATTCCTCCCCCCATGGCTAAGGAACCACTAGCCCGCAGGACAGTTCGCGAAGTGGCAATCCTACTTACAAAAAATTTGACCTCTCCTACTCAAAAATTGATGTTTGGAGGAAGATTCAAGATGAAACAACACATGGTTCAACTTTTAATCAATAGTGGACAGTTTACCGATCTTTCGCATAAAGATCCACAATTCCACTTGCAAAATTGTTGGAGATTAGTAACATATTCATCCCTATGGGTGTGTCAACTGACTATGTGCGGCTGAAACTTTTCCCTTTTCAATGTTGAAAGAAGAAAATAAGTGGTTGAATGCTGAGCTAAAAAGTTCAATCACAACTTAGGATGACTTAGCTCAGAAGTTCCTTATCTGCATTTTTCTATCTGGAAGGAGTGCGAGACTTCGCAGTGAGATTGTGAACTTCAAACAAAGACCAGATGAAAACTTGTATCATGCTTGGGAGAGGTTCAAAGCTCTTATTTGGAACTATCCACATCATCAACATTCTAATGAGGTACTAGCTCACACCTTTGTTAAAGCACTTGACCATAACACAAAAATTTTGCTAGATTGAGCTATTTTGGTGGTCAAGCATTGGAAAAAACATATGATGAGCTATATACTTTGTTGAGACGGATTGTGATAACGCTCAACTTACACCTCAATTTAGTGTAAGGCGGTTGTCGTCAATATATTTACCCAACTTTGGAGTCGGGGTCGAATCCAGAGGGAACTATGTGAGTGGCGATTAAACTAGTTTGAAATTATGTCTACAAGTTAAATTTAAACAATCGATATAAAAAGATAAAATGGGGGTTTAAGGTTCACAAATAGTTAATTGTCACTTTCAATATTTTAGTGTTTGAAATCAGTCTAAATGCGAAACCAGAGCTATGTTCACCAAGGGTTTCAGGAATTGACAGATACTAGGTAATGCTAGAGATTCTCGAAATGAGTAGAACAGCAGAATATCCCTGACGATTATACTATCTGACTTATCTCTCAACCTCACCAGACAATTTATTATCTAATTCTCTCAAACTTAGATAACTTATCTATTTCCAATAGGATGTTATCTCAGATAGATTAATCCAGTTACGACATTAATCATTAAACAGAAGGTTGGTAGCTTTCGAGTCCCTGTTAATAATTCACGTCCTCTAGTCTATTTCTCCATTAGAAGCAAATAAAACCTAAGGCATAACCTAATGTTTGCAACCACTAGATTTTAGTTAAAACAATAGAATCTCAAGATGTTTTACTACTCTTTGAATCCGTTAAACACCTAGTATCATATCAAACGCTAATCCATGGATCCCATAACTCTGGCTAATGAAATTAGCCGCTCATGATTTGATGAAAAAAATAACAAGTTGAATTCATGATTATAATGATAAACTTACGAATGGGTAGAAAACAACAAGTAGTTCCTCTGATTTAATCACAAGGTAGAAACCCCAAAAATAGTTGATACGAAAACACAAGAATATTTTATGAAAGAGAGCAAAAATATGTGTCTCTCTTCTTAGAGTTGATGTTTGATAGGTGAATTATTCGGAATAAGTAATGTTTAGTGTAACCTATAGGGATTCTGCAAATGAACAAAAACAACAACCAAAAGTAAATCAAGGAAACTTAACTATCAACAAATTTTTGCACACAAAATTTTCAGTCTACAATCGTATTCCCCGGCAACGGTGCCATTTTTGATAACGCTCAACTTACAACTCAATTTAGTGTAAGGCGGTCGTTGTTAATATATTTACCCAACTTTGGAGTCGGGATCGAATCCACAAGAAACAATGTGAGTGGCGATTAAACTAGTTTGAAATTATGGCTACAAGTTAAATTCAAATAATCGATATAAAAAGATAAAATGGGGGTTTAAGGTTCACAGAGAGTTAATTTTCACTTTCAATATTTTAGTGTTTGAAATCAGTCTAAATGGGAAACCAGAGCTATGTTCACCAAGGGTTTCGGGAATTAACAGATACTAGGTAATGCTAGAGATTCTCAAAATGAGTAGAACAACAGAATATCCCTAATTATACTATCTGACTTATCTCTCGATCTCACCAGACAATTTATTATCTAATTCTCTCAAACTTAGATAACTTATCTATTTCCAATTGGATGTTATCTCAGGTAGATTAATCCAGTTACGACATTAATCATTAAACAGAAGTTTGGTAGCTTCCAAGTCCCTATTGATAATTCACGTCCTCTAGTCTATTTCTCCGTTAGAGGCAAATAAAACCTAAGGCATAACCTAATGTTTGCAACCACTAGATTTTAGTTAAAACAATAGAATCTCAAGGTGTTTTACTACTCTTTGAATCCGTTAAACACCTAGTATCATATCAAACCCTAATCCATGGATCCCATAACTCCGGCTAATGAAATTAGCCGCTCATGATTTGATGAACGAAATAACAAGTTGAATTCATGATTATAATGATAAACTTACAAATGGGTAGAAAACAACAAGTAGTTCCTCCGATTTAATCACAAGGTAGAAACCCCAAAAATAGTTGATACGAAAACACAAGAATATTTAATGAAAGAGAGCAAAAATACGTGTCTCTCTTCTTATAGTTGATGTCTGATAGATGAATTATTCATCAAAAACCCTAAAAGATGCTATTTATACTGAAGCCTAATTAAGGAAATAAAATAACAAAATTAATAAAATTGTTTGAAATAGGTGACGCCTAGGATGACGCCGCGTCAAAAAGTTGACGCCCTATCACAGATGGCTTCAGAGAGGCTTCATTTGCCTTTAGGTTTTGTCTTAGGCTGACGATGTAGCTGACACTGCGTCACCGATCTGATGGCGTATCACCAACGTCGTTAGATTTCTTCTCCAAACTCAATTATCTGGTTTAGGCTGACGCCCTTTGTGATGCCTTATCACCAACTTGACACCTTATCACCAACGTCGTCAGAACTTCTTCTCAGGCTTCAAGTTTCTGGTTAAGGTTGACGCCAATGCTGATAAGCTATCACAAGGCTGACGACATATCACGGAGGTCTTTAGCCATGATTTCTTCTCTTTTGCTCAGATTTTCAGCTCTTTTGCTCCATTATCGTTTGTTTTTATTCCTCCACCCTTTTACTGCAATATCATGAGAAAACACATCAAAAAAACAAGAGTTGCTTCAGAATTCACAATTATTTTGAGCTAAAAAGCATTAAATATGTTAGCTTTTGCTCACACATCAGATTGCATAGGGAAATCTAGATTGACATGGTGATGCCTCAAGAGGCTCAATGAAAAAGGCTGCAGGTATGATTAAAGTTGACAGTTTTACAGCCTTGGCCTCTCAACAATCAGCCATGCAAAATCAAATAATTATCCAATTAAGAAAGTTAGGTGTGAATTAAACTCTAGCTCAAGTGAATGCAGTGCAGCAGACCACAAGTTGGTATAAGGTTTGTGGCAATAGTGGTCGCTCTGCAACTATGTGTGGTGCAAATCCTAAGTCAGTCATGTTTGTGGGTAATACTCAAAGGATAAATTATGGTAATGCCTAAAACAAAAAGTAACAGACTTAGACACCAAATCAATCCTGGAACAACAACCAACAACAATAATTTCATCAGTAGCAGCAAAACACACAGGCCAGTAACATAAAGGACATGTTAAAGAAGACCATAGAAACCTAAGAACAGATGGATGTTGAATTCAAAAATCAACAAGTCAGTTGGAGAAATTGCAGCAGACCCAAAACACCAGGCCTCAAGGTGATTTTCCAAGTGAAAATAAACCTTCTAAATAAGTAATGGTAATAACTTTGAGGAACGGTAAAGAGCTGAATGAAAGGCCTTCAAAGAGGATCCTTCAAACATTAGGTAGGATTTTTAAGCAGAAAAGAGTTGATAATCCTAAAGGGGTTTGTGATGTTGTACCTCCCCTGCATCCAGAGGGAGTGTAGGATATTGTTGATCATCAGACTAGTGAGCTTATTGCTCAAGCTGAAGTAGAGAAGAGGGAAACAAAAGTAGCTCATAGGGTTGATAGAGAGGCAGAACTTGCTGAGCAGAGATAAGCAGAAGACCGCCGAGCAGCACTAGGTGGAAACCAAAACAGAGCTAGAGGTGCCCGTGTTTAAGTAACCCTAGCATGTCAGTACATGAAACCATATATAGATGATGAAGAAGATCTGGGATATGTTGAGCTGACTGAGTTGGAGTCATAGTACCTCCTTTTTTGCCCCTGACATCAAATTTAACATCACAAATGTCATGATCCAACTTCTATATTTGAAGAGTGTGCTTTTAGGATTGCCTATCTTTGATGAAAATTTACACCTTGCAAATTTCCTTGGGATCTACACCTCGTATACCATTCAGGGGGTAAATCAGGAAGCACTTAGACTGAGGCTTTTCCCCTTCTCACTTATAAGAGAAACATCTTTATGGTTAGGGAAATTTCCAAGAGGCTCTATCATGACTTAGAATGAGTTGCAAAGACAATTCTTAAATAGGTTTTTCCTCCCTCAAGGATATTTCAACTCAAGCACGAGATCTATAATTACAGGCAGCTGCAGTCAGAGTCCATTGACGAGGCTTGATTTAGGTTTAAGATGAAGCTGATCATGGTGACAAATCATCAGTTGTCAGGGATAAGATTATTAAAGATATTCTACAGATCCCTGACCATCAGTTCTAGAGCCATGACAAACACTATCTCTGAGAAGCTTTTATGAGACTACATTAGGAGGCAAGAGACAATGTCGAAGATGTAAGATTAGATTTCACTCACTAATCGAGGGTGGTAAACTCATGAGGCTGAGGAGGGATATGGTACTTATGTTATTGGTGCCTCCTACAACCAGAGATCAGCTGATGATATAGTGGAGTAAGAAATTGCATTACTAAGGATTGATTTAAGGGTGCTAGCAAAGCAGTTTGAAGTAGGAATGTCTGAGAAAGTGAATAAAGTATCAGCAGAGGGGTCAGCTTCTAAAGCATACAAGTTAGAATTGGAAGAGGAAGCTAATTATCTGGATCATTAGATGGCAGGTTTTTGAGCCCAAGAAAAAGGGAACCAAGGTCGAAACTACTATGACAGATATAGAGACCGTAGCAGAGAGTGAGATGGTGACTGGAGAAACAAGGATGACTACAAAGAGAAGAGAGATAGGTACATTCCACTGGGTAGATATGATATAGATTTTAGAATTGAAGAGATGCTGGCTAAGCTAGTGAAGGGTCAAGAAAGTTAGGAGACCAACCTTAAGGAGATAAAGGCTGATATTTCAGGGTTGACCCAGAAGGTGAGTCACATGCCATTTCTATCAAGTAGTTGAAACACCTGTCTAGGAAGATATCAGTAACTCTGAACCAGAGGCAGACAGGTACCCTTCCGAACAACACAATGCAAAATTTAAAAAGCGATAGTCATATAATTTCTAATACCATGAGGAGTAGTATCACTACTATGGATCCCCCACTACCTTCTATTGAAACTATTGATGATGAGACACCTGCTGTTTAGTCTGAGAAGGTAACCGGTGATAAAGGTATATTGCTGAAGATAAAGGTATGGGCCTAGTCATTGAGTCAGAAGTTAGATAGATCCTGAGACCACCCCCACCTTTTTCTTAGCGATTGAGGTAGAAGAAAGATGAAGGTAAGTTCAAGCGATTTATTAAGATACTGAGAGAATTAATCTTGAACATACCTCTTCTTGAGGCATTAGAGCAGATGCTTGGATACTCTAGGTTCATAAAACAGTTGGTCACAAGAAATAAAGGAACAATGTTTGATGATATTGATGGTGTGCACCACTGCAGTGCAGTCACAACTAGGTCCTTGATGCAGAAAAAGGGTGATCTCAGAGCATTCTCTATACCATGAACTATTGGATCATCTCAATTTGACCGAGCCTTGTATGATTTAGGGGCCATCATTAATTTGATGTTGTTGGTTGTATTCAAGTAATTAGGCTTGAACCTTCTGGAACCGACTTTGATGCGGCTATTAATGGCTGACTACATAGTGAAGAAGCCTATGGGAATCTTATTTAATATGATCATGAGGGTGTCTAACTTCATCTTTTTAGCTAAATTTGACAAAGTCTGAGGCTACTCCACAGGTTATTGTTCAGGACCCCTAGTCTGAGTAGGGGTCCCAGGATTGATCTAATGAGGTTGAGAAAGGGCAGTTATCTGCGGTGCCCCAATATGAGGAGGGTACCTCTACTCATGTAACACAAATAGAGGTACCCCAGTCTAATAAGGGTGCCAAGTAGCCTTCCCATGATACTTCAGTATAGTAGAGCCCCACACCCACAAATTCCCCAGATGCACCTCCTGAGGTGGGATATCTAAGGTTGTGTGTGGAAGGGATACGACATATATTTAAGCAGGACAATTGTGTTTGGGAGCTAGGCAGGCCTACTAGATGTATTTATGAGGAGTTCCAGATCAATTTATTGGGGCAAAGCGAGTACCAAAGCTCCTGGCAACATTTGATAGATATCAGCTAGAGTGGATGACCAGACCACTTGGTTCCTACATCCCAGCTATGGTACGAGAGTTTTATGCATCCTACAGAGAAACCATAGTCCTTCTTATACACTACCATCCAGACTTTATCAAATTTGTATGGAAGCCATAACTTGATCACAAACTCGTTAGAGGGTTCAGAGTTGATATATTGATAAATACTATCCACAAAGTTATCTTCGGCCCAGATTATATCACTTCTGCATATATATTTGAGTGCGACCATAGACTGAGGATCACAAAGGATCGACGTATCATATGAGATACTAAGAACCGTATAGAGAGGGTTGAGATGGATAGGTGGATAGCCAGGAAAATTTCACCACTGGGTGATGCAACCCCATGGATCGAGGGGCAAGATGTGATCAAGAAGGGCCTTTTGACATTAAAGGCCAAGTTTTGGTGGTTGCTGATTAGTTATAGACTGATACCCACTGCTTTGGATAATACATTAATGTAGGAGGGAGAAATACTGGTTTCCTGTCTGATGGTTGGTTATGATGTTGATTTTGCTTCTATTATGAGGCTTGATTTACATGACAGAGCCTTTGGTGATCTGACTAATCTGCTATTTCCTTGCATGATCCAGAGGCTATGTGATAAGGCTGGAGTGCCTGAGTTACCAGGTATTGATGAGAGTATGCCTATGACAGCAACATCCCAGAAGAGAACTATGAAGGATCTAGCACCTTCAGGCATTTCTAGGAGATTGAGATAATGGGCAACAGTGCCACAGGGCTAGTATGAAGGTCCAGCAGTTTCCAAAGAGCTTGATGAGGCACATACAAATAATTCAGGTGTTGGTATTAACATGGATATAGGGAAACAAAGAGATGCTCTTGATTTAAGTACACAGGGTGAGGGGACATAGGCTACTTCTTATTCAGCCAAAACTTCAACCTTAGAGCTTGTTGGTACATCTACAGAGCCTGCTCACCCATCTACTATAGCTCATGTGATAGATATGATTACTTTATATAGTGAGTTTTTGCAGATCTTAGTGGATAACCATAGGGCCACAACTTCTCGGTTGAAGGTTGATGAGGCCGAGATGACTACCCTCTTCGGGTAAATGAGATTAGGGGTTAGGACTAGATTTGAGTAGGCTGAGGCTAGATGGGAGATTTCTTAGAGAGCCTCATTGCCAGAGTTGCGTGTTTATTTTTAGATGAGTATCGATGAGTTAGAGAGATAGGTTACATCTTGATATACAGATACAGGTGCACCAAACCTAGTTAAAATGAGAGAGTATTTTGATATCCTATGAGCAGAGGTACGCTCTCTTATAGAGTGCCGTGTAATAGCTACTCCCTCAATTATAACCCCTATGGTACAGATATACCTTTGTGCGTGATGAGATACTTTGATTTCTTTATGAAAGATAATGATGAGGTCCCAACAGCTGTGACCAAGAGAGGTCACTTAGATGACTTACAGGATCTTGATATGACAGAGGAGGAGTCCACTAAAAAAGCTAGGCATAATTATTTAGAGACTACATTCGTCGATAGGCAGAGGCGTGTATCTATAGTAGAGGGTGTATCCATTAGTAGTGCACCGCTACCACCACCACCTTTGCCAACTAATATGCCCCCATCAGGTAATGCTCCTGACTCGAGCGCCTAGTGCGTCCCAGGTATGTTCTTACTTCCCTATGTTTTGCTTTGTTTTAGCGCATTGAGGATAGTGTGCATTTTTTAATTGGGGGTAGGCATACCATGCAGTCACAGGTTTTTGTTGTGCTTCTTTTCATATCGGCCATGGTATGGTTGTAGAACTGACATATCTAGGATAATTTTGTATCGTATTGTGTTTTTATTTGTATTATGTTGTGTTTTTGTGTAATTAGGAAATTTTTTAAGTATTTAGGGCAGTAGTAATGTTTTGATTAATTTTTGATACCTCTCATAAATTTTGAGTTTTTAGCGCTGTGTTGATGTATATATGTGTGAACTTTGTGGATCGTGTTATGGCATTAAGATTAGGGACATGATAATAAATTTAACAATTACATGAACTGGATAGGTAGTAGTTGGTGATATTGACTATGTGCTATGTCTGAGTGAGATACTACCCAGTTCCCTTTGTATGTTGAATTCAGAACTTGCCTGGTTAGTCTTTCCTAGGTTGAATGATAGTTGGTTAGGAAATGATCATAGGGCGTTTTTTATTTTTAGTTCACTTTTAGCCTAAATGACCTTCCATGTGTGAATTATATCCCTTGATCCCTGCTTTGAGCCTTGTAATCCTATTTTTTTTATTTTACCATTCATCTTCCCATTTGTATGACAATATACTTGTTTTGGCCTAGATCTTTATTGGATATTGTGCACTACAACACAGGAAAAATGCCTAAGTTAAGGGTGACTGTCATAGGGTTGCATAGTTAAAATGGGTATGAATAAAGGTAAAATAAGAAGAAAAAGTTAGTAGAGCTGGGGGTGGTAGAAAAAAAGATAAAAAGAAAAGAAAAATTTGTGAAAAAGAGAAAAAAAAGAATAAAAGGGAGAAATAAGGGTGGAATAAAAAGGAATTTGGTTAGTAAGTGAGACCCCAAAGTTAGTATAGTGCCAAGGAGGCTTAGTCACTTTAAATGTCCATATGTACCATACCAGCCCCCAAGCCTACATTACAAGCTGAGAAAAGTGCTATAGTGATCCTAACTTGACTATCTGATGCTAAGGTAAATAAAATAAGAGCAAGCTTATGGTATTTGACATGCATTGATAGGAATTTTTTTGTTGAGTGTAAGTGTCTCTTTTCTGTCCTTGCATTGACATGAATTATTTCATATTAGTGAGTTAGACATCTTTGTTGTGAGGGCACTTGAGTCATATGCTAGCTGTTTGCTTATTCAAGTACTTTAATGTTTATATATGAGTGGTTGTCTATTGCTAATGTAATTGACATACCTTGATCCCATTATGTCACACTGTTGTGCTTCATGTTCATAAACAATTGGTTTTGGAAGTTGAGATTGGAGGGGGATGTTGTGTTTTGAGTTTAAGTGTTGTCTGACTGCCCTGAATAACTTAGATTCTCCGAGTTAATCATTGTTTTTGTTTGTGTGTTTTTTTTGCCCGAGGACATGCAAATATTCTAAGTTGAGGGTGTGATGTGCTATAGAAATATAGAAATTTTGACACTTTAAACAAGGAAAATATGCAAGTTTCTGAGGCCTTTTATTAAATATGATCCATTTTGGGTATGTTTTGCAGGAAACCATGTTTTGGATGCTAAGTTCATGAAAAAGGTGTTTTTGGCTACTTTTGGAGCGATTATGGATGTTCGGAATTTTTTTTTGACTTGATCATGATCAATGCATGTTCGAGAGTCGAAGAAGAGTATGAAAACTAAGTTCCGACACCTGCTAAGTTAACCTACGAACCACATATAGACCTACAGACCACATGTAGTCAAAGTAGGTGCCAGAAATCCAAAATTTCGAGAGATGACTTGCAGGACTTTGTCCATCCGCAACCTATGGTCTGCACTTGTGTCCTGTTCCAGACCGTAGGTACTACTTTCGCCTATGCCAGAACGCAAGTACAAAGAGCAGGTGGGACCTGGTCTTTTCCTATTTCTTTCAGGCTTTGTTTTTAGGGTTTTCTCATGTAATATAAATACCCCTTATGTACTTTTTAGTAGGAGTTACACACATTTGATACTCAAAAACATATTTTGATTCCAAGATCCATCTTTGATCTTTGGATTCTCTTGTATAGACTTTGATTGATTTATTCAGTTACGGTTGTAGGTTTTTATTTATCTTATCATTGTGATTTCATATATGCTTTCTATTATGAATGTAATTGATTTCTTTAAAATCTAGAGCGGCTAAAACCCATAGCAAAGGTTATGGAACCTTTGGCGAATTGACGAAGTAGGGAAGAGCAATTTCTGATCTGAACCAATACCAATGACATGCATTGCTTTATCTTTGTTATGATTGATTTCTTAATGGGTGCACACATTAGGATCCCGCCTAGATATTGCTACTTACTCGAAAAGAGGAGTAGTGACTAGGAAAAGAAAACGACAACAATAATTTAGAGTTTAACTGTCGATCCATGATTCTAGGTTCTATCTATGTAAGATGGTTAGGTTTCATTTAATAACTAGAGACTCAAAAGGTAATTGTTAACTAGGATCACATAAGGGTTATTAGTGCGACACCCTAAGATTCATAAGGTAAAGGGTGAAATCCTTCTACTCATCCAAAAGACTGTAAAAGGTACATAACTTATTGATTCTACATGCAAGGTATTGGATTGGTTCAAAAACGTATGATAAGCCTATGGAGTTGAGAAGCCCAGGGGAACACAATCCTAGTGTTCACTTATGAATGATTTCAACCAAGTTAATACTCTTATTTTCTTGAGATTACTAGAAATAAATACCCCATTTACTTTTCTAGTTCTGTCCATTGACTACAACTATTAAGTCTACTAAGCCACGTGTTTCCTTGGGATTCGACCCCAACCTTAGTTGGGTTACTATATCTTGACAGAGACCGTTTCATCATCTAAAAAGAGGTGTTGCTTGGATGTCATCAACCATCACGTGAACCAAATATCCACTAATTATTTCCAACTATCCATGAAATCCAACATGATCCATATACCAATAGAGTATGAATACATCATATCACACAATTGGTAAAGATACAATTATCATCACATATACAAGGCTATCAATATCACATAGGACCCCACACGGTCACAAATAACATATAATGTTCCAAAACCATCAGATAACATCACATATAGGCCCCCACATGGGGACAACAAAATAAGATAGCCATTTTTCATGATTAGTTCCAACACCCTTAACATGCAATTTGTTTCAGTATTAATACCCAACCTAGTCTGAAAGAAGTTAAGCCATAACCTACCTCGAAGGCCAAAAATTGCAACACAAGACTACAATCCACAATCTTACTCCTCACGAAGAGACCCGAAATAAATTAAAACATCAAAATATAAAATCTATGCCTCAAAAAAAGCCAACGATACCCTTATTGCTAATTTTTCTGTCTGGATCAAAATGGACCCCCGAAATAGATTTTCAAAAAAAAATGGCAAAATCATAATTTTATTTCAAAAACATGTTTCTCATATTTTTAGGAGTCTAAATCTGAAAATCCAAGAAAAAATGAGTTAAGAACGAGGTCCAAATCGAAGAAAAATTATTTTCAAACTTTACCGGGTTAAATCCTTGCAATCCATGTAGTAATCAAGAAATGGATAATAATTGGATTAGAAACTCATTCAAGTGAAAAATGAGAGAAGTTGGGGTTAAAATTTGAGAAATACCATATTTAGGCCTTATGGGCCAAAATCTCCAAATTCCATACTTTAATCCATGTTTAAAACAAGAATTTAATGTTAAAGATTGAAGAAATTAATCGAACTAAGTGTATTGGAGATTATACAATCTTAGAAGTGGAAAAAATAGCTCAAAATTGTGAAACCCTGAGCTCCAAGTCTTAAAAATGGTGAAAATGGCGAAAACCATGTATTTATATACAGAGGCATCACGATTGTGGACCATGGCTCGTGAATGTAGTACCTTGACTGTCAAGGGAATCGTGATTATGGACCAGGGTGACGATCATGACACTTACCCTGCACTCCCTATCACAATCGCAGCAATAGCTCCGCGATCGCGGGTGCACCAAATGGGGACTTAGTTCAATCCGAGCTTTCACAGGCCCCTCGAGATTCATCTATAATCCGATGAATGCAAGAAAATATGCTAAGCTATCAAATTCAATGCTCCGGGCTTAATGGAGATATCATAATTTCAAAAAAACATCGTTTTCACAAAGTTGACCTCCCCAAATCACAACTTTCCAAATTGAGGGTCGAAATGAGATTTAAAAACCATAAAACCACACCAACTATGTTACCATCCTAAAATTGACATTCTAGATCTGCTGGCACAGTCTGTTTTGCCATCCATCGCACGGATCAAAAGATTATGACTAAAGACAACTATAAGGCTCTCAAAGCCACCAAAAATCACAAAATCGTATAAATGACACCAAAATGCATCAAGAACTGTGCCAATCATCCCCATACCCCAAAAATACCATAATGCAATCATGAGGATGGGTAAAATAGTCAAATCACACAAAAATACACATTTCACATATTTCATCAAAGTTCAGGTCGTTACATCATCCACCACTAAGAATCTAGCCAAGTATCTCATCTACAGGTCGATGTCGCCACTAGACCTTAACCATAGGGATAACTCTAGAATACAACACCTAACATCCCTAGAAAATATGGAGACCGACTCCTTAAAAAAATAAAACCTCTCATCTAACTGAACCGACTCCCAAAGAATGGCATGATACTCATCCACAATGTAATGAAGAAACATAAAAACATGAAAACTGGGTGAACGACTGATACATATGGGGGAAATCTAACTCATAAACCAAATCGCCAACAGTTCGAAGAATCTCAAATGAGCTAATATACCTGGGGCTAAGCTTTCCCCTCTTCCCAAACCTCATCACACCCTTCATGTGTGAAAGTCAAATAAAATATGATCACCAACACTAAAACTCAAGGCATGAAGTCTACCATCTCCATAACACTTCATCCTAACCTGAGCCACTCAAAGACTATCTAGAATAATTCAAACTCTATCCAAAGACTTATAAAGCAAGTTCGTACCTTGAGGTCTCACCCCAGAAACATCAAACTAACCCACCGAAGAGCGACAATTCCTACCATACAAAGTCTCAAAAAGAGCCATATTAATACTGTAATAGAAGCTATTATTATACTCAAACTCCGCCAAGATAAATGCTGCTCTCACTGACCATCAAAATCTATCACACAAACACGAAACATATCCTCTAAATCTTAGATAGTACGCTCTGACAAACCATCAGTTTGGGGTGAAATGTTGTGCTAAGGTCAATCTGAGTACCGAACTTATCCTGAAAAGTCTTTCATCAGTGAGAAGTGAACACTGAACCCCAATCTAAAATGATAGACACCGACACACCATGTAGTCACATAATATCCTAAATGTAGATATGGGTTAGCCTCTCAGCACTGAAAAAGACTTGTACGGGAATAAAATATGCAGAATTGGTCAATCGATCCATGATGACCCAAATACTATGAGATCCATTGGAAGTGCAAGGCAATCCGATCATAATGTCTATAGTGATCCATTCCCACATTCACTCAAGAATGGGTAATCGCTGAAGTAATCCACCAAGTCTTAAATGCTTGGCCTTCACCTGCTAGCAATATAGGCAATGAGCTATAAAATCCACTACATCCTTCCTTATACCACCCTACCAGTAATGCTTTCTCAAGTCATGATACATCTTAGTCACTCTTGAATGGATGGAGTACTTGGAACAATGAGCCTCCTAAAAATTTGATCTAATCCAATCACCCACTCTTGGTACATAAACTCGACCTTCAATTCTCAAAACACCATTGGAATTAAGTGAGGCTTCCTTAGCCTCATCACACAACTTTTTATCCTAAATCAATCTCAATCCAACATCATCAAACTACTGATCTTGAATTTGCTCCATCAAAGAAGACCTAGCCTCCACAAAAGACAAAACACATGCAGGTGTCTAAATATTAAGACTAACCATTTGGTTAGATAAAGACTAAACCTCTAAGGCCAAAGGCCTCTCCGGGGCCAAAATATTTGCCAAGCTACCTGTGCTGGTTTACTTTTGGCTCAATGCATCTATAACCATATTAGACTTGCCCAGATGATAAAGAATAGTCAAGTCATAATCCTTAAACAACTCAAGCCAAAAACACTACCTTATATTAAGATCTCACTAGGTGAAGAAGTACTAAAGGCTATGATGATCCGAGAAAATCTCACAGTGGACTCAATACATGTAGTGCCTCCAAAAATTTAAAGAAAAAATGAATGCACATAACTCCAAATCATTTGTTGGATAATTACTCTCATGGGGCTTCAACAAACGAGATGTATTTGTAATCACCTTAACCTCCTGCATAATACGAACCCTAACTCAACACTTAAAGTATCATAAAATATGATAATTACCACACCCTCCTTGGACAAAGTCAATATAAGACCTCAAGTTAACAAATTCTTGAGATTTTGGAAGCTTGCCTCATAAGCATCGAACCACTGAAAGGAAATCTTCTTCTGCATCAACTTGGTCAATGGAGCTACAATAGATTAAAAACCCTTAACAAAATATTGATAATAACCTACCAAGATAATAAAAGTTAGAATCTCGATGGGTGAAGTGGGCCTAGACAAATCACAAACTGCTGCAATCTTAGATAGATCAACCATAATACCTTCCTTAGTCACCACAAGACCTAAAAAAGAAACAAACTCCAACCAAAACTCACACTTGGAGAATTTAGCATATAATTTATCATCCCCCAATCTTTGAAATACAATCCGCAAATGCTCCTCATGATCGGCCCTACTCTTGGATTAAACGAAGATATCTTCTATAAATATAATAACAAAAGAGTTAAGATATAATCGAAACACTGGTTTATCAACTCGATGAATATGGCTGGGGCATTGGTCAACCAAAAGGACATGACCATGAACTTATAATGACTATATAAAGTCCAAAAAGCTATCTTTGAAATATTCAAATCTCTAATCCTTAATTTGTGATACCCAGGCCTCAAATTAATCTTCAAAAGTACTGCATCTCTCTAAAGCTTATCTAACAAATCATTAATATGAGAAAGAGGATACTTATTCTTAATCGTTACGTTGTTCAACTACCAATAGTTAATACACATCCGTACATATCCATCTTTCTTCATCACAAAAAAAATAGGCACACCACAAGGCAATACACTTGAAACATCCTGGGATTGGGACCCTTAGAAAATTTTATAGATTTTTGGGTTTTAGACAACATATGACTAGTGTTTACCCATCGTATATAGGGGTACGAGTAGTATGTCTTAGTCGTATGCTGACCAGTATTGGATGGTGGGTTGGATTGATTTCTGGAATGGTTACGACTTAGGTTGGTACGAGTTGTATGGTTGGATAAGGGTCATTTGGTTTGGGTTTTTCCTTTACTTAATCTCAGACTTTATGACTTAAGTTGGATTTGAGTATGAGTGGCTCACTATGAGTCGTAAGCTAGGGTACAATCCATACCATGGACTCATATAGCATATAGTGTTCAAACCTCTTATGATTCTATTTTGCTAGGTGTACGGGTTAAGGGTATTAGTCGTAGGCTTGGGTACGACTTGGTTTAGGTACATTGTATGTTGCACAATGTTGGGTTTAAGAAAAAGGCCTAGGGTATGAGTGTTGGGTACCACTCATATTGGAGGGTACGACCAGTATAATATTGTCGTACCTTGTGATGAGATTTTTATGAAGTATAAGTGGGGGAAATTTGGACATTTCCCATCTTAACCTATTAAGGCCACATGACTTCTTAACCACTTGGGAGGTTATTTACCCTATTATTCGATCATTAAAAACTTAGAAAACTCTTTTAATCACTCTATAATTCTCTCTAAGGTTTTTGGGTAAAAAAAGGCTAGGGTTTTACTAAGGTGATCAATTTGGGGCTTGATTGGGTGATTTCTCTTTGTTATCTTCTCAATTTAAGGAAATATACTTTTCTCTCATTGTTAGATTCAACTAAAGGCATGATTTAGATAATGTTTTCATGGCATGATTATTGTATGGTTTTGGGGTTTTCAAATATATGTTGGAGTTTTGGTATTAAATGCTTGGTTATGTTTTTTCCATGTTTTAATTAGATTTTATATGCTTTAATGGTGGTTTGCATAATTGGTTGCATGAGAATGGTTAATTGGTAATTGGAATTGGGTTTGGAAACACTATGTCCCCAATATGTTTGATAAAATGCCTATGCTAATGCTTTTACTATGCAATTGGACGTTTAATGGAACTATTGCAAGGTATGGTTTGGTAATAGAACCCTAAATGGTATAAATGGTTTAAGTGGCTTAGAGTTGTTAAATGGTAGGGTTTGGTGGTCATGGATTTGGTGAATTAAACTTTCTTATGGGGTTCATGGAATTCCCCCAAGCAAACTTAATAATGGAATACTTATGAGGTATATAGAAATCCTCCCAATTAACTCAATAGTGTAATCTATGGGTATATAGGAATCCATTTACATAAAATAGTTGGCTAAGGACATTGCTTGCAAGCTATAGTCGGTATGACGATACAACTTCTTATGTCCTTGGTAAATAATAGTGGAATAATGGTTTGGTTGGTTGGAAATGGTTTTAATTGGGAAATAATAGCGGGGTATGATAGAAAACCATAAAGGTTCAAGTTTGATGGACAGACATTGGAAACTCATGTTTGCCGACATGAGGGGTTGGTCATAGAGACCATATATGATACTATGAGGTATATGGGAATCCTCTAATTACATTGTACATATGTATAATAGAGAGAAAAGGGTACTTGGAAATCCCCTACTCTTATGGTATCTCTGATTCGTGTGGCTACGCGTATCGGGGCCTATTAAGGAGGTTACATGGGACCCATATAACCCGTGTGTGGTTTTAGGATGGTAAAGCTTCATATACCTACGATAATGGTTCTAAAGGCATGATAAACCCGATTTCCTTTCCCATTATGCTTATATATATAAATGTATGGTTTTTATGCATATGGCTGGTTTACTTGGTTTTACTGGATGACATTATTTTATCCTTATCCTTATTACTTGATAGTGTTAACCCACTAACCCGTCCTCGAGCGACTGCATCCCCACGTGATGCAGGAACCGGCCATTCTACTCGTCCTGCTTAGTGCTCAAATTCAGGATCAACTACTAGATTAAAGTGGTGAGCTTCCATATTCTGGAAGTCTCCATTTCATGTTCATGGATGTTTTTACACACTTTGGTTTATTTATAAATATTATTTTTGGTTATGGTTGGGGGCATGTACCAATCACATATTGGTTTTCTTTTGGTTAGAGGTTTTTATGGAACTACTATAGGGGTTGTATGGTTGGTATCGATATTGTTCTCAGCCTTAGTATTGACATTTATATTGGGGATGATACCGTTGGACTAAATTTCTCACTGTTCTACCCTTTAATGTAATGTTATGGAACTTGGTTTGGTTATTATTTCTGTTTTGGATTATGGTTTTTTTTTGGTTATAATTATCGATTGGGTTGGGGATAGTTGGGCTTGTTTGGGTCGATCTTGGTTATAGACCTTTTCCAAAGTCTGGATTTGTGCAATCACATGCTATCTTGTTAGATGTTCGAAATTTATCTGACTCAGTGTATATACTAGATGGTTGGGAGGGTATCGGGGGTGGTCTCCGGTCCTGGTTGGACTTGAGATGCCCATTACGACAAGGCTCTTGGTCGGGTCATGTCATGTTGGTATCAGATTGGGAGTCCACAAAGTCGTGTCGAGTAGAGTCTCTTTTAGGGATGTGTAGTGCACCACACTCATAAGGGAGAGGCTACAAGGCATTTTGGAATGTTTCACTTTCTTGGTATTTTATTTTTAAGCTATAAGGTCTAAGGTTCTTTCTAATCCTAGTTTGTTTTCTTTTTAGATCATGCCTCGACAATCTGAGATGCAAGGTAACTCTTCTGTCCCAACTGGGGACAATGTTGAAGGGAAATGTACTACTCATGGGATCCATACTCGGTCTAGGTATTCAGTCCTTGATATTTTTAGAGTTAAATTAGTTACTACTAGTCCTTCTCAGGATGAGGTGACAAATGAAAATTTTTGCCAATCAATTCATATTATTGCTTTGTTGGTTGCTGTTCAGGCCGAGCATGGCATATTTGGTGTTTTATCTACCGAGGCCACAAGAGTTGGCCAGTTTATGAAGATGAATCATCCCACTTTTTTAGAGTAAAGGTGGAGGAGGATCCTCAGGGTTTCTTGGATGAAATAGAGAAAATCTTTAGGGTAATGCAGGCCACGAATGTGAAAGGGTTGAATTTTGCTGGTTACTAGCTTAAGGATATGACGTACTAATGGTACGGGGACTAGGATAGGATGAGAGGTGATGTTGAGGAGTCGAGTGTGTAGGAGACTTTCTCTAATGCTTTTATAGATTGCTACTTTTCTCAAGAGTTGACGGAAGCGAAAGCAAAGGAGTTTGTCAATTGAAAGCAAGGGAAAATATCTGCCAAGAAATATTCCTTGAATTTCCATCAGTTGTCAAGGTACGTTCTGAATATGGTGGCTGACATGAGGGTAAAGATGAGAAAGTTCACTTCTAGACTATCTCAAGAGTTGATCCTTGAAAGCAAGACTACATTTCTGATCAAGGATATGGATATTACTAGGTTGATTGTTCATATGCAACAGGTGAAGGAAGAAAAGAAAAAATAGGTTGAGTTTGGGGAAAGACATGGTAAGAAGTTTAGGTCATCTGAACAAGGTGGTAGGCAACATCAAGGTGGCCAGGATGGTGGTAAATGGCTAAAGAATAATTGGGGGAGTATTGGTTCCTTCTCTACTGCTAGTGCTCCTTACCAAAACAGTCGGGTGATAGGCGTCAATAAGGCGGCGATAATTTCCAGGCACTGGGTGCCTAATATCAAGAAAGTAAGGCTCAGTAGGCCTCATCATGCCCTCCTTGTTAGTTCTATGGCAGGTTTCCTAGGGGTTTCTATGATGATGGAAGGGTCATATGTTTTAAATATCATCAGCCAAGCCATATTCTCAGAAACCATTCGATTGGTAAGGGTGCTTCAGGAGAGAGTAAGGCTTCGATTGCTTCATCTTCTACTCCTGCACCAAAGGGTGTTGCTTTTGCATTTGTTTTTGCTTCTGGTATCGGTACTGGTCAGAATAGATTATATGCTCTTACTGCGCGATAGGAATTTGAGGACTCACCTGATGTCATGACTGGTACATTACAACTATTTTCTTGTGACATGTATTATTTGCTTGATACGGTGTCCACTCTTTCTTATGTGACCCCATTTGTGGCTGCATATTTTTGTTTTGATCCTAAGGTTATTTTGGATTCTTTTTCTATTACTACCCCGGTAGGTGACTCTGTGGTTGCTAAAAGGATCTATAGGGTGTGTGTGGTATCTTCTTGTAGTAAGTAGACTTTGGTAGATTTTCTTAAACTAGATATGGTGGATTTTGATATTATTCTGGCGAAGGATTGGTTACACTCTTGTTATGCATCCTTAGATTGTCGGACCCATAAGGTTTTCCTTAGGATCCCTGGTGAATCGGTTATTGAGTAGGAGGGTGGTTCCCTAGCTCCTAGGGGGATTTTTATTTCTAATCTTACGGCTCAGATAATTATCTTCAAATGTTGTCTCTATCTCTGGTCTAGGTTAAAGATTCTAACTCGGAAGGTTCTTCTTTTCACTCATTTCTAGTGGTGAATGAGTTTTTTGAGGTCTTTGACAACGCCCAAGTGCACACGCAAGTGTACGTGGTCTTATCAAGTAGTAAAGTGGCCTTAAAGAAGCCAAGAATCGATCCCACAGGGACTTGCTTCAACAACGATTCGATTTTAGTTCACAATTTAGCTTCAATTGATGCAAAGGTAACCAAATTTTTTTTGTAATTTATAACTAAAGAACAGTAAACAATGTGTAAAGTAAAGATCTTGAAACAAATAATAGGAGAAAACCTAGGGTTAAAGCACTTTGAACAATCATATTATGTTGTTGAACTTAATTTGTTAACTTGCTTATCTTGGTTGTTGATTCGTAGAGTTAATCTCATAATCATGGTCTCTCGACCTCTAATCCTTTACCTAAGTTGAACCTTACAACTACATCATTGATCGGAGATGTAAAAATCCACTTAAGTTCTTTAAGCTATCATCCTACGTGTGAATCAAGTAAGGTATCTAAGTACATCCCTAATCTAGACACTAATTCAAATTTCTTATTTCATAAAGGAATAGAAACCATACTTTCTTCATCTCCATATTCTATACCCTAATTCCTCTCCCGAGGTCAAAAGGTAGAAAATTGATGTATTCTTAGGGTCATGAATCGTTAAAACATTTAAATCAAAGATGAACACACAAGCAATAATGATATGCAAAGTTAAACGAATTCAATTCAAAACAATTGTACTCATGTTCTTGGCTTCAACCCCGAAAAAGGGTAATTAACCACGCATAGTCATAATCATAATCAAAAGGTGGTTTAATTACTTAAAACATGAATGAACTAAATTAAAATAATAAAAAGCTAATTATGAATTTGTATCAGCCCCTGTTCTCCAAAATATGTCCAAAGATAATTAAAAACGTGTACAAAGACGTATATGTAGCAATAGGGTAAGCCCAAGCCGTGTTGGACAAGAAATCAGAGTGAAAGTATAGGGGTGGAATAAATCATTCAAGGAATTATGTATTCCATAGATATGGATAATGTGATGCACACTATATTCCATAGAAATGGAGCACGCGATGCACGCATATCGCATGGTGCTACTGGAATTTGCATTTCAAATTTTTGTTAAGTGTTGGTCGTTCCTCCTTTCATCCCTTGTCTTGTAGTGTATTTCTTTTGATTTTACATCCTATAAATCATCAATATATCACCAGAAATGGATCACAAAGATCCTACATCATCAAACCATATGAATTAGAGATTCAAACAACACTATATCCATCACGATGAATCGAAACAAGAGCTAAGACTAAGTTTGTTCATGTTGATCTTCCACTTAATGTTCCCCTTCCACACTTAATAAAATTGAACTTTACACATCACCAAAAATTTATTCCACTCATAATCACACATTAAAACCATTTGGAACACATTAAACACAATAGAATTCATCAAGATAGACTAGTCAAACAACTAGGTCAAGCTAGAAAAACTAGTTTTCTCTATTGAACTCTAATTGACTCAATTAATTACAAACTTGTTGGGAAACACTTTGAACCATTAAAAACACATCCTTGAACGCTTATATGCATATTTATCTCATTATCAACTCATATATCATACGAATCCTCCTCAAAATAAGGCTAAAAAGACTAGAATAGTGACACTAGAATGCATAAATACACCCAACATCACCACCCCACACTTAAAGCTTTGTTCTTCCTCGAACAAATATTAACTATAATCATCATCAACTAAGGAGACTCTGCACTTCTAATTCAAGCAATACACTCAATCTAGTACCACCATGACTACATAGATTGTAAGTTTCTACACTAAGCATGTTACAAACATAATTGAATGTTTATGAACCTACTCCAAAACATCCTAGACTCAAGAATTGACTCACATAGTTGGAAAACTCAGGATTATCATTAAATCAAGGACGTCATACAAATCCCCCACATTCACAAAAAATGTGCCTCTCACAACAAGAGAGTTACTCATAATCACTCACAATTATGTCATTTATCACAATGGGTAAAAGAATAAAATTACACTCACTCTCACAAAGAATTAATAAGTTACACACAATGAACCATAAGCTTGCCCTTAGTGTAATGCTCCACTAATATCAGAATGATGCATTTAGGATAAAATAGGTATTTTTCGAGTTGTAATGTAGGCTAAGGGACGGGTAAAAACTATTTGGGAATAGTGACTAACCTATCTAAGTTCTTTAATACACTACATTATACATTTAAAACCAATATCCAAAAACCAATTTACACAATTTTTGTCTACCCTATTCTTTTGTTTTGCCCCATCTCTTTTATGCATTTTCACAAACACATGGTGGGTGTATTATTTATTCCTTCAAGATTCAATGGAAATATTTATTACACCATTTATATCACTCCCAACCAGCACACATCAAATATAAATGCCAATAACTATTACCTTGGGTCATCAATTTCACCTTTTTCTTCTTCAATTTCTCAAACTCCGAACTAAATCAATTTTTCATTAAAGCGCCTAGGAGATTTTGGATCTAATTAAGGTCCATAATAGAAGGGATTAGGCTAATTATGTGGATATCAAAGAAAAGGCTAAAGTCTCAATGAGGGTTAACTAGGATAATGCAAAAAAAGGTAGGACAAATAGAAGGTATAAAACAAGGCTATCAAAGAAATGCCTATATCAGCTCCTAAACTTTCATTCTTTAGTTCTCTTTACATACACACCGGGCAAGTTCTAGACATCACATACAACAAGGAATATACAAAAAAACCTCACACGGACATGGAACATGCTCAACTCAATAGGATCATCATAGACTCTTAACCAAACAATAACATGAATTTAAATTTAAGCCAATAAGTACAAGAGTCACAAACATGAGCCTAGGTGTCTCAAAAGTAGAAATTCACTCATTCAACATGATTTTTCCATTAAAACACTTGCACCATGTAATAAAAAATAGCACCAAAAAAAATATCTCACACCAAAAATTTTAAATTGAGCCCAAAATTGAGAATTTCCCCACCCCATACTTCAAAATCTACTTTGTCCCCAAAGTGAACTCTTAAAGTAAGAGATAGAAATACTCCCCAAGGCCTCTAGGCATAGCTAGTAGCATATTCATCATAAATAGGGTTTGGGGGACCCTACACTCAGTTTTTTCCATACTTCTTAGCTTAGGTTTTTGGTACTCAGACTTCCCATAAACCTGTGACTCAATAAAAAACAAAAACTAAGTGAAATAAGAACTAAAAACTAAAAGGAAAACATACCTAATTAACTTGGGTTGCCTCCCAAGCAGCGCCTGATTTAGTGTCACGACACGACCCAACTCAACTCAACTCAACTCAACCATATTCCTTCCTTCTCTTTCTCATATTTAGCCTCTATCTTTATATTCTCTTCACCCTTCTTAGGTGCGAATTTTCAAGGGAAACAAGTTTTTAACTTTAGCCTCTTCAGGCTCATCAATTAACATCAAATCAGGCTTAGGCATAGAAGCTTAGGCTGCTCAATCAGGTATTCCAAAGAAGTCTTTGGTGGACTAACCACCCATACTTGTCCCCTTTAATAACATTGATCAAACACAAATCTTTATAGTAGGACATTATTTTGGGTGATTTGTAAACATTGAATACCACTTCTTTATCCTCTACCTTTATTTTGAGTGTGCCTTCTCTAAAATCAATCAATGCTTCTCCAGTTGCTAAGAATGGATGCCCCAAGATAATTTATAGCTATTTTTCTGCCTCAAAATTAAGAATAATAAAGTCAACAGGAATAACAAATTTACCAACCTTTATGAGGACATCCTTAATGGTTACTTCCAGATAAGCAATGGATCCGTTTGCAGGCTGCAAAACCACCGTGGTCGATCTAGGCTTTCACAAAACCAATGTGTCAAACAAATATAAGGGCATCAAATTTATGCTCTCCCCTAAGTCACTCAGTGCATGGACCACTTTACTCCCAATTTGGATAGGTAGAGTAAACTTCCTCGAATCTCTCAATTTCTTGGGAATTTTCTATGTCATTACAGTGCTACACTCTTCAATTAGTGTTATCTCCCCCACATCCTACAATTTTACCTTATTAGCAACCACATCCCGCAAGTACTTTGCATACTTGGGCATACCTTACAAAACATCTAACAAAGGTAAGTTGATATGAAGCTCTCTTAATGTATAAAAAAACTTCTTAAACATTGCATCCTCCTTCGCTTTAATTTGTCTCTGAGGTAAGGGTAGTGGTGGTGTCTTATTCACTTCTTCTTTATCAATTTTTTCTTTCAAGTACTCAGACTTTCTTGATTTTCAGCAACTCTTTCAGAAACTTGTGAGGGAGTTAAGTCTGCATATACCTCCTAGTTGCCTTTGGGGGTTCTCCTTGAAGCTCTTTACCACTCCTCAAGGTGATTTCCATAACTTATTTTGGATTTTCTATAGCTGCTTGCAGACCACCTTGAGGCCTAGTATTCAATGCTTGCTGTAAATGCCCAATCTGCAAGTCTAAAATTCTCTGAGAAGCTTGTAAATTTTTCATGTCCGTAGTGAACTGTGCTTGATTAGCTAAAATCTGCTTCAATATCTCTTCCATGTTGCTAGTTGACTGATTCTCTTGTGCCTGTGGTTGCTGAATTTGGTGTTGTTGGGCGTTCCACGGCTGAGTCTGCCATTTCATGTTGTAGGAATTACCATAATTTGGCCTTTGAGCATTGCCTACGTATATCAATGATTCCGGATTTGAAGCACATATGGTCGCTGAATAGCCACTATTTCTCCAGATCTCATACCAATCACTAGTTTGCTGAACTGCATTAACTGCTGTTGTAGGCTGTGGAGCTCCAAATTTTGGGTTGCTGAACTGAGTGTTAATCATGTTTTGTAATGCAACAACCTGAGTTGATAAGGTAGTGAACTGTTCCACCCCCAATACACCTACATGTCTTCTTGTAGCACTTCTAGCATCTGAATGCCATTTAGAATTTTCTGGTGCTATACGGTTCAACAATGTGTAAAGCTCATCATAAGTCAATTCCAACGCTTGACCACCTACTGCTGAATCTATCAAAATATTCATATTTTGATCAAGTGCTTCTACAAAAGTATGAACAAGTATCTCATTGGATTGTTGGTGATGTGGACAGCGCCAAAGAAGTGCCTTGAAGTATTCCCAAGAATGATAGAGGTTTTCATCTGGCTTTTTCTGAAACTCACAATCTCACTGCGAAGTATCGCAGTCTTACTAGATGGAAAGAATTTGATGAGGAACTTTCTGGCTAAGCCGTCCCATGATGTGATTGAATTGGTCGGCTCCACATTTAATCACCTTTTAGCTTTCCCTAACAGTGAATAGGGAAAAAGTGTCAGACTCATATATTCTGTATTCACCCCAGTCTGAATGAATGTATTAGTAAGCACAATGAAATTCTGCAAGTGGACTTATGGATCCTCATGTGAAGCCCTGCAACTGTCCACTGCTGATAAGAAGTTGCACCATGTTGTGTTTTAACTTAAAATTCTTCCCAGTAGTCGGTTTTTGAATTGGGAAAGTCAAGTTCGTTGGAAGTGGGAATGCCACTTCCCTAACCGTCCTACATGTTTCTTGTGGTTCAGCTATCAGAGCATGATTCTCTTGATCTTCTATTTGAGGAAATTGAGGGAGATGGATTGCGTCTCTTCTTTATTGATAGAAGTGTTGTTCAGGTTTGGGTGTTGGTTCAACAAACTCCCTATCCCTTGCCAGCTTCCTCACCTTAAAATCTGTTTATTGCAATCACAAAACCAAGATCAAGCGTAAAAACACCAAATAAATCTAAAAAGTAAAACTAAAATAACCAGTTGCCAAATTCCAAGTCCACAACAAAAGTGCCAAAAACTTGATAATGCCCAAGTGCACACACAAGTGTATGTGGTATTATCAAGTAGTAAAGTGGCCTTCCAAAAGCCAAGTATCGATCCCACATGGACTTGCTTCAACAACAATTTGATTTATTTCACTATTTAGATTCAATTGATTCAAAGGTAACCAAAAAGAAAGTTTGCAATTTATAACTAAAGAATAGTAAATAATGTGTAAATTAAAGATCTTGAAACAATCAATAGGAGAAAACCCAGGGTTAAATCACTTTGAAAAATCATACTATATTGTTTAACTTCATTTGTTAACTTGCTTATCTAGGTTGTTGATTCGTAGGGTTAATCACATGATCATGGTTTCCCAATCTCTAATCCTTTACCTAAGTTGAACCTTAAAACTACATCATTGAGCGGGGATATAATAATCCACTTAAGTTCTTTAATCTATCATCCTATGTGTGAATCAAGGTATATAAGTACATCCCTGTTCTAGACACTAATTCAAATTCCTTATTTCATAAAGGAATACAAACCATACTTTGTTTATCTTCATATTCTATCCCCTAATTCCTTTCCCGAGGTCAAAAGGTAGACAATTGATGTATTCTAAGGGTCGCAAATCCTTAAAATAGTTAAATCAAAGATGAACACACAACCAATAATGATAAGAAAAGTTAAACAAATTTAATTCAAAATAATAGTACTCATGTTCTTGGCTTCAACCCCAAAAAAGGGTGTTTAGCTACGCATAGTCATAATCATAATCACAAGGTGGTAATTAATGACTAAAAACATGAATGAACTAAATTAAAATAATAAAAACCTAATTATGAACTTGTAGCATCTTGTTCTCCAAAATATGCCCAAAGATAATTAAAAACGTGTACAAAGACATATATATAGCAACAGGGTAAGCCCAAGCCGTGTTGGACAAGGAATTAGGGTGAAAGTCCAGGGGTGGAATGAAGAATGAGATGCATTCTGTATTCCATAGCAATGGAGCATGAGATGCACGCTTTATTCCATAGAAATGGAGCATGCGACGCACGCATATCGTACAGTGCTACTGGAATTTGCGTCCCAAATTTTGGTTAAGTGTTGGTCGTTCCTCCTTTCATCCCTTGTCTTGTGGTGTCTTTCTACCGATTTTCCAGCCTCTAAATCATCCATTATCATAATAAATAGCTTACAATAGATCCTTCATAATCAAAGAAAATAAATTATAGATTCAAACAACACTATATCTATCACGATGAATCAAAACAAGAGCTAAGGCTAGGCTAGTTTATGTTGATCTTCCACTTAATGTTCCACTTCCACAATTAATCAAATTGAACTTTACACATCACCAACAATTTATTCCACTCATAATCATACATTAAAACCTTTTGGAATACATTAAACATAATAGAATCCATCAAGATAGACTAGACAAGTAACTAGCTCAAGCCAGAAAAACTAGTTTTATCTATTGAACTCTAATTGACTCAATTAAGTACAAAATTTTTGGGAAACACTTTGAACCATTGAAAATATATCCTTGAACACTTATATGCGTATTTATATCATTATCAACCCACATAGCATATGAATCATCCTTAAAACAAGGCTAAAAAGACTAGAATAGTGACACTAGAATGCATAAATACACCCAACATCAGTCTTCCCAGATGATCTTCTTGGTGTTCCTCCGGATAGGGAGTTGAGTTTGGTATTGATTTGGTTCCAAACACTCATCCCATATCTATTCCTCTATATAGAATGGCTCTGTCTGAGTTGAGAGAACTCAAGGAGCAACTTAAGGATCTTTTAGATAAGGGTTTCATCCATCCTAGTGTCTCCCTTTGAGGTGCACAAGTTTTATTCGTGTGCAATAATGATGGTTATATTTAGATATGCATTAACTATAGGCAGTTGAATAAGGTAACCGTCAAGAATAATTATCCTCTTCCAAAGATAAATGACTTATTTGATCAATTACAAGGTGTCAAGTTATTTTCTAAGATAGGTCTTCAGTATGGGTATCATTAGTTTATGATTAGGTAGGAGTACATCCCTAAGACAACTTTCCAAAATAGTATGGGCCCTTTGAGTTCTTGGTTATGTCATTTGGTTTAACGAATGCCCCAACAACATTAATGGATTTGATGAATAGGGTTTTTTGATAGTTTTTTGATCTTTTTGTCATTGTGTTCATTAATGACATCTTCAAGTATTCTAAGAGTGATCTAGATCATTCTAATCACCTCCATGTGGTGTTGTAGACCTTAAAGAAACAACAGTTGTATGCTAAGTTCTCTAAGTGTGAGATTTTTTTAAATGCTGTAACTTTTTTGGTCATATTATTTTTAGTGAAGGGATCATGGTGGATCCGCAATAGCTGACTGTGGTTAAAGGGTGGACTAGACCCATAACTCCAACTAATATTTCAAGATTCTTGGGGTTGGCTGGATATTATAAGTGGTTTGTGGAAGGTTTCTCGATGATAGTTTCCCCATTGACTAAGTTAACTCAGAAGAAGGTAAAATTTTATTGGTCGGATGTTTGTGAGGGGAGTTTTGAGAAGCTAAAGGATAAGCTAACTTTGGCTCTGGTTTTGACATTTCCTAAAGGTAATGAGGGGTTTGTGGTTTATTGTGATGCATCTCGGTAGGACTTAGTTGTGTTTTGATGCATCATGAGTAGGTTATTGCCTATGATTCTAGGAAGTTGAAAGTGCATGAGAGAAACTATCCTACTTATGACTTGGAGCTTCTTACATTATTTTTTGCTTTAAAAATCTGGCAGCATTATTTATATGGAGAGCACGTGGACATATTTTCTGATCATAAGAGTCTATAGTATGTGTTAACTCATAAGAAGCTAAATCTCAGGTAGAGGAGATAGTTGAAGCTTCTCAAATATTATGATATGAGTTTTCACTACCACCTAGGTAAAGCTAACATGGTTGCTAATTCTTTTAGTAGGTTATTCATAGAGAGTTTAGCTCATTTGGGAAAGGAAAAGTGGGAATCGGTGAAGGATATTCACTGCTTGGCTAATCTTGGAGTTTGTCTCTTGGACTTGAATGGTGGAACAGGAAGTGGTTCGAATGTCTCTTGGTGTAGAGATTAAAGAGAAGCAAATTCTAGATCCTATATTGATAAAAATCAAGAGTGATGTTGGTGGGCAAAGGGTGATAGTGTTTGAGATCAGTGGTGATGTTACCTTAAGGTACCAAGGATGGTGGTGTGTTCCTAACATGATGGGTTGCTATAAAGGGTTTTGACTGAGGCACATAAATTTCACCATGTTGTTTATCCTAGTTCAAAAAAGATGTATTATGATCACAAGGAGATGTATTGGTTGAATGGTATGAAGAGGGATGTGGCTGATTTTGTGGCCAAATGCATAGTGTGTCAACAAGTGAAAGTTGAGCACACGAGGCCTGGTGGGTTGTATCAGGAAATTGATTTGCCTGAATGGAAATGGGAGGTAATCATTATGGATTTCGTTACTATTCTTCCTAAATCTCAAAACCAATTTGATTTAATTTGAGTCATCATAGATAGGATGACAAAGTCCTATCACTTCTTCTCGGTGCAGACTAACTTTTCGGCTAAGGACTATGTGAGGTTGTATCTTCAGGAGATTGTAAAGCTGTATGGGGTACCTATTTCAATTATCTCTAATTGTGGTGTGCAGTTTTCATCTCACTTCTGGTGGTCATTTTAGAAGGGGTTGGGTACACAGGTTAGTTTAAGTACTGCTTTTATCTGTAGATGGATGGACAAACAAAGAGGACTATTCAGACATTACAAGATATGCTTCGGGCATGTGTGATTAATTATGGTGAAAATTGGTATGAGTATCTACCTCTGGTATAGTTTGCTTACAATAACAGTTACCATTCTAGTATTGGTATGGCCCCTTTTAAGACATTGAATGGTAGGAGGTATAGATCTCCTATTGGGTGGTTTGAGCTTGGTATGGCAGATATATTTGGTCTAGATTTGGTTTATCAGGCTATGAAAAAGGTAAAGGTGATTTGGGAGAGGATTAAGGCTGCCAAAAGTTTCCAAAAGTCCTATGCGGATATAAGGTGTAGAGACTTAGAGTTTGAGGTTTGGGATAAGGTGTTCTTAAGGGTATCTCCCATTAAGGGAGTGATGCGGTTCGATAAAAAAGAAAAACTCAGTCCCCGGTATATTAGCCCTTATAAGGTTTTGTGGAGGGTTGGTAATGTAGCATATGAATTAGAGTTTTCATTTAGTTTGAACTCCATTCATCTGGTATTTCATGTCTCTATGTTGAAAAAGTGTCTTAGTGATCCTTTTTCGGTGATTCCTTTAGAAGGATTGGGAATCTCAAATTCTCTATCTTATGAATAGGTCCCAGTTGATAAATTGGATCGACAGTTTTATTGGTTACGATCCAAAGATTTTGCCTCAGTCAAAGTTATATGGCGGAATCACAAGGCGGAAGTGGCTACATGGGAAGTAGAAGCGGACATGAAGTCCAAATATCTGCATTTGGCTTCTTCCTTAGATATTCGTGTGGAAGCTATGCGTTCTTGATCATATCTTTATTTTCTAACTTGGTTAAAGGTTGGATTGATATTTGATAAAGCAAATGAATTGTGCTTGTGTTTGACCTACCTTATCCGTCATTCTGAGACGAATGATCCAAGTGGGGGAGACTAAAACACCTTGGGTTTAGGATCCTTAGAAAATTTTCTGGTTTTCTGGATTTTGGATAGCATACGACTGGTGGGTACCAGTCATATACTGGGGTACGAGTAGTATACCTTGGTCGTATGCTGACCAATTTTGGTTGATGGGTTGTATTGGTTTCTTGAATGGGTACAACTTGGGTTGGTACAATTTATATGGTTGGATACGGGTCATTTGGTTTGGGTTTTTCCTTTACTTAATCTCAGACTTTGTGACTTAAGTTGGATCTGAGTACGAGTGGCTTACCATGAGACATAAGCCAAGGTATGAGTCGTACCATGGACTCATATGGTGGACAGCGTTCAAACCTCTTGTGATTTTATTCTTCCAGGGGTACAGGTTAAGGGTACTAGTCATATGCTTGGGTACGACTTGGTTTGGGTAAATTATATGTTGGACAGTGTTGGGTCCAAGGAGGAGGCCTAGGGTACGAGTGACGGGTACCACTCGTATTGGAGGGTACGACTGGTATGGTATAGTCGTACCCTATCACGAAATTTTTATGAAATTTAAGTAGAAGCAATCTGTACATTTCCCCTCTTAAACTATTAAGGCCCCATGATTTCTAAACTGCTTAGAAGGTTATTTACCCAATTATTCTATCATTACACACTTGGAAAATTCTCTTAAGAACACTACAATTCTCTTTAAGGTGTTTTGGCAAAATAATGCTAGGGTTTCACTAAGGTGATTAATTTGGGGCTTGATTGGGTGATTTCTCTCCATCATCTTCTCAATTTAAGGCCAAGATACTTTTCCCTCATATTTAGTTCCAACTGTAGGCATGATTTATACAATGTTTTCATGGCATGATTATAGTTTGGTTTTGAGGTTTTCAAATATATGTTGAGGTTTTGGTATTAAATGCTTGGTTATGATTTTCTCATGTTTTAATTATGATTTTACCTGCTTTAACGGTGGTTTGGATAATTGGTTGCATGAAAATGGTTAATTGGTAATTGGAATTGGTTTTGGAAACACTATGTCCCCAACATGTTTGATAAAATGCCTATAATAATGCTTTTACTATATTATTGGACTTTTAATGGAATTATTGCATGGTATGGTTTGGTAATCGAACCCTAAATGGTATTAATGGTTTAAATGGATTGGAATGGTTAAATGGTAGGGTTTGGTGGTCATTGTTTTGGTGAAATAAACTTCCTTGTGGTGTACATGGGATTCCCCCAAGAAAACTTAATAACAGAACATTTCTGGGGTACATGGGAATCCTCCAAGTTAACTTGATAATGTAATCTATGGGTACATAAGAAATCATTTACACAAATGGTTGGTTAAGGACATTGCTTGCAAGCTATAATCGGTATAACGATACCACTTCTTATAGCCTTGGGTAATAATAATGGAATAATGGTTTGGTTGGTTGGAAATGATTTTAATTGGGAAATAATGGCAGGGTGTGATATCTAACCGTGAAGGTGCAAGTCCAATGGATGGACACTGGAAACTCATGTTTGCCGACATGAGGGGTTGGTCATAGTGACCATATATGAAACTACGAGGTACATGGGAATCCTCTAAGTACAGTGTGTATATGTATCATGAAGAGCGAAGGGTACCTGGGAATCCCCTACTCTTATGGTATCTCCGGTTCGTGCGGCTACACACATCGAGGCCTGTTCAGGGGGTTACACTGGACCCATATAGCCTGTTGCTGTTTTTAGGATGGTAAAGCTTCACATACCCAAATTAATGGTTTCAAAGTCATGCTAAACCTGGTTCCGTTTCCCGACATTATTATATATATGTATGTTTTGTATGCATATGGTTGGTTTACTGGATGACATTATTTTATCCTTATCCTGAGTACTTGATAGCGTTCACCCGCTAACCCGTCCTTGGTTGGCTGTATCCCCACATGATGTAGGAACCAACCATTTTAATCCTTATTCTTAGTGCTTGGATTTGGGATCATCTACTGGGTTGAAGTGGTGGGATTCTATATCCCGGAAGGCTCCATTTCATGTTCATGGATGTTTTCACATACTTTTATTTATTTATGGATACTGGTTTTGGCTATGGATGGGGGCATGTCCCAACCAATTATTGATTTTCTTTTGGTTTGTGGATTTTTTGGAACTACTATGGGTTGGTATGAGGGGTATCAGTATTGGTGCCAACCTTAGTCATGGCATTAGTATTGGGGCTGATACCATAGGACTAAATTTCTCACTGTTTCATCCTTTTATGTTATATTATGGAACTTGGTTTGGTTATTGTTTCGGTTTTGGCTTATGGTTTTGGTTTGGTTATGGTTATGGTTATTGGTTGGGTTGGGGACAGTTGGGCTTGTTTGGGTCAGTCTCGGTTATGGACCTATCCCAGAGTCTGGATTTGTTCAATCACACACTATCTTGTTATATGTTCGGAATTCATTCGACTCAGGGTATATGCTGGATGGTTGGGTGGATATCGGGGGTGGTCTCCGGTCCGGGTTGTACTTGAGATGCCCATTACGACAAGGCCCCTGGTTGGATCATGTCAAAACTAGGTCGGATAAATCCCTTATCCAATAACTCCTGCAACTGATCTTTCAATTCCTTCAACTCAGTTGGGGCCATCCCATAAGAAGGAATAAAAATGGGCTTGGTGCATGACTCAACATCAATAGAAAAATCAATATCACGATCCAGTGGCATACCAGGTAAATCCATAGGGAAAACATCCTTGAACTCATGGACGACACAAACCGAATCCAAAGTAAGAGGTGAAACAACACTAGTATCATAAATATGAGCCAAGTAAGACAAACATCCCTTATCGACCAACCGACGATCTTGAACATAAGCTATAACCCTCTTAGGACCTGAATGAAGCACACCCTTCCAAGCTATCCTCGGTACACCTAGCAAAGCTAAAGTCATGATCTTAGCATAAAAATCAATGATAGCATGATAAAGAGCCAACCAATCCATACCCAAGATGACATCAAAATCAACCATATCTAACACAAGACAATCTAGCTAAGTATAATGCCTAGAAAAAGCCACAACACAGGATCTGTACACTCGATTCACCACTAAAGAATCTCCTATAAAGTTAAATACACAAATAGGCATGGAAAAAGGCTCACTAACAAAATCAAAAATCGAACCAAAATATGCAGACACATAGGAGAAAGTCTATCTAGGATCAAATAACACAGATGCAGATCTAAAACAAACAGGGATGATACCTGTGATCACAACATCAGAAGCCTCTGCCTCTGGTCTAAATGATATAGCATAAAACTTTCCACGACCACCAACTAGTTGGGTAGCCCCACGACCATCACCATAGTCTTCACTACCTCTGCCCCTCGCACCTCTGGTAGAACTCCTACCTCTCACAACTAAAATAAGAGTAACTCTAATTACAAGGTGGGGATAGTCCTTGGCCAAATGGAAAATCTCATTACACACAAAGCAAACTCTACGACCCGACTTAATAAGAGAAGGTACTATTGGGCCCGAACAGCCACAATGAACTACTGGATAATAAGACCCACACCCAAACTCTAGAAGGTAGCCTGAACTAGCCTACCATAATACCCATAAGAACCTTTAAAATCTCTATCTCGAGAAGCCTGGCCCCTGAACTCACCAAAATGGCACACCTTCTTGGCGCCTTCTTAAGATGCCCGAACAATACCCTTAGTTATCATAGAATAATCCACTATACTCTGAAAGGAAACTCAAAACAGAACAATTTGAGACTTAGCCAACAAAAGAGAGACATCTAAACCCTTCATGAACTTTCGAATCTTCTTATACTTGGTAAAAATGTTGGCATAAGAATATCTGGACAAGGCATAAAAGTGTGCCTCATACTCGGCAATAGTCATGGAGCCCCTCTCTAGGTGATAAAACTCATCTCTTATCCGATCCCTCAGACTGTAAGGCACAAATATCTCTAAATAGGCATCGACAAACTAATCCCACATCATCTCAAGTGAATCAAGAGGGCTACAACCAAAAAGTAACCTCCACCAATCTCAAGCAGTATCTCTCAACTGATAAGTAGTATAAGCAACCCCATGTGACTCAAGTGAACCCAAATTATGCAACATCTCTTGATAGTCGATCAAGAACTCATAGGCATCCTCGTCCACAACATCACTAAATCTAGGAGGACCCAAATGAGTAAATCTCTCAAACCTCTTTTAATCCATAAAAGATATAACTGTACTCGCAGTAAGAGGAGGCATGGTGAATTTAGCGAGCTAAGATCCTATTCGAGGAGGTAGGATAGATAAAGGATGAACTACCAACCTTAGAACACCATACTCAGATGTAGATGCTGAAATAAGAATAGTACTTGGGGTGTGCGGAGTACCTAAGACATAAGTAGGTGCAACTGGAGGATCCACACTTGGGACTGGAGGAAAACCCGACATAACCAAAGGAGAAGCCTCTAAATAGTTTAGCAAATGCATTAATAACCCCTCCAAGAACGGGACTGAATAACTTGATGGAACTGAAGTAGGACCCATACCTATAACATGCTCAACACGAGGCTCAGGGGAGAATCCCATAGTACTGCGCCTAGACAGGGCAGATCCACAGGCCTGTCCACTCCCTCGAGACCATCCACGACTCGAGGCTCGCCCTCTGGATGAAGGCTCTACATTTATGACCTCACGAGACCTAGTTAACACCATCTACGTAGAAAAAGTAAAACATAACTCAGAACACAAGGTATGAGAGAAATTCACATGATAAGGAATAACATGAGGGAAATTTTACTAAGGAAATCCTATAGCCTCTTGAAAATAGATATGGACGTCTACGTATCAATATGCGAGCCTTTATTAGATATTTCATTCTTACACCGTTGAGACCAATTGACCTGGCTCTCTGATACCAATTTGTCATGACCCAGAATCTAAAGGTTATAATAGAACTTGTCAAGACAAATCTTAACAAGTTAGCTTATCACCCAAACTGATACAAGAGAGGGAAAAGACAAAAATAACCCAAAGACAATTCCTCTAGAATGAAGCCGATCCATATAAATATAATATGAAAGTAAAAATTTACAACCAAAGCTATTATACCAAACTCTCAAAACTTGGTGTCAATAGTGTAAGAACTACTAATATAATCCATAAAACAAGTACATACTGAATCCAACAAAAACAACACTGTGTTCCAATACAAATAAGGACATAGTCTAATAAAGAAAGATAGAAGTGGACTCCAGATACTTGAACATCGAACAACTACTTTAAATGACTTTGAAGGTGCTTGGAATCAAGCCACATGAGATGCACCCGCACAAAAAAAACACAATAGGGATAAGTACAGTCCACTTATACTTAGTAGCTATCATAGACAGACCGAGAAAAGTAGAAAATAAAGCATATAAAATATATACTAAGGGCATGTCACCTGCAATCAAAAAATATCCCATAACGGTAGTCTACACATCTTGCACTAATAATTTTATAATATCCATTTATAATATAACAAAACACTAGAAAGGGATACACGTATACCTTTATACCACATATAAGCAAAGAAAAGGGGAAACAACATACGGAAACATCAAGTACAAGTAATCAAATATAGACCAATGGATAGGTAATAATTCAAACAAAATATACAATCACATCCCAAGCATAGTAAGGTAAATGCAATAAGAATGATGATGATTATGTAATGCACGAGGTTGTTGCACAACCTCGAGGACATTACACAACCTCTGAGACCATCGCACAGTCTCCATATTCTCCTATGGAGATAAATCTTCCCGACGTAGGACCCATGAGGGGTTCATAATTCCATATATAATCTATATATCCATATCTTCTCCCTGGAACATCCCTTGGGGAGGTTTTATAAGATGTTACACTTTATGTCATAAAATAGCGTTGCCAATATTTCTCCGTATTTTTACAATGGTACTATTGTTTCATGAATGAGTATGATGATATAATGCTCACAACTAACCACAATGAGTCTTTCACAACTAACCATAATGAGTATTTTTATAACCAACAATATACCATCACGTAAGTCAAATATCCACTTATTATTTTCAACCATCCATGAAATCCAACATGATTCATATGCCAATAGAGTATGAATACATCACAACACACAATTGGTACCATAACATGCCTTTTTCATAAAATAATATACAATTATCTTTATGTATACAAGGTTATCAATATCACATAGGACCCCACACAGCCACATATAACACATAATATTCCAAAACAATCACATATAGGCCTTCACACGGGGACAACATAATAAGATATCCATTTTTCATGATTAGTTCCCTCATCCTTAGCATGCATTTTGTATCAGTATTAACTATCCAGCCCAGTCTAAAAGAAGTTAAGGTATAATCTACCTCGAAAGACAAAAACTACAACAAAAGCCTTTAATCCACAATCTTACTCCTCACGAACAGATCTAAAATTAACTAAAATATCAAAATATAGAATCACGCATCAAAAGAAAGCCAATGATACCCATATTGCAAAATTTCCAGTCGTGGTTAAAACGGACCCTCAAAATAGATTTTTAAAAAGAAGGACAAAATCATAATTTTATTTTAAAAGCATATTCCCCTTATTTTTAGAAGCCTACAACTGAAAATTCAAGCAAAAAAGGTTAAAAACGAGGTCCCAATTGAAGAAAATTCATTTTTAAATTTTATCTTTTAAAATCCCCAAAATTCATTTAATAATCAAGAATTGAAGTTATTTTGAAGATGAAATTGAGGGAAAATGGATAATTATAGGATTAGAAACTCATTCAAGTAAAAAAAAAGAGAAATTAGAGAAATATCATATTTAGGCCTTACGGGCCAAAATTTCCAAATTTCATACTTTGATCCATTTTTAAAACAAGAATTCAATATTGAAGATTGAAGAAATTAATCAAAATAAGTTTATTGGATCTTACCCAAGCTTAGAAGTGGAGAAAATAACTCAAAATCGCAAAATCCTAAGCTCCAAGTCTAAAAAAATGGTGAAAAATAATGAAAACTAGGTATTTATTAACAGAGGCATCACAATTGCGGATCAAGGGTTGCAATCACAGTACCTTAATTGTAAAGGTAATCATGATTGTGGATTAGGGTCGTGACACTTACCCTGCATTCTCTATCATGATCGTGGCAATAGCTCCGCTATCACGGGAGCACTAGGTGGGGACTTTGTTCAATCCGAGTCTCTATGGGCCCTTTGAGATTCATCCAAAATCTCGTAAACACAATCAAAATATTCTACCCTATCAAATTTGATGCTCCGAACTCAATAGTCATATTGTAATTTTGAAAAAATGTTGTTTTCACAAAGTTGACCCTCAAAATTCAAAATCACAACTTTCTAATTCGAGGGTCAAAATGAGATTTAAAGTCTATAAACCACACCAACCATGTTACCATCCTAAAATCAATGTTCACGATCTGCTGGCATAGTCCATTTAGCCATCCGTCATACGAATCAAAAGATAATAATTGAAGTCAACTATAAGGCTCTCAAAGCCACCAAAAACTATATTATATAAATGATACCAAAATGCATCGAGAATCATGTCAATCATCTCCATATCCTAAAATTACCACAATTCAACCATGGAGAAAAGTAAAATAGTTAAATTACATAAAACACACATTTCACGTATTTCATCAAAGTTCAGATCGTTACAAATAATTGTATTTTTATTCCTTTAGTTGTATCCAAACGTGTAGTTTCATGCTATCCTTTATTGAAAGCCATTAACTATTGCAATTTGTTAAGCAATTCATGCAACTTTTGGCTTTTTTGTTTTTTGGCCTTTTATATATAAGAAAAAGTTCCTTTCCAGTTGAAGGGAACATATCTACTTCTATCAATTTTGAATTTGATGATAGTAAGTGTTTTTATTTGGTGTCAATTGATATTTTTATACGCTAAATGTAAATCTTTAAAGAGGATATTTCTAAGCAGTAGACTTGCACTTAACTATTGATTAAGCAGTTTAGTCGACTATTTTAGTGTTTATCTCATAGCTCGACATGCTCATCTTAAGGTTTCTAAGTTCATGGTGATATAATTATCAATTTATTGATATTGCAAAGACATTTTTTGCAAGAGCTATCTATTTTACGTCATTTGAGAAAACCACAGATGTAAACATCACACTTAAAGCTTAAGCCTATTTATTTAATTTGCCAAAGTCAAAATATTAAAATTGATACTCTATTTATTTCTTAATTATGTGGACTTTACATTGTCGGTCAACTATTAATTATTAGTTGTCATCAATTACTAGTCTTTCTTATATTACTATTAAGAAAATTACATTATTTTCTTATTTTCTAAATACTTGCAATTATCATTATTGATCCGACTTTAACTTTACAAGAATTGATCTCCCTTTAACCTTATAAGATACTAATCTTGATGGTTATTTTGTTATTGCAGAACCTTTCATGAAAGGTTGATGAAAAGGGAAAATGTATTATTAGCAAATTGGAAGCTTATTCAAATTGAAGTTCATGGTAATTTATGACTATCATATTTTCCTCAGTAGTTTTCCTTCAACTTTTTCAGCATATGCTATGAGTAATTTATTCATTTATGTTGGTGATCAAGATTTATCTTAAGATGTAGTATTATTTTTCTTTGTAACTGAAGACTTTGAACATAATCTTCTATAATATTTTTTCTTCAAATAACAAGTTACGATTAAGAATCTGAATTTCAGATCAATTCAAAGCAAAACAATTTGTGTTTACTTTCTTAACTTCTTCTGCATATGAGGTAGCTTTAAAAACTGCTATTCACATACTTTTTGACATAAATCAAACAACAAGTCCTTACCATTGGTAGAGTTTGAACATATATTCAATGATGATCTTGAATGTGTACACATTTTAAAATATTTTTTTTATATTTGTGGATGCAATCTGAATAATGTTCGAAATGTACTGTGCTTAGTAATGAATGAACGATTTTGAAGGTGTTTCTTCTTCCACAAATATATGATTTTTCACTTTTTGGTAAAATTGATCCTTTTTGGCATATGATATAAATCATATTTATCTAGAATTTCATGACAATAACTTAGCTAATACAATGAATAAGTGTGACAAATAAATATATTTACTTTCTTAAATTGTTAGGCTACTATCTAGTTTAATTAACAAAACTAATTTGTTCCACATCAACTTTTTGTTATAATACTTAAGCTTAAATTTAATCTTAAAGACATTTTTAATTTAGGTAGGTTCTTGGAGGAGGGATAACATTTTTGAGCATTTTCTAATACATAAAGGACACTTTAACCTTTTTTCATTCACAAAATTAAATCAAAATTTTAGAGTGTTTATTAATATAATAAAGAACCACAAAATCAGAAAGGGGTTTAAGACTTAAGAAATCAAAGAAAATATGTTATATATATATATTATATATATATATATATATTATATATATATATATATATATATATATCTTCCTCATACAACGAATAAGTGAACACTAAAGGATTCGTATTTATATATTCTTCTTTAACTGAAACACTGAAGTATATGAATCCTATAAATGAAAATCGATCCGAATCAAACTATCAAATTTATTAAAAAATAAATCAAAATAAATAAATTAAATTAATTTAGTTCGATTTGACTTTTTGATATTTATCTCCACATCTATTTTCAAGTGAATTTTATTCAACCTTTCGCAAATCACATTAGGTCAAGGGTTAAGTTCTGTTGAAACACACACATTTTGATTCATCTACGTCAAATTTTCAAATAAAAATTTGAGTACTTATAGATAAGTATCCCAAATTTTCAAATTTAACCGTTATTCAAACTTCAGATATCAGTTACTCAGTTATCAGAACTCAGTATTCAGCTTCAGAAAAGCTCAGTTATAGTATGTATGTATGTGCACAATATTGCATACTCAGTGATTTCAGTACTATCAGTTACTCACGTACTCTTATATTCAATTACTCTATATTATTCAGTCAGTTATTGTTCATACATATGAACCCTTGAATTTATCCTTAACTTATCTAGCATACCAGTATATTCCACGTACTGACCGCATACTCTTTCTTTGCGCTATGATGTCTCATATCATAGGTTCCGATGCTCAAGATTCCGACCGCATTTAGACAGATCCAGTCAGTAGTTGCAGATTTAGTAGTGAATCCTTATTTATTGGGGATATGATTTATTTTTGTTTATCAGTAGTTCAGTAGTGGGAGTTAGTTGGGGGCTTGTCCCATCAACTCCATATTCAGATTGTTCAGTTAGAGGCTTTCAAACTAGAACGGTTCAGACAGTGTTTAGTTTTCAGATGTTTTTACCAGATGTTATTATTTATCAGTATTTAGATTTTGAACCTTATGGAAATTCAGCCTAATTCCACATTATTTCAGTATTACTATTCAGTGATCACAACAGATATTAGTCATGGGTTAGCTTGTGGTCCTTCGGGACTGTAAGAACTGTATGGCGTCCAGGGTGTAATCTCAGGGCGTTACATTAGCATACAAATGTTGTCCCTTTAAGGTCTGTAATACTATACAGAGGTGATTAGCATGATCCACCTTACTCTTAAAATAAACCAGAATGTCATCAATAAACACAATGATAAAGATATCCAAGAACTGTATGAAAACCCTATTCATCAAGTCCATAAATTCCGCCAGAGAATTAGTTAAACCGAATGACATAACCAAGAATTCAAAGGGCCCATACCGAGTAGAAAAATCCATCTTAGGGATATCCATCTCCCTAATCTTAACCTGATGATAACTAGACCAAAGATCTATCATAGAGAGGAACTTGGACCCTTACAAATAATAAAACAAGACATCTATCCTTGGAAGAGGATACACGTTCTTGACTGTTACCTTATTCAACTGCCAATAGTCAATGCACATCTGAAGGGAACCATTTTTCTTACGTACGAACAACACTGGTGCACCCTACGGGGATACACTAGGATGCATAAACCTTTTATCCAAAAGATCCTTAAGTTGCTTTTTGATTTCCCTTAACTCAGCGGAGCCATTCTATAAGGAGGAATATATATTGGATGAGTGTTCGAAACCAAATCAATACCAAACTCTATTTCTCTATTCGGAGTAACACTAAGAAGATCATCCGGAAAGACCTCAGAAAACTCATTTACTACTGAAACCGAATGAAAAGAAGGACCCTCCGAGTTAGAATCTTTAAATTGTACCAAGTGATAAAGACAACCTTTAGACATTAACCTCCGAGCTCTAAGATAAGAAATAAACCTCCCTCCTAGGAGCTAGAGATCCACCCTCCAACTCTATAACCGATTTACCAGGGTACCTAAAGACAACCTTACAGTTCCAACAATCCAAGGAAGCATAACAAGAGTGTAACCAATCCATCCCTAGAATGATATCAAAGTATACCATATCCAGTTAAAACAAATCCACCAAAGTCTGCCTACCACCAATAGATACCACACACCATCTATAAACTTTCTTATCAATAACCGAGTTACCTACCGGGGTAGAAACATAAAAAGAATCTAAAAAAGCCTCAGGATCAAAACCAATACATATAACAACATATGGGGTCAAATAGGAATGAGTGGACCCCGAATCAAGAAGACAATACACGTCACAAGAAAAGAGTTGTAACATACTAGTAATGACATCAAGTGATGCCTCAAATTCCTTCTAAGATGCAAGAGCATACAACCTATTCCGGCCTATGCTGGTACAAAAAGTAGGAGTAGACACCGAAGATGCACCACTAGGCAAAGGAGCAGAAGATGAAGCAATCAGAGATTCGACCGCTCCCAAAGCTCCCTTACCAACCAGACAATTCTTGAGCATATGGCCCGACTATCCATATTTAAAACAATTTTCCCTTCCTTTATCACAATAACCCCAATAGAGATGACCATTGAACCAGCAAGGAGGGCATAAAGAAGCCGACTGATCCCCACTCGCTTGAGATTGGGCATCCTGTGCCCGGAAATTATCACTACCTTATGGACGTTTGTCACCCGACTGCCTTAGGTATGGAGCGTTAGCAATAGAGAAGGAACCAGAACTCCCACACTTCTTCTTCATCCATTTACCTCCATCTTGGCCACCCTAATGCTGAGCACCAATCTACTCAAAGAACCTGCTCCTCTTACCTATCTTTTCCCAAACTCTGCCTATTTTTTCCTTTCTTCCCCCACCTGCTAAATGTGTACTGACAGTGCCCAAGCACACACACAAGTGTACATAGTCTTATCAAGTAGTAAAGTGGCTTCAAGAAAGCCCAAGTATCGATCTCTTAGGGACTTGTGTTTGCCGACTATCCAATTCTAGTTCAACAATTGAGAAAAAGTAAATAATATAGTTTTAGAATTGTAAACTAAAAAAAACTAAACTAATGCTGAAAAGTAATGACTTAGGACAATCAATGGATAGAAGCCCAGGGTTAAGGCTTACGAACAATCCTACTAAGTTATTGAACTTCATTCATTAAATCACTTATCTTGATTGTTGATTCGTAGGGTTAATTGCGTGATTATGGTTTCCCAACCTCTAATCCTCTACCTAAGTTGAACCTTACAACTACATCGTTGAGCGGAGATGTAATCGTTCACTTAAGTTTTTTACAAATATCATCCTACATATGAATCAAATAAGGAATCTAAGTACATTCCTGTCCTAGATACTAATTTGAATTCCTTATTTCATAAAGAAACACAAACCATACTTTGCGTATTCCCATATTCTATCTTCCTATTCCCCTTTACGAGATCTCAAGGTCGACAATTGATGTATTCTAAGGGTAGCTAATCCTTAAAATAGTTAAAACAAGAATAAACAAACAACCATTAATAATAAGCAATTCAACAAATTTAATTCAAAAAAAAGTAATCATGATCATAGCCTTAACCCCAGAAAGGAGTTTTAGCCTTTAATGGAAATATTCATCATCTAATCCCTTGGGTTAATGATACAAACCATGAAAAAAACTAAAGTTAAGAAAATAAAATCCTAAAGAATGTGTAGAACAGTCTCCACTAGTCCAAAGATGTCCAAAAGTTAGTAAAACAAGGTGAATAATGTCCTATTTATAGTGGAAGAAATAGTCCATGCCTTGTTGAACAAGGAAACAGTTTCTGGTCGTCTGCGAACCCGGTGACGCACCGCATCGATTATTGGATTGAGCAAATCAACGCGACAGATCTACTTCACATTAGTTCACTGTTTTGGGTGCCTTCTGAATCCATTGATGTGTTGCATGCACCAAGAATCCTTTTCACGCTCCCACAATCTCCCAATACTTTTCAGGTATCCAAATTGGAGTCAATCTGTGTTTTGTTCTTCCGTGATCCATTCCAAGCCTTTTTAGTTGTTTCCACTTTATTTTAAGCTTTAAATCCTTCATATATCATCATAGTCTAACCAAGAATCCTATATTATTAAACACGATAATTTAGAGCTCAAAAAAACACAACATCCTCAATGATGAACTAGAAACATAAGCTAAACATAGGGTAAATTCACATTGAACTTTAACTTATTGTTTTAACTCTTTTCTTGATCCAATTGACCCTTGAAAATTATAAATAAGTTGTTTCACATATAAATACATAATAGAAACCTTAGTAACTCATTAAAATATATTAGAACCCAACATAATAGACTAGAAAAACACCTAGCTCAAGCTAGTTACACTAGTTTTCTCGGTTGAACTCTTAGTGTTCAAATTGAATCAAAACTCATGTGAATCCACCATTTAACATTGTAAAAACATACTTGGACACATAAATGCTCATTTATATCATTCTCACCCCATTAATCACATGAATCATCCTTAAAATAAGGCTAAATAGGCTAGAATAGTAGCACTAGAATGCATAAATACACCCAACATCACCACCCCACACTTAAAGCCTTGTTTGTCCTTGAACAAATCTTAACTAAAAGCATCTTGAATTGGAAAGACTCCACACTTCTACTACATGCAAGAAATTCAAGCTATCTCTACAATGACTACATAGAATGCAAGTTTACAACACTAAGCATGTTATACACAATTGAAAGCTCAAGAATCCTACTCTAAAATAACCTAGCCTCAAGAATTTACTCAATACATGAAAAACTCATGCATATTGCTCAATATAAGACATCATACAAATCACCCACATTCATCAAACATGTTCCCTCACATTAAGAGAGTTACCCATAAACACTCACAATAAATCAATTGTCATAATGGGTATACAAATCAAGCTACGCTCACTCTCACAAAGAATTCACAAATTACACATAATAAACCATAGTCTTTCCCTTAGTGTCATGCTCCACTAATATTCGAATGATGAACCTAGGATCAAATAGGTCTTTTCTGGGTTGTAATGTAGGCTAAGGGACAGGGAGGAATTATTTTGGCCAAGAATAGTGACTAACCTCTCTAAGAGCTTTAATATACTACATCATACATTTAAAACAAATCTCTAACAACCAAATCACACTTTTTTCATTCACCCATATCTTTTGTTTTTGCCCCATCTCTTTTAAGCATTTTAACAAATACTTGGTGGGCATATAGTTTATTGCCACAAGAATAAAAAAAAATTTCTCAACCATGGCCATATTTATAGCATCAATCACATCACTCCCAACCACCACACATCAATTATCAACACCAATAACTATTACCTTGGGGCATCAAATTCACCTTTTTCTTTTTATTTCTCAAACTCCTTACTAATTCAATTTTTTTTATTAAAGCACTTAGGAGCTTTTTGGATCAAATTATGGTCTATCAAAGAAGAGAATTAGGCTACGTATGAGGCTACCAAATAAAATAAGATAAAGGCTCAATAGGGTTAACTAGTATAATTCGTAAAAGGTAGGACAAATAGAAGGTACAAAACAAGGCTATCAAAGAAATGCCTATATCATCTCCTAAACCCACATTTTTTATTTCGCTTCACACACACACCGGGCAAGTTCTAGACATCATATGCAACAAGGAATATACATAAAACCTTACACACACATGGCATATGCTCAACTCAATAGGGTCTCATGGACTCCCAACCAACAATAGTATAAATTCTAATTTAAGCCACAAATGCAAGAGTAATAAACATGAGCCTAGGAGTTTGAAAAGTAGAAATTCTCGTAATGAACATGCTTTTACCAAACAAAACACTTGCATCATGTAATAAAAAATAGTACCAACAAGAATATCTTACATAATTTTTTTAAAATTGAGCCAAAATTTGGGAATTTCTCCACCCCACACTTAAAAATCTACTTTGTCCCCAAAGTAAATTTAAAAGTAAGAGATAGAAATACTCCCTAAGGCCTCTATGCCTAGCTAGTAGTATCTTAACACATAAAAGAGATTTGCGGGAACCACACACTCGTTCTTTGACATGCTTCAAGCTCAAGTTTATGGTACTCAGACTTTTCATTAACCTGTGACTCAGCCAAAAACAAAAACTACGTGAACTAAAATCTAAAAAAAAAACTAAAAAGAAAACATACCTTAGCTTGGGTTGCCTCCCAAGAAGCGCTTGATTTAGTATCGCGGCACGACCTAATTTAATTTTTTTTCTCCACCTTGAGGATATAAATTTCACCACCAACATCACATCCATCTTTTTGCCTCATTCATAGGGAGGTGGTACAAAAATTAAAGAACTAAATAATGGAATGTGCATGGTAAACCACTTGGCCTTAAAGTGAAGTGTATTTTTATATTGCTTATCTGGTGTAAAATCAAGAATATAGGATTCTTGTTCCTCATCTTCACACTCTTTCACTATTTTAAATGATTCCACAGACAAGACATCATCTAATCATAATGTAGAAAAGTGTTCTGAATGCAGCCCAACAAATCCTACTTCAAAATTTACACAATCTACTACACACTTACTTTTATTCTCCTTCTCAATTTCAGTTTCAAGATCAAGATGACAATCGAGTGGCTGCAATTCTTGTGTTTGATCCACACCTTGGATAATATCCTCCCCATATATTTCTTTGCTTAGCCACTGTAGACATGGTGACAGTGGTGTCTCCTTAATAATTTCCATAATATCAGTTTTTGAGTACTCAGACTTCTTAGACACTAATTTGAATTCCTTATTTCATAAAGAAACACAAACCATACTTTGCTTATTCCCATGTTCTATCTTCCTATTCCCCCTCCCGAGATCACAAGGTCAACAATTGATATATTCTAAGCGTAGCTAATCCTTAAAATAGTTAAAATAAGAATAAACAAACAACCATTAATAATAAGCAATCCAACAAACTTAATTCAAAACAAAAGTAATCATGATCGTGGCCTTAACCCCGTAAAGGAGTTTTAGACTTTAATGGAAATATTCATCATCCAATCCCTTGGATTGATGATATAAACCATGAAAGAAACTAAAGTTAAGAAAATAAAACCCTAAAGAATATGTAGAGCAGCTTCCACTTGTCCAAAGATGTCCAAAAGTTAGTAAAAAAAGGTGAATAATGTACTATTTATAGTGGAAGAAATAGCCCATGCCTTGTTGAACAAGGAAACAGTTTCTTGTCTTCTGCGAACCCAGTGACGCACCTCGTCGATTATCGCGTTGAGCATATCAACGAGAGAAGTTGACTTCATATTGGTTCTCTTTTTTGGGTGACATCTGAATCCATAGATGTGTTGCACGCTCCAAGAATCCTACTCAAATTCCCACACTTTCCCAATACTTTTCAGGTATCCAAATTGGCGTCAAGTTGTGTTTTGTTCTTCTGTGATCCATTCCAAGCCTTTTTTAGTTGTTTCCACTTTATTTTAAGCTTGTAAATCCTTCATATATCATCATAGTCAAATGAATCATCCTGTAGGATTAAAAACAATAATTTAGAGCTCAAAACAACACAATATCCTCAACGATGAACTAGAAACATGAGCTAAGCATAGGCTAAATTCAGATTGAGCCTTAACTTATTATTTTGACTCTTTTCTTGATCCAAATGACCCTTGAACGTTATAACTAAGTTGTTTCACATATAAATACATAATATCAATCTTAATAACTCATTAAAATACATTATAAACCAACACAATAGACTAGAAAAACACCTAGCTCAAGCTAGTTACACTAGTTTTCTCGGTTGAACTCTAAATGCTCAAATTGAATCAAAACTCATGTGAATCCACCATTAAACATTGTAAACACATACTTGGACACAAAAATGCTCATTTATATCATTCTCACCCCATTAATCACATGAATCATCCTCAAAAAAAGGCTAAATAGGCTAGAATAGTAGCACTAGAATGCATAAATACACCCAACATCATGGACAACCAACCTCACAATGTCCATATCCTTGATCAGAAAAGAATTCTTTCTTTCAAGGACAGATCCTGAGATTTCCCATAAGTGAACTCTCATTCTCACCCTCATGTAAGCCACCAAATCATGAGCATACTTTGACATCTGATGAAACTTCAAGGCATATTCCTTGACAAACATCTTACCTGGCTTGAGATTTACAAACTCCTCCATCTTTTCTTTTCTCAGCTCTTGAGGAAAGAAACAATCCAGAAAAGCATTAGAAAAAGCATCCCATATTGACAACACTTCCACATTACCTCTATACCTATCCCATTCTTCTTACCATAGGTGCACAACATCCTTGAGCTGATAAGATGCAAAGTTTACACCTTCCACATTAGTATCCTGTATTACCCTGAATATATTCTCCATTTCATCCAAGAAACCCTGAGGATACTCCTTAATATCGCTTAAAACTACACCTTAACTAGAAGTATAATGCGGTCGATTACAAATATAGTAACCCAACAAGGTTGGGGTCGATCCCAAAGGGAAAAAGTAAGAAGTTACTTGCCTTGATATAATCCATGAGCAACATAGGAAAGTAAACAGGGGGGATTTTGTTATCAATTGAAAATAGTAACCAATTCTTGAGTGCTTTTGAGTTATAATCAATCTGAGATGAACGCTAGGTCTGTGTTCCCTGAGGCTTCTCAACTGTGTAAATTTCTAGTGATCAACCCAATTAGTCTATTGTTCTACATGCAAACCCAACAAGATAAGTATTACCAATTATTGGGTAAGGTAGAAGATAAATTTCACCCTTTTTACTTAGTTATCGTATCAGGGTGTTTCTTTGTTGCCCCTTGCTATGGTCTCAGTTACACTTATCGGTGTAAAATCAGGTGATAAGATGGAATGCTTGGTTATCGTATCTCAAATCACTGTCTTAATCTTCTTTTCCTAATCACAAATTTCTTGGTTATCGTATGGATGTGAATATAGGAAATCTCAAGCATCTGCAGCTGCTATGAGTTTAATTATTGCAAAAAAGAATTCTGATACAACCAGAAACCCTAGAACAATTGAGTCTCACACTTCTTCTACGTAGCTAATCTGCTAGGGTTCCCACAACCCTAGCTAAGGAGATTAGCCATTCATGTTTGTGCAAGAAACCATGATTATCAATGAAGAACACATAAAATTAGTTGCACAACAGTAAGATGAATAGAATCCAAAGTCTTTACTTGAATAAAACCCTGAAATCTCAAGAAATAATGTAGTAATGAGTAATAATGGGTAATCACGTGCAAAAGAATATCACAACGCATAACCTCATAAAGATAAACCCTAGGATATTTATTGTATCTCAAAATAACATAAAAATCCTATTAAAAAGGGAATGATAAAGTTAAGTCGGTTGTCGGTACGAATCGGTCTTCACTCATATCCTCAACTTATGAGTCGTACCCTACCTTCTCATATCCGTTCAAGTGTCTAATATTCCCAATGATTCAACTCTCTGTTCAGCATACGACTTCTGCTTACAAGTCGTACCTGAGTGTACAACTCATGTATTTCATCCGTATTCACCTGGGACTTCTTCCTTTCTAAGTCTTGAACACTGGTTTATATATGACATACCTATATGAGTCGTACTTAGACTTTCTGACTTGTATAGGTTTGACACTTCAACTCCTAGATAGTAGCTCAGGTTCTGGCATGCTCACAACTTTGGCATACAACTCGTACCCTAGCTTACAACTAGGGTACATAAGTCATATCTTCCTTATACTTGGCTCCTCAGTTTGGCTTTTGGTTTTGTTATTCCTAAGATTCAGTATACGAGTTATATTGATTGGTTACGACTCAGAGACTGACTCGTATACTTATCAAAGTTGGTCATTCTCAAGTCTTTTTCTTCTTTTTTTATTCAAACACTATTATAGACCTATTTTACCTGTAATTCATACTAATGTGCATCATATCCAACAAAACACCCTAAGTTCTCGCATAACTTTGCATTTTAAGCACTAAAAGTGTTGTGTTTCCACGCCATATCAACAACCTCAACTTTGACTTTATCATGTCCTTAGCAAACAAAACCATATTATTATTTTCTAGGACAGAGTCGCTGCTTAAACAGGAAGATCTCAAGTGAACCCATGACAGTGATTTTGAAATAAATTTCAATCTAATTGTTCCCCTCTTAATTTTTTTAACTTTTCAAATCAATTTTTCGTATAGAAATTTAGCACATGTAGAAACATGAAGGAATTCAATGATGGAATTACTTTAGCAATAGACACTTTGGCATAGACATGCTTTACATTTATCAAATAATTTAGCAACTTAGCAATTTAACCCATGTGCACTGTAACGCCCCGATTTTCTGAACCAAAATGCTACACGGTGCTCATGACCCCGAAGGACCACAAGCTAACCCATGACTGATATCTGTACCTATAAACTGCATAATATCTCATAAAATATGCGGAAACGTGAACTGTAAGGCCATGAGGTTCAATACTGATACATATCTGAAAAACATGGTATAACAATACCAAAAAGGAACATAAATACTGAAGTCTGAACATCTAATCTGACATCTAGTCCGAAAGCCTCTAACTGAACTAAATAAGAAGTTGAAGGAACATGTCTCCAACTAAATCCATGAACTAAAAAACTAATCTGAAATACTATAAAAAAGTAATAATAATATTGTCCTCGAATGAAGAGGAGCACTGACTACTAAAATCTGCAATGCTACTACTGCTTTGAAACTCGTGCCTCTGTACTTATGACGTCAAATAAAAAACCATAGTGCAAATGCATCAGTACGACTGAATGTACTGAGTATACGAGTGAGGTAGGCTAAATATAAAGGGTTTTATGTGCATGAAAAATGCTGACTGATATGAACATGAGATTACATATATACATACGTAATTGTAACTAAACTCGTGGTGATACTGACTACTGAGTCTGAATATTGACAACATAAGTTTACTGATGCTGAGATACTAAATGACTGAGTTTACTGATATTGAGATACTGAATAACTGAGTTTACTGATATTGATATGTAATTCACTAATAAGTGAGGAACTGATACTGTATTACTGAATACTGGGAGACTGATACTATATTAAAAATAAAGAAATGATTGTTTCTGATAGTTTTGATTATGAAGAACTGATTTGATTGACCGTATATAACAGTCCTAAAACTGAGCTCGTGATAACATGACTACTGAGTATGAATACTGATGACATGTATTTACTGATAACATATCATAAATGATAATTGAATTTTGATATATCTGATAACATGAGTTCTAATAACTAATATCATGAATGACTGTATCTGATAGTCCTAAATTTGATGGAACTAGCTAAGTTTTGTATAGTATCTAACAGTCCTGATATCCTAAAAAACTATCTGAGTTCTTTTACTAAGACTGATACTGAAACTGTGGGAAGTAGTTATCTAACCGATATGCCCTAAATACACTATAATAGCTATGCTGGGGTCCAATCTCTGACTTGATTGGAAGGGTGTCAATACCGCACCACTGGTAAGGACAAGCTATGAGTGACCCTCATATGGAAGGTACTCAATGAGAATGGTGGGAACCCTAAACTGACAGGTTAAACCACCTCATCAACCCTAATCTGACAGGTTAATATGTCTTAACCTATGTTGGCTACATAGTTCTGTAACGCAAGGACTGCTTCTAAGAATCACACCCTCTACTGGCAGGTGAGTTCCCATCCTTGGGTTCGCTCGGTGCTGAATCCTACTCCCAACTGAATGACACTAAACTGATTATACTGAACTGATTTCCTAGTTCGTACTAGAATTAACTGAACTGTTACTGATTATTTTGTTTAACTAAACTGAACATGGACTGAGTTTATCGAGTTCCGATGACTAGCGGAACACTACTAAATTCTGTTAACTAACTAAATGCTACTGAGTTATGTTAGATGACTGAGTTTACTGATGTCTAAACTGAATACTGAACTAAATTGTACCGATACTGAGATTTACTGAATTCCATAGACTAACAAAATATTACTGAGATTATGTAGATTACTGAGTACTGAGTAAAACTGAACTGATACTGCCTTTACATGAGTTTTCCTGAGTCATGAGACTGATTGAAGTCTACTGAACATGGCTTGACTGAGAGTATCATGAAAACATAACATGGATCTAGGCACAAAGCTATATTTTTTGGGTAAGAATACCCCCAGGACTCGATAGGAGGAAACTGACACACATGACATGACTTGATCACAAGATTTGAGTCCACAATTCACAATATCATAAGCAGGAGATAGTATACTTCATGTATTTATTCAACATTTCAAACATGATTGGAAAAGCATGGATATATTTTGTGTACATAATTTATATCTCCATTATCATACATGCTTTATACCACAACAATAACAACATATAATTTGTATGGAAATTCATATTGGAGTGTATGACTAACATGAACTTGTTATTTAGATATCATGAACTCATGTAAATATGAAGTTCTAACATACTAGGCATTTTATCGAACACCTTGCATGCATTCTTTAAGGCATAGGTGGATTTCATACTTGCATTCTATCAATCCATCTAAAGATCATGTTTTTTAACTAACAACATAACTTTCTTGAGATATACAGTAACGATACTATTATATAGCAAAAGAAACAAGCATCAACATAGGTATGATCATATCACCACAACCAACCAAGCTTTTGTATTTTAAAGATTGATTCTTGAACTCCACGGATGAAAGAAATCCATGGATGAATACTACGCATACCTTGGAAGGGAGGTTCTTGATGATTGACGGAGGAATTTCCTTGAAATTTGATCTACAAGCTTGATTGTGCAACCCTAGTTGTTTTTCTCCTATGGTGCTCTTGGATAATGAACTTTGAGATGTTAATAGGGTTTTAATGTGTTTAGAAGCTATAAATTTCGTGAGGTTAGGTTTAGGGACATGTAAGGAGTATTAAAATACTTAACTACCCTCAAAATAACTCAAAAACTAAGTGTTTTCGTGGCTGAAATCATACATAGGCGCCGTATATGATATCGCTTATATTTACATAGGCACCACATATGATATTGCCTATGCTTTACATAGGCTCCGCATGTGATATCACCTATTCTTTACATAGGCTCTGTATATGATATCGCCTATGCTTTACATAGGCGCCGCATATGATATCGCCTATGTTTTACATAGGCTCCGCATATGATATCGCCTATGCTTTCTAGTGGCCATGTACGATTGGTTAGGCGAGGCATTCTACTTTGAAAGGCCATAAGTCCTTGATAGGGTGTCGGATTTTGATGAAATTGGTATCGTTGGAAAGCTAATTCGATTCTCTACAATTTGGTTGGTATAAATCTGCCAAAATATCACATATCAATCAAGTTATTCTTGTTAAAATATGACCCTTGCAAAATCGAACACTAAGTCTTGATGGATTCAAAAACTCTTAGCTTGCATCACTCTAAGCGACTCATATGAGCATGCTTAAGACATCGCAAGCTATCCTATCGCTAGGATATTTATTGTAAGTCATGCACTAAAATTCTACTCATAGGATAGGAGGTTCTATACGTAGGAAAACTTATTCACTTCCTAGATTAGAAACATGCGAGGTATTACATGCCCTCACAGTCAAAGAAATCCCATTCACTCTTCAGGGATAGACTACTATATTCAGGGATATAAAAAATGACTCTCTCTTATGAAGAAGTATCATTGGTGTGCACAGAATACTATAGTCTTTCCCTTATGCTCTTTTCCTAAGTTTTTAGATGGTCATGATATTTGGCTTGTAACATAGGCTAGGGGCTTATATGATACCTTTTAAGATTCATTTAATGACTAAGCCTCCTGGACACTGTGCTTTTCTTGAGGTCTACTACTTTTGACTTATTTTATTTCCACCCTTATGTCTCCCTTTTTCTTTTAAGAATATTCCAGCTGGATCAGGTGCGGCTTTCTAGCACTTATTTTTCTTATTTGTTTTCTTTTTCTATACATTGCACATTTCTTTCTTTTCTTTTCTTTAAATCACGCCTGCCCATGTTTCAACTATTTCTCTTCTACCCATTATCTTTATACTCAATTTTCTCTTACACACCCCTATAATAGCCACCCTCAACTTAGGTAATTTTCTTAAGTTGAGGTGCACAGTGTCCATAGGAGAATCGAGGATAAAACAGGTTCATTGCAAGTTAAATAGGAAGGTGATAGGTGTAACAAGAAAAATTAGTCTATAAAGGGTAAAATATTTGGATCAACACGATTTATTCCTTTGGTTAGGACATTTTAGGCTTATGTGGAATCATACAAAAAAGGCTTATGATCACTTCCTACTTAACCATCCTAGACTAGATAAAAGCAACCGGGTAAGTTCTAGATTCCAGCACCACTGGGAACTCAGTAAACCTGACACACACTTGCACAAGGCTATACTATTAAGTACTTGTTATCCAACTATGTAATTGTTTTGTCCCAAACTATACTATCCGGACTCATAATGCCATTATCAGATACTCATCAGTTTCACACAAATATACAAATCAGGCACTTAAGAGATTTTTTTGAGGGGGTTCAATATTTTTAACATTTCTGATTCTTTCCATCATAAAGTTAGCACCGCTTTTCACAATAGCATTTCAAAAATCAGCAGTGTAAAATCCATCACAAAGTAACAATCAAAATAGAATGAAAATCTTTCAATACATCAGAATTTTTTTAAAATCCATCTATCATAATAAAAAATTGAAAATCCGCTGCCATAGCAACGCTAATCCACTCCCTATCTCAGCTGCCCGCATCAACCAGCAAGTCATAACAGACTTTCAGTCTTAACTACATCTGAAAACTTTCAAACTTCTCCTCAAAGTTTTTGGAATAACCCCCACACTCAACTGAAAAATGTTTCACTATCCCTAATTCTACAAAAATAAAATAAATCAAGGATAAGAGTCATAACTAGGCGCTCAAGGCATCGCTGTATCAACATTAGAACATGGGCCCTCAGTTTGGGTCCCACTCTCATCAGCTATATTCCCAATAATCAAGATTAAATCAACAATAGTCGGGGGCACAATAGCAAGCCCTACTATATTATTAACTAGAGCTCTCGATCCACCAGCTTCAATGGAAATCTCCTTCACTCGCGTCTCTCGATCAGCCTCATCTTGAAAGCTCTTGAGTCTAGCTTTCTTCTCAACTGCTTTAGCTTCCATCTTCTTTCTCTTTATATATTCTCTAGCCTCCTCAACCTATACAGCCGCTGGATCTACCCAAATATTTGATACCTTAACTGTGGGAATCTCAGTCTCCATAACTGACTCAGCAATAACCGGCCTCTTATATAATTCAGTGACCATCCTTTTTATCTCAGTAATCTCTGTTCTGATATCAGTATCATTAGGTGCCTGCCCACTACCCAACTGTCAAGTAATCCTTGACACAAACACATCTAGGTATCATTGGATCTACCTATCCTATGCCTTAAATTGCCTTTCCATCAAAGATCTTACTCCACCTTCTATTGACCAACTTTTGCAGTAAACGTGACTAATTTGGTAAGAACTTCTATCTATGTAGCCTGAGAAATCAACATCACACCGAGAGGCATACCATGTGGCCTAGGTGGAATAGACTGGACTAGCGATGGGGCACTGGAAGTACCCACTGCATCTGTGGGAGCAGCCTCAGTCTGTGCACTTGCCTCAGTAGCCTCAGCTGGAGCAGGGGCATCTGTCTTGTCATCTTGAAGAAACACTTCTGCCATAGCATTTATATCCTTCCACATAGGTCAAACCATAGGGCTATCCACATCACAAATTAGCTTGATGTCAAAAGTCCTTCTATCCTCAATCATATAATAAATCCTGGGTATCCTTACAACTCTCATTGCAAAGCATATCTGAGTGATCATGCAGGGGTAGGACAGTAGTGCCTTTTGACTCCCAACAGCTTTATGTCTCATCTCTTAGGCCAGGAACTCACCCACATCAAATGCATACCCATCTTTGAAACTAGCTATCATAACAGCCTGGACCGGGCTCAAAATATCGTCTCCTATAGTCGGACACAAACTGTGTTGGGCCATGTCCACCAAGCTTTTCCCTCAAAACTAATGGCTTCCTTCTTTATTTACTGTGAATACCCGATGCCACCTGCAACCCAAGTGGAATGATCACCATGTGCAGCTATCCACTCAGTGATCTACCTAACCATCACTATTTTATCATTAGTACCTAACGTTTAATTTGTGATCTTTCTCATCGTGGACATTCTGTAATACATCTCTTTTGTATTTGTTGGATCTTGATATTCTAGCCCATATTAAAATCTTCTGATGGTCCGGGGAGAGATATCAAATCTGACTTCTCTAATCATGAGGGATGTTATAGGCTCACCTCTTTTCCATTACTGGCCCTATGGGTACTGCCGCTGAAGTTCTACTTTGTATGTGGCATAGACCTCATGGAAAAGTACTTCACTGTATCTACTCGGTGCTCTCATCATCTAGTCAAAACCATAATTTTTAAAGTATTCCTCAAACATGGGTAATTCCTCCATCTCTATAGTGGTCATTCTCTTCTCTGGATATAGCACTCTTTTTATCTTACCGCCCGGTAGATGAAACAACCCCATGTTAAATGTTTCCTGCATGACGAGGTACCCCCATCGTTTAATGATGGGCACCAAAGTCAGATTCAATGCGAGTGGGGGGTCATGTATGTCTATCAAGGTAGATCTACCTCGGGTACTTGAGATTCATCTGAACTCTTTTCTGCTGAACTAGATTAATCCTCGTCATTATCATCATCAACAGGTTAAGGTGTATATGGAGGAAACATAGTCACATTCTTTCTCCTCGATCCCTTTGGTGGTGGTTTTTCAGACTCTTAGGGAATGACCTTTTTCCTATTTGCCTTAGCAGCTACCTTTTCTTTCTGAACAACTTTCGTTGATGGGGTTCCATCATATTTTTCTCCACAGCTTTTTGACTAGATTTTGGAGAAGCTGGTTTCTTCACTTTCAATCATTTTTTGCTTGGTCACTTTCTTAGCACTTGGTTTGGAGGATGAAGCGTTCTTTAGAGGCATTGTACCTCCAAATAAACTATTATTAGTCACTAAGCAAAGAAAAGAAAAGCAAAATTTAACACTAAAGTTCAATGTGCTTTGTCTCAGTTGGGTACGAGTGGTGGGTAGAGGTCATATCCACTGGGCATGACTTATATATAGAGTTGTATCCTTGACAGTGCATGATATGTTTCACAGGTCAGATTATGACTCCTCCTTACCAGTTGAACAAGATAAGTATGACTTATGACCAACAGTTGTGAGTTGGTCAAAAATATTTATTATAGTTGAATTCTTTCCTAGATGGGTACTATTAATGTGTATGAGTCGTAAGGTTAGGATATGACTCATATGGTCGAATTGTATCCCATCTAGAACTTTGAATTTGTTAGATTTCCATGTTGTCAGTGGGTACGAGTCTTATTACGAATCTCGTACTGTTGGGTATGAGTCGTAAGAAGTCTCGTATCCACTGCAACATAGAAGTCCAACTTCAAAGTTTGACTCCAATGGAAATTTCCAAAATACCAACTACTATTTTCATATATATCTAACATTTTAACAAACATATACACTTAAAAATTCCTTTCTAAACCGTAGTTCTTCCCCAAATTCCTAGTTTCCATAATAAGACCTAAGCTATGCTATCAACAACCCAATTTGTTCATAATTCGTACTCAAAAAAAGTTTACAATGTAAAGCACAACTCATTTCAACTTACAACATAAAGAGAAAGAAGTTTCAAAACTTATTTATTGCTTGAAGAAGTGAGTTATTAATTTCAGATCTCAATGTACTCAAATTCGAGTTTAAAGATTAAAGTATGCAGGATTGGAAGATGTTGGTAGCTAAATTACATTTGAATCACTTTGTTTTATAGATTAGAAGCTGAAATTTGAGTGATAAAGGTAGTGGGTATGATTGGTATTGAATCAGGTGCTCAATCGTGCCCTTTTTCTTATTTTAATTAAGAACTGGGCGGGGTCAAAACCAAGATCTGACCTAGTAAGCTGGGGTAAGAGTTGTCTTTACGAAATATAACCAGGCTTACGAGTCATTTCTTTGACTCGCATAGCTGGGTGACTTACCTGGTATATAGATTGGGTACGATTCTCAGTTATTAACCATACCCAAAGGATAGGACTAGTATTGGGAATCGTATTCATTCCAAAAACTTATGCCTGATTCTGATTTTTCTCCTAGCTCAATAAGACTCCTACTCATAAGTTGTTCCTTATAGATACTACTTGTAAAGAGTCCATATGATAACATCTTTACTTCTCTGTATTTTTTCTGTACTCATTTACTCCTGCACATTAAACAAACACATTACCCTATAACTGAAATAAGTACAAAAACATGGGTTGCCTCCCGCACAACGCTTGATTTAATATTGCAGCACGATGTGGATAAGTTGGATACTCAGATTTCACCAACTAGCCTCATGGGTTGCCTCCCATGCAGTTCTTGATCTAACGTCTCGGCATAACACAATTTCCTTGATTACTTAAACTTCATCAAGGTCAATTTCATCTAATTATTTCACATCTTCTATGTTTCCCATAAATGGTTTTACTCGTTGTCCGTTCACCTTCAATGGACTTGCACCATCTTTCTGTAGCTCTAAAGAACCATAAGGATAAACTCTTGTCACTATGAATAGACCATGTCATTTTGACTTTAGCTTACATAGAAACAAATGAATCCTGGAATTATATAGTAGCATTTGGTCACCCTTTTCAAATACCCTTTTCCCAATCTTCCTGTTCTGATACAACTTCATCTTTTCCTTGTAATATGATAAACTTTCATGTGCTTGGAGCCTAAATTCATCCTACTTATTTATTCCATTCAACCTAGATTAAGTTTTATCCTTCCACGCTAAATTCAGCTTCTTCAATGCCCATAGTGCCTTATGCTCAAGCTCAATTGATAAATAGCAAGCCTTGCCATACATAAGCTGATAGGGTGAAGCACTTATGAGGGTTTTGTAAGCTATACGGTAATCCTATAATACATCATCTAACTTTCTTACCCAATCATTCCTATTGGCTTTTATAGTCTTCGCCAATATGGACTTAATTTCTCTATTTGACACTTCAACTTTTCCACTAGTCTGCGGATGATAAGGTGTTTCCACCTTGTGATTCACTCCATATTCGTCAAGCAAACTCTTGAATAGATGATTGTAAAAATGTGACCCTCCATCACTAATAATAGTATGTGGCGTACTAAATCGAGAGAAGATGTTCTTCCTAAAAAATGAGGTGACACTCCTTGCTTTATTGTTAGGAGGCAAAATTGCCTCCACCCACCTTGAAACATAGTCAACAACCATAAGTATGTACTTTATGCCACACAAACTCACAAAAGGTCCTATTAAATCTAATCCCCATAAATTAAAGACTTCCAATTCTAAAATAGGGGTCATAGGTAATTCATGTCTTCTAGAAATAGTACCTTGTCACTGGCATTGATCACAGGTAGCAGCATAGTCATGAGAATCTTTGTATATGGTTGGCCAATAGTAGACGAATATCATGATCTTATGAGCTATGCAGGCTCCTCCATGATGACCCCCAATTGGATATTAATGAAAAGCTTCAAGTATGCTCATCAGTTCCATTTTAGGTATACATCTGCAAATGATTCCATCTGCACAAATTTTAAAAAGATAAGATTCATCCTGGAAAAATTTTCTTACCTAGTGCAGCACTTCTTCCTTTGCTGATATGAAAGATCCTTTGGAACTAGATCACTTTCTAAGTAATTTGCATAATTTGCAAACCATGTAATTAAATCTTGGGTAGCTTCCAATAGCTGTTAATCTGGAAAACTATCATCAATCTCCAATCCCTTAGCAACCTTCTACATAGATTCCTCCTTTAGTCTATAGAAGTGATCCGCAACTTAATTTTCTATGCCTTTTCTATCTTTCACCTCGAAATCAAATTCTTTCAACAAAAACACTACACAGATAAGCCTCAGCTTTGCATCCTTATTATCCATTAAGTACCGCAATGTCGTATGGGTCTGTGTGCACAATAACCTTTGTCCCAATCAAATAAGATCTAAACTTCTCAAAGGCAATAACCACTACCAATAAATCTTTCTCCATACAGTATAGTTCTTTTGAGTAGGATTTAGTGCCTTACTAGCATAGTAGACGGGATGAAGGATCTTTTCTTTTCTTTGGCCTAGTATATCCCCTAAGGCCAATCTGCTAGCATCACACATAATTTCGAAAGGTGAATACTAATCAGGAGCCACAATGATTGAAGCATACACCAACTTCTCTTTTAGGATTTCAAAAGTCTTCTTACATACATCATTAAAATCAAATTTTACCTTTTTATCGAGAAGCTTGCAAAGTGGACTAGCAATCTTCGAGAAGTCCCTAATAAATCACCTATAAAAACTTGCATTCCCTAGAAAACACTGAATTCCCTTTACGGAAATTGGATAAGGTAATTTTTTAATAACCTCAACCTTCTCTCAATCAATCTCTATGCCTCTCTTCAAAATTTTGTGCCCAAGCATAGTTCCTTCTTTGACCATCAAATAAAACTTTTCCCAATTTAGTACCAAGTTGAACACCTCACACCTTTGTAGAGCCTTTTCCAAGTGAATTAGTTAGTCATAAAAAGAATCACCAACAACTGAAAAATCATCCATAAAACAACAATGGTGTCTTTGACCATATAAGAGAAAATGGACATCATACATCTCTGAAATATTGCTGGAGCGTTGCATAGCCCAAATGGAATTTGTTTGAATGCAAAGGTCCCATAAGTACATGTAAAGGTACTCTTCTCTTGGTCCTCAGGCGCAATAGTGATTTGATTATAAACTGAGTTTCCATCAAGAAAACAATACTATTCTCTGCCTGCTAACTAATCTAGAATCTGATCCATAAACGACATAGGAAAATGGTCCTTCTGAGTCCATTCATTCAACTTCCTATAATCCATGCACACTCTCCATCCAGTGACTGATCGCATAGAACTAGCTCTTTTCTCTCATTAGGTATGACTATTATTTTGCCCTTCTTTGGGATGCATTGAACCGAACTAGCCCACTTGCTATAAGCAATTGGAAATATTACACTAGTATCCAATGACTTAATGATCTCATTCTTAACTACCTCCTACATAGGGAGATTGAGTCAATGACAAAGTTCATTAGATGGAACACAATCTGTCTCAAGATAAATTTTGTGAGTACACAAATCAGGTGGAATACCCATAATATCTGCAATGGAACATCCAATGGCCCTTTTGAAATTCTGCAATATTGAAAATAATGCTTCTACCTCTGATTGGCTCAGATAAGCTACAATAATAACTGACAAAGTATTATTGGCCCCCAAAAATGCATATAGCAAGTGAGATGGGAGGGTCGTCAACTCTAACACCGGTGGTTCCTCAATGGATGGGTGAGCAGGTGGAGTAGTTCGATTCTTTAAATCTAGATCAAGTTTATTTGGTACATAATTATAACCATCACCATGAAACGAACCCACTAAATCCTTATACTCCTCGATACCTTCAGAGTCAAAATTCATAATCATAACCATAAGAGCTTCGACACCTAGCCTCTCTTTAATAAGAACTATCGTATCAGAACTATCATCCCACAGAGTAACTGCACCAACATTATGGAATGAATTTGTCTCCTCATTATCTACATCAATCACACACACCACTCTTATTCATCGGGTTATTTCATAGATTTGCATACGTTGAATGTCACCTGTTCATCATTGAGTCACAACATCAACTATCCTTTCTCCAAAATCAATCAGCGTCCTACCTATAGCCAAAAATTATCTTCCCAAGATAATGGAGACTTGAAAGTCCACTTTACAGTCTAATAAAAAAAAATTAGTAGGAAATATAAAAGAAAACACTTTTACAGAAACATCATGAAAAGGATGACAATAGGCTTCTTCACAATCCTATCCGCCATTACTAGTTTCATGGTAGCCAGTTTGGGAGCTACCAATCCCAACTGTTTGAATACAAAAAAGTGCATGAGGTTGATGCTATAACCCAAATCACATAATGCTCGAGCGGAGTTAAAAAACCCAATAGTGCAAGGTATTGTGAAAGTACCAGGGTCCTACTTCTTCTCTACCATATATCTAGTGACTACAGAACTGCAATGATGAATATTGTCAATAGGTTCATAACTAAATGAACTTTTCTTGGTGATTAAATCCTTATTGAATTTTGCATATCCTGGCATCTGCTCCAATACCTCTACAAGCGGTATGTTGTGAGTTAACTCTTTTAGCATAGACAAAAATTTCTAATACTTCTCTTTTTCTTGTTTTTTTCTCAATCTTTCCGAATAGGGAGTATGTGGTTTTCGAATAGGCTTCCGCACAGGCTCTGTAGCCTTTTTTTCTCCTTCATTTAGTTTGTTATTTCTCCAAACATCAATCGGATCATCCTCACTCTTCCGCTTATTAGTTGTGGGTATAGGTAGATCTGTAGTAACCTTACCACTATGAGTGGTAATGGCATGGAATTGACTATAATTTTTGGGATTTACCACTTTATTTCTTGGAAGAGTGCCAGGTTATCTCTGATTCACTGTGGCTGATATCTGACCAAATTCCTGCTCCAACTACTTGATTATTGTAGCATGTGACTCAACTTTTTGGTTCAATCTTGACAGATCATCTTTGATATCCTTTAAGAAGTTCTCTTGACTTTCTTGATCTTTTATAATCTTGGCCAAAAGTGCCTATATTTTGGACTCTATATCTCGATTACCTGGTGGAATATATTTTTCACTCTTCTCCTTATAGTTCGCCTTACACTGCTAATCACAATCTCTGTCTCTATTTCTATCTTTGTATCTATCATTATAGTAATTTTGAACTTTATTCCCTTTCCCTTGGGCTCAAAAATCCGCAATTCTATGATTAAGGTACTTTGATTCTTCTTGAGATTCGATCTCAAATGGTTTGGAGGTAGACCCCCATGTTACTTCTGCATTCACCTTATTAGCACTCATTGATGCAAATTATTTTGTAAGCAACCCAATTTCTGTATGAAGCTGTGCAACCTCTTATGCTACCCTGTCATTCACTGCTCCATACATATTTGTTTCTCCAATAGCATATGTACCACCACCATGTTCCAAATATCAAGTATGCCATCCTCTGATGGTAATCGTGATATTATCTAACATTTTTTGTGTATCTTTTTAGCACCGACACATAAATATTTCTCTTGAAGTAGTAACTATCATAGAACTTGAACTATCATTCAATGATTGATAGAAGATCTAAGTTATGTTAGATCCACTGATTCTATGATTTGGTACCATGCTTAGCTTCTTCTTTAATCAAAACCACGCCTCATACACAAACACTACAGTTAGCTATCTGAAATTGTAAATTTTATCCTTCAACTATAACATTCATGCAGGAGGGAAGAATCTACTCAGAAATTGTATTCAACTTATTCCAAGTAGTGATAGATCCTCTTGGAATTTCTCCTAACCATAGCGATGTTTCTCCAGTCAAAGAAAATGGGAACAACTTCAATCTTAATGCTTCTTGATTAAGACTTGGAATATTGTAATTTGTGCAGATCCCAAGAAATTTTGTAATATGCATGTTTGTGTCATCCTTAGTAGATCCCTAAAATACACCCTTCAGATTCAACAATTGGATCATAGCACTAGTAATATCAAACTTCACATAAGGGGCTAAAGGAGAAGAAACAATGACTCCAAATTCTATAGGCTTAACATAACCCAGATATTTATCATCTTCCATATATGGGTCTAAGTGTTGATATTCTAAAATAAATAGATCCCTACCTCACTTAACTCGATGATCAACAACTTATCTCGATCGTACCAGTCCTTCTTGCTGAGCAACTGCTTCCTTTGTAGCAAGTCTGGCTTCTTCTGCTTCTCTATGTTCTTGCTCTAATAATTGTTGTGTCTATAAGTATGCAATATTCTTCCGATCTTATGTAGCATACATGAGCACTATGTTTAGGTCCACAGGTAGGGGTCTTTAACCTCATCACAAACTTATCCTGACATCCTTCTAGGTGTTTGAACGATTCTTTCTGGCTATGGATCAAACGAGAGTAAGGGATTGTCTCTACTCGTTGCACTTGGAATTCACCGATGTATGCCAAGTCAAAAATAAAAAATTAAAAACCCACGAACTTCACCAATTCAATTTACTACACAACTGTCATCCCCGACATCGACGTTAAAATTTGATGTTGGCTAAACTACAACTCAACTAGAAGTATAATGCGGTCGGTTGCAAATATAGTAACCTAAAAAGGTTGGGGTCGATCCCACAGGGAAAACATGAGCAGTTACTTGCCTTGATGTAATCCACCAGCAGTATAGGAAAGTAAATAGGGGGATTTTGTTATCAATTGCAAATAGTAACCAATTCTTGAGTGCTTTTGAGTTTTAATCAATATGAGACAAACGCTAGGTCTGTGTTCCCCCTGGCTTCTCAACTGTGTAAATTTCTCATAATCAACCCAATTATTTTGTTGTCTGTATGCAATGCCTACAAGTTAAGTATTATAAACAACCGAGTAAGATAGAGGATAAATTTCACCCTTTTTACTTGATTATTGTATCAAGGAGTTGCTTTGTTGCCCATTACTATGGACTCAGTTATACTTGTCAAGGTAGGATTAGGTGATAAGATGGAATGCTTGGTTATTGCATCTTAAATCACTGTCTTAATCTTCTTTTCCTAATTTCAAACTTCTTGGTTATCGAACGGATGCAAATATAGACAATCTCAAGCATCTGTAGCTGCTATGAGTTTAATTATTGCAAAGAAGAATTAAGATACATGCAGAAACCCTAGAATAATTGAGTCTCACACTTTCTCTACGTAGCTAATCCTCTATGGTTCCCACGACCCTAGCTAAGGAGATTATCCACTCATGTTTGTGAAAAAAACCATAATTATTAATGAAGAACACATAAAATTAGTTGCATAAGAATAAGATGAATAAACTCCAAAGTTTTTACTTGAATAAAACCCTCAGATCTCAAAAAATAATGTAGTAATGAGTAATATTACATAATAACGCACAAAACAATATCACAATGTGTAACCTCTTAAAAGATAAACCCTAGGGTATTTATAGTATCACAAAATAACATAAAAATACTATTAGAAATGGGAAAGGTAAAGTTAAGTCGGCTGTCAGTATGACTTGGTCTTCACTTGTATCCTAAGCTTACGAGTTGTACCCTTCCTTTTCATATCCGTTCTAATTTCTGATCTTCCCAAGGCTTCAACTCTCTGTTCAACATATTACTTCCACTTATGAGTCAAACCTGAGTGTAGTAATGAGTAATATTGCATAATAACGCACAAAACAATATCACAATGTGTAACCTCTTAAAAGATAAACCCTAGGGTATTTATAGTATCTCCAAATAACATAAAAATACTAATAGAAATGGGAAAGGTAAAGTTAAGTCGGCTGTCAGTATGACTTGGTCTTCACTTGTATCCTAAGCTTACGAGTTGTACCCTTCCTTTTCATATCCGTTCCAATTTCTGATCTTCCCAAGGCTTCAACTCTCTGTTCAACATATTACTTCCACTTATGAGTCAAACCTGAGTGTACGACTCGTGTCCTTAATTTGTATTCACCTAGGAGTTCTTCTTTTCCAAGTCCTGAACACTGGTTTGTATACTACATACCTATATGAGTTGTACTTAAACTTTCAACACGTATAGCTTTGAGACATCAACTCCTGGATAGTAGCTCATGTTCTGTTATGCTCATGACTTCCGCATATGACTCATACCCTGGCTTGCAACTGGGGTACTTAAGTCATATCTTCCTCATACTTGGCTCCTCTATTTGGATTTTGGTTCTATTATCCTACGATTCTGTATACGAGTCGTATAAATTAGTTACAACTTATAGACTTACTCATATACTGATCAGAGTTGGTCTTTCTTAGGTATTTTTCTTCTCTTTTCATTCAAACACCGTTATAGACATGTTTTACCTGCAATTCACACCAAAGTGCATCATATCTAACAAAATACCCTAAGTTCACACATAAGTTCATAATTTTAAGCATCAAAAGTGTCATATTTTTATGCCACTTTACTACTCCACCTTCATATCAATAAAAGTAGGATGATTTAGCTTTATAAATTGGCCAACCCTTAAGGCCTCAGCAGACAACCCACCAGACGTATCCCGCTTATCCTGAGAAGAAACCAACTGAGCAATAGTATGAATAAACTGGAAAAATTCTGCGTTAGTTACCTCACCCTAAGAAGGACTAGTAGAAACCAAAGATACTCCTGAACAAACATGGATAGGACCCTGAGAACGAGTGTGAACTTTAGATATAGGACGTACCCCATCAATATCATCCCCTTATGGGACATAAGAATTTCCTTGTGTTCCAGATCATCGAGGCATGATTTGAAAAGTGAACAACCAAGGATTAGAGATGAATTCCAGGACATAAAATCCAAGCTTGAAAATAGAATACCAAGAAAGTGAAACATTCCTAAATGTCCTGTAGCCTCTGTCTTATGAGTGTGGTGTGCTAAACACCCCTAAAAGGACTTTACTAGTCACGGATTTGTAGACTACCAATTTAACATGAACCTAAATCTCTGATACCAACTTGACACGATCTGACTCGTGGCCTTGTCAAAATAGGCATCCCAAGTCTGACAGGGACCGAAAACCACCCCTGTTACCCAACACAACTTCAAGTCGCCTTCCTTTAGTTGGCCGAATTCTGAACATATAACAAGATAGCATAACAATCCTAATTTAAGACTCAGGGATTGTTATATTACCGAGACCAACCTAACCAAGTCTGATCGTCCCATACCAACCATCCGATAACCAAAACCAACTAAACCATAATCCAACCATAATTAAATACGTTCCATTAATAATTAGGTACATAATCCTACAATAAAAGAGGAAGGAACAACCAATAATATCATCAATTGGTATCAACCCAATAACAATACCAATGCTAAGGCTACCACCCATACTGATCCCACCCATTCCAACCCATAGTAGTTCCATAAAAGCCTGTAACCAAAAAAATAAAAATATCCGGTTGGGACATGACCCCAACCATAGCCAAAAATAATATCGACAAATAATTTAGAGTATAAAAAACATCCATAAAATGGAACCTTATGAATAGATGGAAGCTCACCACTTCAATCCAAAGATAACCCCTGAGTGTCTGAATGTTAAGTAGGAGGAGTAGAACGACCGGTTCCGGCATCGCATGGGGATACAACCGCTCAAAGATGGGTTAGCTGGTGAACTCTAGCATGAACTCAAGATAAGGATAAAATAACGGAAATTATAAAGCCAAGTAAAACCATCCTTATGCACGTAAACTATACATACATACATACATATATATATAATACCATGCCGGGAAAGGGAACTAGGATTAGCATGCCATTAAAACCATTACCTGCGCTATATAGCTTTGCCATCCTAAAACCACCCACGGGCTATATGGGTTCAACTACCTCTACTGAAAGGTCCCCAATGCATAAAGCCGCACGACCAGAGAAAAGAACCCGAGATTACTAGTACATCCCTCAAAATATAAAGTGTTACATCATGCACATAGTTACTAGGGCCAAACCTCACATTAGCGAATATGAGTTTCTAGTTTTGATCCCCCAGGACCTCCACCTTCCATAGCTTTACTACACACCCCCTTTAAGCCCAATTAAAACCATTACCAAATAATTAAAACATTTTCCATTTATTATTAATCAAGGCTATTAGTAGTGGTATTATCATACCAACTATTACTTTCAAGTACTGTCCTTAGCCAAACCTTTTTGAGATCAAGGGATTTCCATGTACGCATAGATCATATTATCCAATAAAATTGGGGTATTACAATGTACCCCACAAGTATGTTTATTATAGAAAACCATTCCAATACCATTTAAACCATTTATATCATTTAGGGTTCCATTACCAAGTTTAAACTATGCATAGGTTCCATTGAAAAACCAATATTACAGTAAAAGCATTGTTATAGGCATTTTATCAAACACATTGGGGGTAGAGTATTTCCAAAACATAAGTCCATTACCAAATAACCATTCCCATGCAACAAATTATCCTAAACCACCATCAAAGAATATAAAAGAATAAGTAAATCATGGGAAAACCATAACCAAGCATTTATAACCAAAACCCCCAAATTAAATTTGAAAACCTCAAATCATACAATATTGAAATCATGAAAACATTGTATAAAACCATGCATTTAGTTAGAACTAACCATGAGGTAAGAGAACACGCCTTAAATCAAGATGATGATGGAGAGAAATCACCAAGAAGAGCCCCAATTTATTCCTTAAGATGAAACCCTAGATTTCTTTGCCTATGAACTCTAGAGAGGATTAACGAGTGTTTTCCAAGTATTTAAGAATAAAATAATAGGGAAAATAACTTCCCAAGTGTAGTATAAGTCATGGGACCTCATTAGGATAAGTGAGGAAATATCCTGATTGCCCTCACTTAAACTGTATTTAATTTCCATCGTTTAGTATAATTGACCCTTATGAGTCGCAACCATCCTGTATGAGTGATATCAACCTCTCATACCCTAGGCTTACCCCCTTGGACCCAAAACTAACCAAATAATGACACACCCAAACCTAATTCGTATACAAGTATATGACTAGTACCCATAAACTATACCTCCGGATGAATAGAATCCCAGAAGGTTTGAACATTGACCATCATACGAGACCATGGTATGATTTGTACCCTGGATTATAGCTTATGGAGAGACACTAGTACTTATATCCAACTTGAGTTACCAAGTCTAAGATTAAGTGAAGTAAATAAACAACCCATACCCAACTATACGACTCATACCACTCAAATTGAACCAATTCTAGTAACTACATCCATCTCACTAACCAACAATGGTCAACGAATGACTGGACCATGCCACCCATACCCAAGTGTACGACTCATTCCCCTAAGTGGTATCTTTCCCAAAAACTAAAAATCAAGGAAATTTTCCAAGGTATAGAAACTAGGGTATTTCAGTTGCTAGATGAATAAAGACCTTTAGTGATCCTACATTAATTATCTGAAAACTTAGGAAGAGAGAATATCGACAATCCTACGGTATTCTATATTCATCGATGATACTTCTTTGTAAGAAAGAGAATTTTATGCTATATCCCTTAATTAATTAACAAATCTTAGCTGAGTGAAAAAGATTTCTTTTGTTGTGAGCACATGAGGGTTGTGTTATCAGGTTATTATTCTATTTGGTTAATGTAGCTTGGGTTGATGCCTAGTTTTCTCTAGCTAATGTAATTCCATCATCAGATTTCCTTGTGTTCAGTCGTGTGCTGAATTATTATCCACAGTTTGATTTTTAAAAAGTGAGATTAGAAGAGGGAAACAATGTATGAGAAAATTAATTTCAAAATCATTGCCATGGGAAGATTATGATCTTCTTGTTTAAGTATTGCGTTGAGTTATAGATCTCAATTGTTATTTCCTGAGGAAACACAAAAGTCTAAGTTGAGGTTGTTGATGTGTCATCGAAATACGATAATTTTGTAACACCTCGAGTCTGTACCCCAAATTCTATACGGTGCTCATAATCCCGTAAGACCAAAAGCTAACCCATGATTGGTACCTTTTGCAATAACTGAATAATAATAAGGTAACTATGCAGAAAGTAGGCAAAAAACTGGCCATAAGGTTCAATACTATAAATAATACTGAATATGGTATCACAATACCAAAATGGAATATCAATACTGAAAACTGAACAACTATCTGAAAATACTCTAGTCTGAAAAAACTCTAAACTTTCTGAACTTTGGAATTGATGGGACAAGTCCCCAACTAACTCCGACTACTGAAAATGAACTGAAATGCTGAAATAAATAATCACATCCTCAAACTATGAGGACTCACCACTAACTCTGTATGTTGAGAATCAGAACTGTTAAGGGTGCTCGAGAGCCCATGCGTCTGAACCTATGATATAAGACATCATAGAGCAAAAGAAAGGTATCCATTAGTACTTTGAATGTACTGGTATGCTCAGTAAGGTAAACTAAAATACATGGGTTCATATACATGAAAAATACTAATTGAATATCATGAGTATGGATGAATGAGATTATATGCATGAATATAGAAACTATACTGAGATCGTAATAACACTGAATACTAAATTTAAATTCTGATTAACGAATATTTGAGTATACCGATACTGAATTACTGGTAACTGAATGACTGTATATGAAAGTCTGGATTTTGTGGATCTATACAGAATCTTGTTCTGAGCTGAGTGACTGTGTCTAACAATCCTGAATCTGTGGAACTGAACTGAGTTCCACACTGAGACTGAATCTGAAATTGAGACTTTGGGAAGTAATCATCTAACCAATATGACCCTTCTCTAACTGATTTAGGATCCAACATATAACCCTAGTTAGAAGAGTGTCAATACCGTGTCATGGGTAAGGCTATGTGCTGAGTCACCCTCATCCGGCAGGTACTCTGAATGAGAATAGTGGTACCCTCAACTGGCAGGTAGATCACCCTATCAACCCTCAATTGGATGGTTGATGACTCAACCAACCCTGGCTACGTAGTTCTGGAATACAAGGAATGCTTCTAAGAATTTCACCCTTTACTGGTAGGTGAATCCCCATCCTTGGGTTCACTTGATATTGAATCCTACTCCTAACTAAATAAACACTGGAATGAATTCTAAACTGTACTAGGCTAGACTGAACTATTACTGATCGTACTGTATAACTGAACTGATTTTACTGAATTAAGCTGGACTAATTTTGAGTTCACTGAGTTTTCCTAAGTTCTGTAACTGACTGAATTCTATTAATCGAGACATGACTGATTCTACTCTGTACTGACCATGGCTCTATACAAGAAGCTAAATTGTTGGGTATTAAATACCCCCAGGACTTGATAACATAAGCTTAAAAGACATGGCATAATCTTGAAATATGGTAACTAAATACTTAATCATCATTCATTCATTTGGGCATTCAAGAAAACACTTGTATACATGCTAACATGATTTAATTTCACTATTTAACTCACATGGATAATTCATCAAACACTTGTGGGGCATAATATATGCATATAACACTAAAATAATATGTAGGCATCATGATTCAATTCCAATGACACAATTCCAAGAGTTTCAACATGAATTCACATGATAAACCACACATATCAATTTACTCTACATGAATCTTGTAATAAATCATGAATACACTTTAATTCAAATCATGGAAATCATGAAATCACTTTACATGAGCTTTAAAAGAGTTTCTTGTACTCCAAGGGTGGAAGGAACCCTTGGATGAACACTTCACATACCTTAGTTGGTGAATTTTCAAAAATTAATGGTGGAATCTTGAGCCTTGAATTTGAATTTAATTCACCTAGGGTTTTTGTTCTTGAGCAATTTGTGAAAAAATCAATATAACTTGCTAAAAGTGGGCTAAATTTTATTTTATGGAGGCTGAAGGGCATGGGAGAAAGACTTAATTAACCCTGAGGATACGACTTTTTATTTACTATAAACTGAACCATCGACGTGTAGGCCGATGCACCGCATCACTGGCATCGATGCGATAGCCAATGTGCCGCATCGAGTCTGTGTTGGTTTACTAGAATTAAATGCTGGGAGCTGGAGAAAATATTTATCAATGCAACACATCAAGATCACATTAATTCACTGGTTTAGGATTCTAAAGGTGCTTCAAAAGAAGTCCGAAAAATCCAAAACTTGTCTGGGAATACCTATTGACATTCCTGATCATGAATTAACTCAAATATCAACATTTAAAGGACATAAAGGTTGCAAAATAATATTTCCAACTTTCAAAGGGTAAAATAACGCTAAGTCTGAATACTTTGCTAAAATTTTCTATGTTTGGGACCCCTTAACAAGATTAAAAGACTGAATTAAGATATGAATTTTGCAGGGTCTTACATTATCTCCCCCTTGGGAACATTCATCCTCGAATGAGACTGACTAAGCTGAGAATACTGGTAGACTGAACTTACTTACTGAACATGAACATCTGAAACATAATTATCTGTCTGGCATTACTGACATACTGAATTTCATACTGAACATGCATATCTGATGCATGAATACATTACTGAACTAACTCATGAACATATGACTGAATATGCAAGGGTAACTGATACCAAATTTGTAATGGAAAATCTAAGCATGAAACTGACTAAGCTTAAGGAAAACTATTACCTTGATTTGAATCTGAATTTGCAGAGAAAGGGTGAGGATACTTAGTCCGCATATATTCTTCTACTTCCTAAGTAGCTCCCTCAACGAACTGATTCCTCCAAAGAACTTTGACTAGAGGGACTTTTTTAATCCTTAATCTGTGAATCTGATAGTCAAGGATTTTGACTAGAATATCTTCATAAGAGAGATTGTTCTAAACATCTATGCCCTCTATGGGGACTATAACTAATGGGTCACCTATGAATTTCTTTAGCAAGGAGACATGAAACACTGGATGGACTGAAGATAAATCTTAAGGCAACTCAAGCTCATAAGCTACCTTTCCGAAATGGCTGAGAATTCGATAAGGACTGCCATATCGGGGATTGAGTTTCCCCTTCTTGCTAAACCACTTCACTCCTTTCATATAAAAGATTTTCAAGTACACATAGCCAATAATCTCGAACTGAAGATCCTTTCTGTGCACATCTGTGTATGATTTCTATCAGCTCTAAGCTGTCTTAAGTCTTTCCCTAATAAACTGGACTTTCTCTAAGGTATCAAATACCAAGCCAGGACATACCACTGCGGCCTCACCCACTTTAAATCAACCAATGGGAGATTTACACCTCCTCCCATAAAGCACCTCAAACGGAGCCATCTAAATAATATAATGATAGCTGTTGTTGTAGCGAACTCAATCAAAGGTAAGTGGTCATCTCAAATACCTTTAAAGTCTATTGCACACGCTCGTAGCATATCATTTAAAGTCTGAATGGTCCTTTCTTCTTGTCCATCTGTCTGAGGTTGAAAGGCTGTACTAAGGTGTATTCGGGTACCAAAACCCTTTTGGAATGCTTTCTAGAAATGAGAGGTGAACTGGGTACCTATATCTGAGATGATGGATAATGGAACACCGTGCAATCTGACCAACTCCCTGATATAGAGTTTGGCATAATCCTCGGCTGAGTAAGACGTATGGACTGGTAGAAAATAAGCTGATTTGGTCATCCTATCTACAATGACCCAAACTAAATAATGCTAACGATGAGTACGAGGCAAACCCATCACAAAGTCCATGTTCACTTCTTCCCATTTCTAGGTAGGAATGCAGAAATTCTCCATGGACCCACCAGGCTTCTTATGCTCAATCTTAACCTATTGATATGTTGAGCACTTAGCCACAAACTCTGCAATATCTCTCTTCATCCCACTCCACCAATAGAACTCCAACAAATCATGTTACATCTTAGTGGCTCTTGGATGAATAGAGTAGCGCGCACCAAGTTCTTCTTCAAGAATTCGCCGCCTCAAGTCATCTACGTCTGGCACATAAAGTCAAACCTGACAACACAAAACACCATATCCCCCTTGGGAGAAAACCTCTACCTTATGATAGCTGACTGATTGTTTCAACTTGACCAGACTGAGATCCCTATCCTTCTTTTCCTTCACTTTGGAAACATGGAATGATTCTGAACTACTTTGCACCCATACACTACCTTCTGTTGAATCGACTAAGAGGATACGTAGTCGGGATAGATAATGGACTTTCTAAAATAACATCTTCTTACTGTCCTCGACATGAGTAATACTACCTATAGACATTCTACTGAGAACATCAACCACTATGTTGGCCTTGCCTGAATGATACAGGACACTCATGTCGTAGTCTTTCAACAACTCCAACCACCTTATCTGATGGAGGTTTAGGTCTTTCTGAGAGAATACATACTGCAGGCTCTTATGGTCAGAGAACACATCCACGTGCACACCATACAAATAGTGCCTTTAAATCTTTAAGGCAAACACTACTGCTGCTAACTCAAGATCCTGAGTAGGATAATTCTTCTTATGGGGTTTAAGATGTCTAGAGGCATAGGATATGACCTTACCTCTGTGCATTAGAACACACCCTAAATCAACTCTGGAAGCATCATAATACACAAATAAGTCGTCTGAACCATTTGGTAAGGTCAAAATTGGAGCTGTAGTGAGTTGAGTCTTCAACTCCTGAAAACTCTTCTTACAAGAATCTGACAACTGGAACTTGAATTTCTTCTGAGTCAATCTGGACCTAGGGGATGCAATAGACGAAAATACCTCAATGAACTATCGGTAATAGCCGGCCAAACCTAAAAAACTCCTATATCTAATGGAGAGATAGGTCTAGGCTAGTTTCTCACTACTTCAGCCTTTTGGGGATCAACTCTAATGCCATCACTGGATATCATATATTCGAGGAAAGCTACTAACCTTAGCTAAAATTTGCACTTACTGAGTTTGGCAAATAACTGATGATTTTTTAGAGTCTGTAATACTATTCTGAGATGGTCTACATGGTCGTGTTTACTGCAAGAGTAAACAAGAATGTCATCTATGAAGACTATGATGAACATGTCTAAGTACTACTTGAACACACGGTTCATCAAGTCTATGAATGCTGCTAGGGCATTGGTAAGACCAAAGGACATGACTAAGAATTTGATGTGACCATACCGAGTTATAAAAACTATTTTTGGGATGTCACACTCCCTGACTCTGAGCTAATGATAGCCTGATCTGAGGTCTATCTTAAAGAATAAACTGGCACCCTGAAGTTAGTCAAACAAGTCGTCAATTCTGGGAAGTGGATACTTGTTCTTGACCATGACTTTTTGAACTGATGGTAGTCAATAGACATTCTGAGGGAACTGTCTTTTTTACATACGAATAAAACTAGTGTGCCCCACGGGGACACACTGGGTCTGACGAATCCCTTATCTAGGAGATTCTTTAACTTTTTTTTTTAATTCTCTGAGTTTTGCAGGTGCAATTTTGTATGGAGGGATAGATATGGGCTGAGTATCTAGAAGAAGATCTATTCTAAAGTCAATTTCCCTTTTGGGAGGAATCTCAAGAAGATCTTTGGGAAACACATCTTGTAATTTACATGCTACTGACACTGATTCAATAGTAGGGGTTTCTGAACTAGAGTCCTGGACTTGAAATAGATGGTAGACACATCCCTTAGATATCATTTTCCTTGCCTGAAGGTAAGAAATAAGCTGACCCCTAAGTGCTGAAGTACTACCCCTCCACTCTAGGATGAGTTCATTCAGAAACTGAAATCAGACAATTTTGTTTCTACAGTCAACTGAGGCATAGCAGGAATATAGCAAATCCATGCAGAGAATGATATCAAAATCAGTCATCTCTAATTCGACTAAGCCTGCTGAAGTGACTTTCTAAGATACCATAACCGAATAGTTCCTGTATACCCGCTGGGCTATGATAGACTTGCCCACTAGGGTTAAGACTGAGAAAGGCTCTGCTAAGATTTAGGAACTGACTCTAAAATCAACAGCTATATAAGGAGTAACAAAGGACAAGGAAGCTCCTGGATCTAGCAAAACATAAACATATAAATGATAAACTTGTAATGTACCAATGACCATATAACGAGAACTCTCCTGATCCTATCAGGACTAAAGAGCATAGAGTCTATTTGGGTGTTGCCCACTGGTGGCACTAGAAGCGGCACCCTACTGATTCGGGCGAGCGAACTGAGATGGTGGACGGTTATACTGACCCTGAGAACCTGATTGGGGACAGTATCTAACTCTGTGGCCTATCTTTCCACACCCAAAATACACATCGCTGACTGCTCTACAGATACCCTGGTGGTTTTTGCCACACTTATGACAAAGAGGATTGGTTCGAGCACCGCTAACATTACCCAGGGGTGTAGATCCTGATGCCCTATCCCTATTTGCATCTTTGAATTTTGGCACAGGATAACTAGTTGAGGACGGAGCTGGGACTGAAGATTTCGAGTGAAACTGAGAATGATTCCCACTCTCTGACTTAGGCTGAGCAAAGTTAAAACTACATGTTCTTGCTTTCTTGCTCTCTGTCTCTCCTTCTTTTTATTCTTGGCCTCCTCTATCTGCTGAGTATGGACCATAAGTCTGGATATGTCCATCTCCTTAATAAGAATTGTGGTCCTACACTCCTTGACCACGATGCTAAACACCCCTGACACAAACTTACTCATTTGGTATCTATTGTCTGCTACCACATGAGAAATATATCTAGATAATTGTGTAAACTTGAGAGAATACTCTTTAACTGTCATATTTCCCTGCTTCAGATTGATAAATTCTAGAACCTTCGTATCCTCAACTCCAGTAGGAAGAACCTATCCAGAAAAGCAGTGGAAAACTCTTTCCACTATATGGACCCTGCATTTGCGGCCCTTTATGCTTTCCACTGTTTAAACCATGGGTGTGCCACATCCTGCAACTAATATGGGGCCAACTCAGCACTCTCAACAGTAGTCACCCCCATAATATCAGTAACCTTCTGCACCTTATCAAGAAATTCTTGAGGGTCCTCATCTGACTTGGACCTGGTAAATAATGAAGGGTTCATTCGAGTGAAGTCTAGAATCCTAGCAGAGATAGTATTGCCACTGGGATGGCTGGAACAGCAGCTGGGCATTTATTCTGGGCTTCCACAAAATGAGATAGGGTGGTGAATGCTGCTCTGAACTCAGCGTGGGAGACATGTTTTTCAAGTGGATCTGGCTAGATGGGTTGGGGTTCTGGCTGGTCTCCTGTTCCTCTTCCCTTAGTCCTCTTTGGAGGCATATTTCTGTAACTAGAAGAGAAAGGATTAGACTGAGAGTTTAACTGGATCTCATTCTCACTCACACAACATGAATACTGAAAGAAGGGAAACTTTTCCTAAAACATCTCATAGCCTCCTATCTATAAGTGAGGCGTTCAACACACCCATGCACAAGACTCTACTAGATGCGGATTTCAGACTTCCTAGGACTCTGTTGAACCTTAGGCTTTGATAACAAGTCTGTAATGCCCTGAGTCTGTATCCCAAATGCTACATAGTGCTCATAATCCCGAAGGACCACAAGCTAACCCATGATTGGTACTTGCTGCAATAACTGAATAATAATACTATAAATATGTAGAAAGTAGGTGAAAACTGGACATAAGGTTCAATACTATAAATAATACTGAATATGGTATCACAATACCAAAACTAAACATAAATACTAAAAATTGAACAACTGTATGAAAATACTCTAGTCTGAAAAGCCTCTAAACTGTCTAAATTATGGAGTTGATGGTACAAGTCCCCAACTAACTCTAACTACTGAAAATGACCTGAAATACTAAAATATATAATCATGTCCTCAAACTATAAGGACTCATCACTAACTCTGTATGCTGAGAATTTGAACTGCAAAGGGTGCTCGAGAGCCTGTGCATTTGAACTTATGATATAAGACACCATAGCGCAAAAGAAAGGTATGTGTCAGTACTTTGAATGTATTGGTATTCTTAGTAAGGTAGGATAAAATGCATGGGTTCATATTCATGAACAATAATAACTAAATATCATGAGTATGACTGAATGAGAGTACATGCATTAATATGGAAACTATACTGAGATCGTAATAACACTAAATACTGAATCTGAATATTGATTAACTAATATCTAAGTATGCTGATACTGAATTACTGGTAACTGAATAACTATATCTGACAGTCTTGATTCTATGGATCTATACTGAATCCCGTATTGAGCTGAGTAACTATGTCTGACAGTCCTGAATTTGCGGAATTGAATTGAGTTCAACACTGAGACCGAATCTAAAACTGAGACTATGGGAAGTAATCATCTAACCGATATTCCCTATCTCTAACTGATTTGGGGTCCAACCTATAACCTCAGTTGGAAGGGTATCAATACCATGCCATGAGTAAGGACAAGTGCTAAGTCACCCTCATATGGCAGGTACTCTGAACGGGAATGGTGGTACCCTACACTGGCAGGTAGATCACCTCATCACCCCTTAACTGGCAGGTTGATGTCTTAACCTACGTTGTCTACATAGTTTTGGAATGCAAGGACTGCTTCTAAGGATTTCACCCTCTACGGGCAAGTGAGTCCCCATCCTTGGGTTCACTCGATGCTGAATCCTACTCCCAACTGAATAGACACTGGACTAAATTCTAAACTGTACTAGGCTAGACTGAACTATTACTAATCATACTGTATAACTGAACTGAACTGATTTTACTGAACTGAGCTGGATTGATTCTGAGTTTATTGAGTTTTCCTAAGTTCTGTAACTGACTAAATTCGACTATCGAGACATGATTGATTCTACACTGTGATGGACTATGGCGCTAGATAAGCAGCTAAATTATCCGGTATTAAATACCTCCAGGACTCAATAGCATAAGCTTAAAAGACATGGAATAATCTTGAGGCATGGTAAATAACTACTTAGTCATCATTCATTCATTTGGGCATTCAAGGAAACACTTGTAGACATGCTAACATGATATAATTTCACTGTTCAACTCATATGGACAATTCAACAAACACTTGTCGGGCACAATATATGCATATAATACTAACACAACATGTAAGAATCATGATTCAATTACAATTATACAATTCCTAGAGTTTCAACATGAATTCACATGATAAAGAATACATATCAATTAACTCTATATGAATCTTGTAATAAATCATGAATACATTTTAATTCAAATCATGGAAATCATGAAATCACTCTACATGATCTTTAAAAGAGTTTCTTGGACTCCAAGGGTGGAAGGAACCCTTGCATAAACACTTCACATACCTTAGTTGGTGAATTTTCAAAAATTAATGGTGGAATCTTGAGCCTTGAATTTGAATTTAATTCACCAAGGATTTTTGTTCTTGAGAAATTTGTGAAAGAATGGATATAACTTGCTAAAAGAGGGCTAAATTACGTGTTATGGGTCCTGGAGGGCATGAAAAAAAGAATTAATTAACCCTAAGGACGCAACTTTTTAATGACTATAAACTAAACCATCGATGCACAGGCCGATGCGCCACATTATTTGCATCGATGCAATAGCCAATGCGCCGCATCGAGTTCACGTTGGTTCACTAGAATTAGATGCTGGGGGCTAGGGAAAACATTTATCACTACAATAGTCGATGCGATGCATCAAGATCGCGTTGATTCACTGGTTTAGGATTCCAAAGGTGCTTCAAACGAAGTCTAAAAAATCTAAAACTTGTCTGGGAACACCTATTGACATTCCTGATCATGAATTAACTCAAAAATTAATATTTAATGGATGTAAAGGTCACGAAATAAGATTGAAAACTTTCGAAGGCTAAAATAACACTAAGTTTGAATACTTAGCTAAAATTATCTATGTCTGAGACCTCTTAACAAGCTTAAAGGACTGAATTAATCTAAGAATTTTGCGAGGTCTTACAACTTTCAATGCTTAAACCTATGAATTTATTGGATATGATGAACTTTTGTGTTTATTTTAGGTAAAATAGATCTACAGTAGTGGTGGGATGAAAATAGAAGAAATAGACCTAGAAAGACCGATTCTGACAAAGAGACGAGTCACCTAACGATTGTCAACTCACTATACAACTCGTAGGACAACTCATACGCACAACAAAACCTAAAGCCAAAATGAGAATCTAAGTATGGAGAAGATACGACTCAAACATCCAAGTCGAAATCAAGGATACGAGTCGTATGTAGAAATCGTAAGCATGAAAAAATCTAAAGCTACCATCCAAAGTTGAAGTCTCAAAAGTATACTAGTCAGAAGTTTGAGTATGACTTGTATAGAGAAACCATAAGCAGACCAACATTAAAAGATTTTAAAGATAAAAGTACTAGGTGGATACGAGTGAAGGACACGAGTCGTATTCTCGTGTATGACTCATGAGAAGATGTCATATAATGAACATAAAGTTGAAGCCTTGGGAGATCAGACATTGGAATGGATATGAGAGTCACAAGTATAGCTCCTATGATGTTGGTATGAGTTGATGATCGAGTCGTACCGAGTGCCGACATAACTTTAACTTTTCTATTTTTATTGGGATTTCAATGTTATTTGAGATACTATAAATACTATGATCTATATTTTATTATGTTACACATTCATACTATAGGTCACTTACTTTTACATACCTTACAATTATTCTTGAGATTTTGGATTTTTATTCAATTCAAGACTTTGGAGTTTATTCATCTTATTATTATGCAATTAATTACATGTCTTCTTCATTTATAATCAAGGATTCATGCATGAACATGAGCGGCTAATATCCTTTACAAGGGTTGTGGGAACCTTGGAAAATTAGCTATATAGAGGAAATGTGATATTCATCTATTCTAGGTTTTTTGCATGTATCTTAATATTTTTGAAATAAATAATCTCTAAGCTTATTCAGAAGCTTGAGATAGCTTGAATTTGTATCCATCCTTACAAGGAATTTTGTTATTGGGAAAAGAAGATTAGGACAGTGATTTGAGATTTACCTTTATCTTGTAGTCCCTGCCATTTTATCTAATCACTTGAACTCAAAAGGTGATAGTGAATTGAGGTCGTAGCAAAGAGAAAAAAGTCTACGCCCTAATACTGAACCAGTAAAGGGTGATATTTATCTTCACGTTCACAAGAAAGCTGATAGAACATATCTTATAGACTATACATGCAGAACAATAGAATAAGTGGGCTGAACAGGAGAAATTTATAGAGTTGAGAAGCCAGGGGGAACACAAGCCTATTATTCATTTTATATTATTTACAACCCAAAAGCATTCATGATTTGGTTACTACTTGCGATTGATACAAAATCCACCCCTTTTACTTTTCTGTACAACTCATGAATTACATCAAACCAAGCAACTGTTCAATATCTTTTCTATAGGTTTGACCCTAACCTAGTTGGGTTACTATATTTGGGATCGACTACAACATACTTCTTTTGGAGGTTAGTTTTGGAAGAAATCATCGTGCCCCACCACTACCTCCGCAATATATAAGCCACGAGATGCCCCAGATCTGGAGAGTCTATTACGGATGCCTAGAACGCCCTAGATATGTTATGATTCCTTTGTTTTGTATTGTAATTATTCAACAAGGATAGTTCATAGTCTTTATTTGGTGTAGGGGTGTACCACAATTGAGGGATTTTCTTTCCATGTTTCTTTTCTCATCGATTGCGCTATAATATTAGAAATGGCTTGTTCAGGTTGTTTTGTGTTTGTGGAATATATATGTTATGTTTTTTTTATGTTTAATTAGGATAAAAATTAGGAACCTAAGGGAATTTGACATATTCTATTTGTTTTTATGTGTTTCTAAAAAATTGATACCCCTCTAAAAAGTTTTGTGAATTGTGGGATGTGAATATATGTGTGACTATTGTGAATCTTGTTATGTCATTAGGATTAGGAACAAAATAATTATAGTTTAGCATTTTTATGAACTAGATGGGTAGTATCTTGTAATATAACCCTACACCATCTGTGTGTGAGATACTTACCTAGTTTCCTTTGTGCATTTAATCCAAAAATTGACTAGTTAGTCTTTCTTAGGTTGTAGGATAGTTCATTAGGATGTGATCATAGGTCATTTTTGAATTTAGTACACTCTTAGAATAAATGACCATCCAAATGTAAATATGTATGTCTTAATCCTTGATTTGAGCCTACATAGATCTATTTTCTTGTTTTCACCTTTTCCCTTCCCAGTTTAGTTATAAGGAACCTGTTGTTGCCCTGCTCCCTCCTTGGACATTATGCACGTCAACTCAGGAAAATTCCTTAAGTTGGGATGTCTATTATAGGGGTGCGTAGTTAGAATTGGGTATGAAGAAGGGTGCGAATAAGAGAAAACAAAGTTGGATTAGGTGTGGTAAAATGAAAAAAATTGAAAAAGGAGAAAAGCAAAAAGAAACAAAATTAAGAAAGAAAAAAAATACCGAAACAACAACAACCTAAGAAAGCAATAAAAGTCAAAAGGGATAAATAAGGGAGAAATAAAAGAAAATTATGGGTGAGAAGTGGACCCCAAATGCAACTGTAGTGTCAAGGAGGGTTAGTCACTAAGTCACAAATGTACCATACAAACCCCCAAGCCTACGTTACAAGTTGAATAAAGTCCTATAATAATCTTAGTCCAACTATTTGAGAAAACTAAGGTAAAGAAAATAAGGACAAGTCTGTGGTATTCTATGCACATTAATTAGAACTTATTTTGTGACTGTGAGTGTCTCGATATCATTCGTGCATTGAAATTCATGATCATAGTATGAGATTGGGACTTCTTTTTGTGAGAGTACATGGGTTGTGTTTCCAGATGCTTATCTATTCGGGTAGTGTATACTTTATATTTTCTAGATTGTTAGTTTATAATGTAATTCCATAGCTTTATTCCTTGTATAACATTTTTATTCTATATAGATCAACATAGTAGTTTTGAAAAGTTGGAAATAGGAAGGAGTAATATTTTTGAGCTGAAATTTAGTTGATTGCCGTAGGTACCTTAGGTTTCTCTCGGTTAAGCATTGTCATATTATTTTGTTATGTGTTTATTTATTTAGGGCATTCAAAATTTCTAAGTTAAGGGTATTGATGTGGCATGGTTTCAATGCACTTTCGATGCTTTAAACCGAAAAATATGCAAGTACTTAGGTCATTTTTGTTAGATATTATGTGTTTTTGTGTTTATTTTGCATGAAACTAGGTTATGGAGCTGAAAAGAGTTAAAGTGTGCAAAATACCCTACTTATGGGACCACCTACAACCCATTAGTTCCGGTTACGGCCACCGTAAGTGGCCTCGTAAGTATCAGAGGAAATTATTTTGAGTTTTGAAGGTTGAAGATTTTTCTCTGAGAGTTATGACACCCACTTATGGGGTGCAAGTACCACTTACACTCTATATAAGTGCCTTCCTGGGTTGCGTTCTCTAATATGCTAAAATATGTGACACTTATGACCTACCAAAGGGGTTCATAAATACCGCTTATGACCCATAAGTGGGTTCGTAAGTGGTCACCAATCCAGTTTTCCCTATTTGTCTTGGTTAGGATTTTTCAGGTTTTGATGTATTCTACAATTACCCTTTTTATGTTCTTGTATTAGTTTATGCACTAGTTACATTCAGAACGATTTTTGATCTTGGAATCTATTGCTTTTAGTTTTATGATTGATTATTAATTTGAGATTCTGGGTTTTGTTCTTAAAGTATTGTAAGATTATTCATATGCTTCCATCATTGAATTCAATTGGCGTTCTTGTAAACATGAGCGGCTAAACCACCTAAATAGGATTGTGGGAACCTTGGAGGAATAACGAAGTAGAGAAAGTGAGAGGTCCTTCTAAATCAGTGCTTATACATGTATTGTGATAATCTTTTGTTTGATTGCCTTCTTAACTACTATAGAAGTTAAGAACTTTCCTGTATTTAAGATCATCTTCTGTTATGAACTGGAGTCATAATGGCACCTACTAAATCGCACCAATAGGTGATTCAAATTATAGCCCGGAGCTATTTGCAATGGGCAAACTTGGTGGAAAATGCCCCAAAAAGGGCGAAATAAACAATATGATTCATTAATAAACAAGGTAACAGAAATAGTCTAAAAGGTAGCCATAACATAGAAAACCATCCCATGACCTAGTAGATTCAGCACAAGATATACTACATACACATCACGAGTTCTAGAATAGTCAATACAATTTGTCTTGACATTAAAGACTAACTATAGATGAAGAGAAGGAAACAGGGGAAACTCTGGCTCTTAGATTTTACCCTATCTCCGAATCCAACACAACACGATCGTTGAATTAGCAGCGAAAACTAGTACTCTGATCTACACCAAAAAGATACAGAAGTGTAGTATGAGTACCAAAACCATGGGTACTCAGCAAGAATCATTGGCCAACTGAGTTAAACCACGACATGACTATAATAAAATGCAAGATAACATAACTAAGTCAATGAAAGAGGGGCAAAACTGAGAATAACTCCCACATTGTTGTACATGATTACATAAATAAACCGAAACAATAAGATAAAGAACAAACACTTATAACTACCAAATTAGCCCCCATACACCAATAAGAGAGAAAAAGTAAATAACCTAACGCAGGCCCCAATAAGCTTGGAGGGTATAATCAAGTAAAGCATAACCTGAACCACTATCATTTACCAACTTCCACATACAACTAAAATCCATCCAGGTCAATGACACACTATAATAATTTCCCATTTTTGGACATGAATCGATATCTATACTATCCATCTCATACTTCCTATTTGGATTTGAACCAGTACATGAATCAACATAGTCATAATAAATATTTGGACTCAAACTAGTATCTATATCATCAATATCATAATAAATATCCAAAATTGAATTGGTATATATATCATCAATAACATAATCAATATCCAAACTCAAATTAGCATATATATCATCAATATCATAATCAATATCCGAAATCAAACCAGTATATATATCATCAATATCATAATCAATAGACGGGCTCGAACCGATATATATATATATATATATATATATATATATATCATTAACATAATACCAATAAGCATCAACTCCCAATATAAAACCATCATACCATTGAGTGCCAAATCTCCTCAAGATTACCTTAGTAAGAATTTTCAACGTGCATAGCAAGTGTACAAAAGGTAACAAGGATTAACACGAATCTAGGCCTAGGGTGGGTCAAAGGGCCCACATTTAAATCTCTAAAAATCTTCTACAAGGCAAATACTACCATGTACTACACTAATGTATATAAATACACTTTTAGATGTTACTAAGAAACAATCAACCCTAAGATAAATATTTTACCTAAAACATGAACAATTAAACTAACTATGCCTAAATTACGGTTTTCGAATAGCCTAAACGGTCCAACTAATCCAAGCATGGCCATTCACATCACCAATACCTAAAACCAATCCCAAATCTAGCATAATACCATAAACATACTATGAATTAGCTCAATCTGCGAGGATGGAAAACCTAGCCTATTTGGATGCCAAAGAAAGCTCGAAGAAATTGCTAAATCACTAATTTTCCCTTTAGAGAAGCTTCCATAAGGTTCCTATCTATAAAAAGCACAATCTACTGATCAAAATGAGAACAATGATACCCATATAGAACTATTGATCTTTGAGTCCAAAATTACTCAAAAATCCCACGTGGGTTCAAATTACGAAAATCACAATTCCCGAACCAACCCAACGTTCTCCTATGCTCATGGAGTAATTACCATAAAATATGAGCAGAATTCGAGCTATATTGGTGATCAAATCTAGTCACCAAGGTATAGGGATTTTAGAGAAGAAAAGGGGAAATCAACAATGGAAACAATGAAATCTTACCTCAAATTTGGAAGAAAATCGCATTGTAGATTGTTATCCAAGCTCAACAATCGCCTACAATTACTATTCCCAAGCTAATCCCCTCCTTAGGGTATGTGTCTCTTGAGAATGGATGATAAATGGGGTAAAAAAGGCTGAAAAGGTGGTATTTATACCCTTCCCAAGTACATGGGAGGCACAATCACAACATGTTGATCGTTATTCGCAATACTTGGCTAAAAGGACAGAAGTCGTTATCGCAACCTATGTATTGCGATTGCGATACTTCTGCAACTTACAAGGTGAGTTGATTGTGTGACTTAAAATGTTGATATAATGATACTCCTTAGTTCTTCCAGATCATGAACACGATCCTAGACTCGCTAATCGCAGGTACACCAACACCATCTGAGACTTTGAAATTTCCAAGTCTCCGTCAACCCCTTGAGATTCATCCTGAATCCTGCATATGAAAATGAACTATGCTACCCTATCAAATTCAATGTTCTTGACTCAATGGCATAGTCAAAATTTCCATCCAAGGTTGTTTTGACAAAAATAGGTCCCATGCCCAGCCTGCCATTTTCTTAATTTTTGACTAATATGTCAAAAAGAGATTAGGTACCTCATGACTTGAACCAAGAGTCTACATTTCCTAAATAAACATTTTAGAGATGTTGGAATTGTTAGAATTGAACTATTAGGTCGTTTAACTGAAGTTTTTGCCCAGTAGGTAATTAGAACCAGCACAGACTTTAAAATTGAGAATTGGCTTTAAAACCAAACGAACTGCCCGGTAATCGAACTATCAGTTCTAGTAAGTAATAAATTACTTGGACAACTATAGGAAAAGTCTAACTATGCAAATAAGCAGAAATACATTTAATGACCTAAAGGGTCATTACAATATCCACTACTAAAATGACTTTTGTCCGCAAAAGTTAAGGATTAGGATGTACCTGAAGCCTTAAAAAGGTGAGGATACTGGTCTGCATCTTACTTTAGATATCCCAAGTAGCCACCTCTACTGGATCTTAACTACAGGAATCTCCCTAGTACTCAACCGCCTGACATAACAAGATAAAATAAGCTTAGCCTCCTTTACGAAAGTCAATCTCTCATCCAACTGGACTGAATCTCATTTAAGTAAATGAAAAGGATCAGTAATGTATTGTCGCAACATGGAAACATGGAAAATTAGATGAACAACAGTAAAAACTAGAGGTAAATCTAACTTATAAGACATGTCACCAACGGTACGAAGAATATTAAAGGGTCCAATACATATTTAGGGTTAAGCTGGCCATTCCTCCCAAACCTCATCACACCCTTTGTAGGCAACACACGAAGGAATACCTGATCACAAACTCCAAATCTCAAGGTACGAAGCCTATGATCTACATATGTAATGACTCTTTAGGTCATTTTCTATATTTCCACTTATTTTTGTCATTAAAGATTTTCTATTTATATCCCAAGTCATTTATGACTTGCTGGGACTGACTGTTCAATTACTAGGTAGTTTGTTTGGGTTTTAGAGACAATTCCCTATTTTAAAGTCTTTGCTGATTTGATTTGGCTACCTGCCAAAAACTTTAGTGAAAAAACCTCGTATGCTAATTCTAACTATTCAGAAAACTTTGAAATATCAATTTTAAACTAGATGGACTCTTGGTTTGGGTCCCGAGGCACTCGAGATCATTCGACCAATTGGTTGGAAAGTTAAGAAAATGAAATATGTGGGTGGTAGCCACTTTATATCAAAATAACCTCGAATGGAAATTTTAACTACATTATTGAGTTTAAAATATCAAATTTGATAGGGTATTATAGTTCGTTTGTGTATATAAGATTCTTGAAGAATCTCGATGGGTTAGATGGTCTCAACTATGTTAGTTCCTTTGCTAATAGCAAGCCATGGGTCGCAATCATGATACCCATGGTAGGGCACAAATGTCGGGATCGCGGTGCCCATGATATGATAGCAACTTGTATTGGCAGCCACCATATGTAGCAATCACGAGGGTTGAGTCATAATAACGACTCCCAGCCCTAGAAAGGGTATAAATATTCCCTTTTTAGCCTATTTTTCCTATTTCTTCATCCATTTTCTAGAGACAAAACCCCTAAAGAGTGGAATAGCGTGGGAATAGCTCTTGTGGGTGATTTGGGATCTTGGTTAACGATTATTATGCGATTTTTCTTTGTATTTTAGGTAAGATTCCTCCATTTTTCATGATTGATTTTCCATTTCCTTACCTAAAATCCCTAAACCTTGATGGCTATATTTTAGCACCAAGATAGCTCAAATTTCACTCATTTTTAGGGTAATTACTCTTTGAGCATGAGGGAATGTTGGATTGACTTTGGAAATGCGATTTTCGTATACGACATCCATATTAGATTTTTGAGTATTTTTGGACCCAAAGAACAATGGTGTAATATAGGTATCATTATTCTCATATTGTTGAGTAGATTGTGATATTGATAGCGTGGTATCTTATGGAAGATTCTTGGATGTGATAGTTGGTGATTTAGTGGATTTTAAAGCTATCTTTGGAATCCAGGTAGGCTAGGTTTTTTCCCTTCATAGACTGAGCTATGTCACAGTATGTTTATAATATTATGTTAGATTTGGGATAGATTTTAGGTGTTGGTGATCAATTTGACAATACTTGGGTTAGTTGGACATCTAGGACATTTGAAAACTGTGATTTAGGTGCTTTAGCTTAGTGCTTAGATCATTATTAGAATTTCTATCTTAGGGATTATTAAGGCTTGTTGGACATCTAAAACTGGATTAAGATGCCTTAGCCTAGTTCAGGGTAGAGGTTGCTTGATAATGGATGTCGGGGTTACACCTATGGGCTATATGGGCTCAAGTTTTCACCCCCTGATCGGCCCCAGTTCGTGTAGCCTCACAAATCAAAGAATAATGTTACATATAATCATGGAGGACTTAAACCTCCCACTCTTATACTAAGGTGACTTGGAAACCCAATCATGTAGTATGATATGGTGGACTCAAACTTCCCACATCATATATTATGGGAGACTTAAACCTCCCGGTCACAGTAAGCAAGAATACTCGAACCTAAGGCTGTTTTGACCCCCGCATCGGCAAAAGCAGTTTCCAGTGTTGATCCCCTTGGGAACTGTACCTTCACAACTCGGCTACACAACCCTGTTTAAAGCTTAATTAAAGCATCCATTACACATACACAACCATTTAACCAATTACTTACCTAAGGCACTTCGTTGGTATCATTATACCAACGCTACTTGCAAGTATACCATATGCCATTTCTATTATAAATCAACCAATCATTCTTTTGACTTTGGGACTCCAACGCATTGTTTACAAATACACTTATGCAATTCAAAGTTTAAAGACTCGAACCCATTGTCTAACAAAGACATAAATCAAATTAGTGTTTATGGACTCAAACCTAATTACCCAAATAAACCACCAAGGTTACCATTTAAATCATTACATGGCGAACAAGGCCTTCACAAAACCGTTTACCAACCATTCATATTCATTAGGCCAATGCCTTAGTTCAAAACACTATTTAATATGGAACTAGTTTATTTTCTTAGGCATTTCCACAAACACTTTGAGGTCATATCATTACCATCACCAAAACCAAAGTAAGAACCATCAAGTTTAGGGTTATCCATGACCCATTTGTTAAACCACAATTACCTATCACCCTCATGTGTAAACCATCACCAAAAGCATGTATAAACACAAGTTAAACCAAGAGTAAACAATACTCAACCATATGCAACAAAACCCTCAATTTTGGTTTTCAAAACCACCATTTAAGAATCATAATCACACATCAAAACGCATGATATTTTTGAAATAACAATGAGGGAAGAGTCACATGCCTTATTCGTGAAGATTTACAAAAGAATCTTGACCCTTGAATCTGTAGATGAAAACTTGAAGAAAGCCCTAGCCCAATCTTCAAGAGAGAGTTTAGAGAATGTTTGATCTTTCAAAAGTGTGTTATGAGAGGCAATAACATGTTAAAAAATGTGGGGACTTAAAGGTTTTAGGGTGAAAAATGTCCAAAACACCCTTAGCTTAAAAATTGAGAAACATGATCGCAGGAGGGTATGACCACCCCCGTAAATTGTACCCTAACATAAGAGTGGTACCCACAACTCATACCCTAGGCATAAACTTGTACCTCAACACTGTCCAATATATTACCACAAGGTCCAATTCGTACCCTAGCATATGAAAAATACCCTAGAACCATACCCTAGGTAGAATAAAATCATCTAGGCTAGACATAGGACATCATAAGGTTGGCATTATACTTCTAGTACCCAAACATACGACTAGTATGATGACTTATCGTATCTTGGATAGAATCTAACCAAACCACCCTAATTAACATACGAGTGAACTTCCCTAAACCATACTCTATCATATGAATACTACCCTCTAGTCGTATTATGTCTAGAAGCTCAAACTCATAAAAGTTACTAAGGATTAAAACTAGGGTGTTTTAATTCTCCCACACTTGGATCATTCATCCTCGAATGATGGGTAAAGTCAATCACAATCATGAGTTAAACATTATTACACATCAAACTAACCTTTAACCAAGTTAGAAAACAAAGACATAAAATAAGGATATTAAGAACAATACATACCTCAAGCACGCATTTCTGGAATGGGGAACAAATGCAGATACTTGGACTTCGTGTCCTCTTCTACTTACCAAGTAGCTTCCTTAACCTATAGTTCCTCTAAATAACCTTTATGAAAGCCACATTTTTCATTCACAACCAGCGAACTTGCTGATCCAAGGTCCTCGCTAAACCTTCTCCTAGGAACAAAATCTATACTACGCCACCCCTTCCAGATGAACAACCGATGAAGGATCACCTATATACTTTCTCAATATTGAGACATGGAAAAATGAATGAGTGGATCTCGAGTAGGAGGCAACTCCAACTCATAAGAAACATTGCCAACCCTCTTCAAAACTAAGTACGAACGAACCTAGTGAGGACTTAACTTCCCCTTTTTACAAAATCTCACCACTCTATTCATGGGATACACCTTCAAGAACACCTAATATCCAACCCCAAACTTCAAGTCCCTTTACATCACGTCTGCATAGGGCATTTGGAAACTTTAGGTGGTCTTACTCCTATCCCGAATCACCTTCACTTTTAGTCCTAAACCTAAAAAATCAATTTTAAATAATGTGCCTTACCAATTCAACCTTACAATTTCCCATAGATTCATCACTATGAGAGCCTAAGTCTATCTGTACATTTCCCCTATGCTTAAGCCTGTTCAAAGCTAAAAGAGGTTAACTTAGGACATAGGGCTTTATTCCTCACATCCCTCGAAAATATTACTCTGCTTCATCACTGCAGTCAAACATCACATCCCATCAAGATTTCTAACTATCCAAAACCAAGATTGGTATATTTATGAATCACAATATTCAAGCCTATCTTTACTATACCCACAGTATGATCCACCTCATCAAGGATCCAGTAATATCTAAAATCATCTCCTTGTAACCTCTTATTAGGGGCATAAACATCTATGCTTCTAAACACTCAACACTTAATTTTCAACTCCTTAGAATACCAGCATTACTCCTCTAATATCTTATACCTATACCTTGTTTTAAACCTATAATAAGAGTTCACTTAGGCTATCTACTTCTCCCCCACTTTGGTTCTAGATAACACAAGGTAACAACTGTCTAGACTTTCCCATGCTAAGTAATTTGAAGGACATAAGCTAGGCATACACGATAACCCTAGCTCGAAACTGAGTATACACTACTTTTGTAGCATAAGATTCTTATCCATCTAATGATTTAGCTGGCACTCCTACTTTAACACTCAGGCCTCATACCTATATCAAAATTACATATTCTGCTATCTCATAAGGCATCACCCAAACTCTCTAACATATTACATCACCATACTAATTTACCCACACAAACCTTGTATAAATATCCTTGAGTTAACATTCTTATCACCACTCTTGGCATCAAAACTTAAACTTAATGTCTAACAATGATCATATCTTACCCATAAAATATTTGCAAAACACACTAGCCTACCCCACAAGAAGGTTACTCTAAATTCCTTATCCCATTGCCGACAACCTATACACATTAGAAAAACCCATCTTCCTTACTCATAAAACATAAAAGAACCCAATTGAGAAATATTAGGGTGGATAAAACCCTTATCAAGAATCCATTTTATAGAAGGGGGCAGAAATAGGACGAGTGTTAAAACAAGGTCAATACAAAAATCAATTTCCTTAACGGAAGAGACACTAGGAAGGTCACCAGGTAAGACCTCAGAAAACTCAATTACCATAGGAGCAAAATGCAAGGAAAGACCTTCTAAGTTAAAATATTTAACCTGAACCAAATGGTACAAAAATACTTTGAAAATAATCTTTTGGGCTCTAAGATATGAGATGAACCTTCTCTCAGGAACTAAAGAACCCCCTTCCCATGCAAAGACCGGCTCATTAGGGAAGTTAAACATGACCTTACGAGTTTGACAATATAAAGAAACATAGCAAAAATGCAATAAATCTATCCCTAATATGATATAAAAGTCAACCATTTCCAAATTTATCAAATACATAAGAGTTTATCCACCACTAACAGATACAATAAAACCCTTATAAACTCTTTTGTAATCACAGAGTCACCAACCGAGGTAGATACAAAAGAAGGATAAAAAATAGACTCAGGTCCAAAACTAAAATGCACAGCCACAAATAGGGTCACATAATAAAGAGTGGACCCTAGACGAAGAAAACAATACATATCATGGAGAAAGAGTTTCAATATACCAAGGACAACATCAGGAGATGATTTAGACTCATGGAAAATAGTGAGAGCATCAAGGTGGTTCAATCTAAAGCTAGAGAAAGAAGTGGAACCCTCTGGTGCAGGAGCTGATGAAGAGGCAACGGGAACCTTGTTGGACCCAGAAGCGACCCTAGAAGTATAATTTTGCTGCATATAACTAATCTAACCACACGTAAAGCATATATTCTTACCCTCATGACAAAACTTGTGATATAACTGGCCACATAATCATCAAAGAGAACAGAGTGGAACTAACTGTGCCCCATTAGACTAGTATTGGCAACCTAGTGCCCTAGGACCACTACTATTTTAAAATAGATGTTCACCGGGTAGCTTATAGTATGGGGCTCTAGCCGATAGGTAAGAACCAGATTTTCCAGCTCCCTTCCTTAGTCAGTTGTCTCCCATGACAACTATTTTTCCAATAACCCCTACCTTATTTTGAAGATCTAAACTTCTTGTTCTACCTTTCCCCCATCCTGATCTGACTTCTCTCCTACCTATAAGATTGGACTAGAATGGTAGAGAGACCACTATATGGGTCTACAACTAAATAAAATGATAAAAATCCATATTAAAAATATCTCCTTGAGGTGATTGAATAGAGGTGTCACCATTGGGAGAAAGATCAGTAGGGACCAGTGGGACTCCATGAGGGAAATCAGAAGTAGCAACCCTATACTAGTTTTGTATCCTATAAGTAGGACAAACTCTATTCATATTGTCCTCATTAGGGACAAAGAGTTCACATGAGTTTTAGATTTCCTTGAAGGGATGATCTAAAAGGCGAACAAATAGAAATTAGAGAGATTTGAGATCTTAGACTCTATAGATCAAAATAGAATAAAAAAAGGGAAACATTCCTAAATTCCTCAAAGTCTCTTGATTATAAGTGTGGTGCACAACATACCCATAAAGAAGACTCTACTCGACACAACTTTGTGGACATACCATGACCCCAAAACCAATGAAACACCTATGCTTTGGAGCATTAGAAAATTTCCTAATAGAAGCTTCTGGACTAGGTACCACTTTAAGGTACTATTCATACCCTTGGATATGTCTTAGTGACCCCCTCTTATTTACTAGGTTGTATGGTTGGGGTTACATACTATCCCAGATATGACTTGTCCTTCCCATAGTCATATATTAGGGTTTGAGTCATAAAATACCTAGTCTTATAGAGTTTTAAGTTGATCTAGTTAAAATTATCTTGAATATTATTTGGGATATGATGTAGGGTACCATTCATACCCTTAGGTAGGAGTCATGTGTGTGTGGTCATACCCTGGGCAATGTAGGGTTCCTTGTCGAGGACTAGGATGTGATTTACGGTACCACTCATACCATAGGGTAAGATTAAGTCAAGTGAGTCGTACCCTCCTGAGAGACACACTTCATATTTTAAGTCAAGGGCTCTATGGATATTTCCCATCGTAAAACCCTTAAGTCCCGTTACTACATAACATATTGTATCCTCTCTTAACACTCATTTGGTGGATCAAACATACCAAATACACTCTCTAAACTTCTTTAATATAATTGGAGGCTAGGGTTTAAAAAGGGTTCATTTAGAGGCAACAGAGGTGTCAAGTTCATTCGTGAATCTTCTTATAAAAGGAATGTACCTCTTTCCTCATTGTTGGTTCAAATAATCATATGTTTTAAGGAATGATTTTAACTTGTAAATGGTGGTTTGAAATCAAATATTGAGGGTTTTGTTTCATACTGTTATGTTTATACATGTCTTTAGTGATGATTTGTACATATGGGCGCTTGTTCATTGTGGTTTAATAAATGGGCCATGAGTAAACCTAAATTTGTTGATTCTTACTTAGGTCCTGGTCTGCATAAAAGCATTCCCTCAAGGTGTATGTAAAAATGCCTAAGAGAAATAACTAGTCACTTGTTATTGGTGTGTTGAATTATGATGTTGGTCTAATGAATATAAATGGAATATGACATTAGCATAATGAACATGAGTTCTTGGTAAATCACTATTAAAATGCCTTATTTTCCATGTAATAAGTAAATTAATGACCCTAGTGTTTTGAATGGTTAGAAAAGGGTTAAAGTCCCTAAACATGGAATTGAATTATGTTTTCAACTAAAGTTGAGTATAAGAATATCAATGGAGAATGAATGATTTTATAAACATCTTGGTGACTATAAATGAATTTGTATTATAATATGACTAATGCATTGGCCTATTAACATTATTGGTTGTTAAAATGGTATTGTAAAGATTATGTGGTCATATATGGTGTTGAGTTATAGACATGGTGGATTGTGTTGGTTAAGAAGGGGATAGAGTCCCTATGTGTTAAATTAAATAGTTGTCTGTGTATAGATAAGGGGTTTGAGGCCGGTCATCATTAGATGATGGGTTTGAGTCCTTAAGTCATATGAATAAATTGATTGGTAATGGTAATGGCATGGTGTACGCTTGCAAGTGGCATTCGTATGATGACACCAATGAAGTACCTTTGGTATGAAATTTACTATGTGGTTGCATATGTGGTATGATGGTTTTAATTTGGGCTTTAAAGTGAGATGCGTAGAGAGACCATAAAAATGGAGTACGAAGTACTAGAACTGAAAACCGTGCTAGCCAATGTGGGTACCATATAGCTAGAAGGCTCAAGTCCCTCAAATGAAATATGCAACTAGGAGGTTCAAGTCCCCCGAATAAAACATGTGACTGGGAGGTTCGAGTCCCCCAAATAAGAGTACAAAAAGGGTAGTTTGAGTCCCTCTTACTACATATAGTGGTGCATAAGTTACTTTGATGATATTAGGAGGTTCGTGTGCCCCATAAAAGCATATACATATATGGATATTCTATGGTTCATGCAGCTACATACTGATTCCCTTCCAGCTAGGCTCAAATAGCTCGTATGATGGTGATTTTACACAACCCAGATTAATGGTTTCTAGAATCATGCTAATCATATTCCTTACCCGACATGGTATACTTATGTATATATATATATATGAATATGTATATATGGATTACATTAGTTGATTGGTTTTGAATTATTGGCACTACTTTATCCTTATCCTTGAGTTATATGCTAGCGTTCTAACTGTTAACCATCTCTGGATGCTACATCCTTATATGACATAGGGTCGGAGCTTCTTCTTCTTCTTTTCCTACATAGTGACCAGGTGTTCAAGTGGTTTGTTTGTAGACATAGAAGTAGCGATCTTCCATATTCAGAAGGCATACATTTCATAATCTTTATAACCTATGTTATAGACTTGTTTAGACTTGGTTTTTGGCTATTGTTGGGGGTATGTCCTAACATATTATAGACATTGGGTTGGTAGAGGCTTTGTGGATTACTGTGGACTTGGGTATGTTGGGCAGTATGTTGATGTAGATGAAATGATTAGACATTGTCTAAGTAATAATAATAGCTTTGTTTCCACTTTCTTGACTTATGGTCAAAATTCATCCAACACTTATGGATCGGGTATGTCAGTTTGTTTAGGATAATGGGGTGATCTACGTTCCATCTCAGGATTGAGATGCCCATATGGCAAGGCCTAGTTTTAGGTCAAGTCAAGTTTGTATCAGAGCCTAGGTTCATGGTCAGTTGAGAGTCCACAAAGTCATGTCAAGTAGAGTCTCTTTTATGGGTGTGTAGTGGGCCACACTTATCAAAGAAGGGCTATGAGACCTTTAGGAATATTTCCCTTTATTGTGATTTTATCTCAAGCTATAGTGTCTTAGGTATTGGATTCCACTAATTTCTGCTTTCTCATATTTCAGATCATGCATCTAAGAAGATCTAATATTCAGGCAAACTCTTCTATCCCGACTAAGGGCAATATGGATGAATCTTGTTCAACTTCTAGGATTTAGACCCGTTCAAGGGTCGCGACATCTGACTGTCCTGGTGGAGTTCCACAGGACCCACTAACCCTTTTTTGGGAGTAAAACTCCTCCCCAATTACCTTAAGGGGATACTACTGATGTTGGGTTTCATCGCCCTGTTTCTTTGTTGACTCAAATTTCTAATAAGTAGTCCAAGAGAAAGCATTGGATGGGTCCTAACTTCCTTTCCACGAGTAGTGCTCCCTACCTTGAGCTATTGAGAGATAGACATTCTCAGAGTAGTAATTCTTCTAGATCACAAGGCACCCAGTTCAAGGCCAGTGAGGCCAAATTAGCACCGACCTACCCTCCATATAGATTCTATGGTCACTATCATCAAGGTAGTGTGAAAAAGGAAGGAATATGTGTTTTATGTTCAAATGGGTCCCATTCAATGGGAGTTTCCCATAATTATTGTCGCTTGGAAAAATAGAGTATTGGTTGCCACTTGTCTAGTTCTAGCTCCAACATTATTCGGGACTGTGTCAATGCCCTTACTATCCCTTAGGAGGTTGAGGCACCTTCTGATACTGTCGCGGGTATGTTGAAATTCATCTTCCATGATTAGTATGCTTTACTTGGTATGGGTTTCCCCCTATCCTGTGTGACCCCATCTGTCATTTTGTAATTTGAACTTGGTCCCAAGTCTATTTTGGACCCTTTTTCTATTTCTACCCCGATAAGTAATTTTGTGGTTGTAAGGAGTCTATACGGGATGTGTGGTAGATTTTGGTAGAGAATAAACTCTTAGTGATATGATATAGTTAGATATGGTTGGTGTTTGTGTCATTTTAGGGGATGGATTGGTCGCATTCATTCTATGTTTTCTTAGATTGTTAGATCCATAAGGTCATGTTTAAATTCCCTAATGAGCCGATTATTTTATAGGAAATGAGTTCTTTAGTGCCTAAGGGGAGGTTGGTCTCTGACCTTAGAGCCCAAAAGTCGATCTCTAAAGGGTGTTTGTGTTATTTGATTTGAGTTAAAGATTCTAACTTGGAAGATTTTTCTTTGCTTTGGATTTTGGTAGTGCATGAATCTCTTGGGGTCCTTTATGATAACCCTCATTGTGTCCTTCTAATGGGGAGGTTGAGTTTTTGATTGGTCTTGTTTTAGATGCTTGTTGAACTCCTATTCCTTCTTATTAGAATGATTTTGATTATGTTTGAAGAACTTAGGGAGAAAATAAAAAGGTCTCTTAGATGAAGGTTTCATCCGCTCTAGAGTTTCTCTTTGGGATACCTTGTTAGTATTACCGGGTGATTGTTAGGTGTAATATTTGAATCTAGGTGGTGATTAAGGTAAAGAGAGAATGTTAGCTCAGGGTTAGCAATGGGAAAGTTATAGAGGTAGATTGTTTGAGTGGATAAGGTTTAGGTATACTAGGACCAAGCATCCCTAATAGTCATCCTAGGTAATACCCTTAAAGCGGAGTGTTGTGCTTATAGGTAAAGTGAGTTGAAGGTCAGGGATAAATCTAAAATTTTCTTCTAGAGGTTGACTTCAAAGGAAGTTTGACGTTCATTTACTCATATTCTAGTGATTCTCTCCTATCTTGGTTAAGAGAGCACTCAACTAGTGTTACATGCATTTTATAATTCTTATGCCTAAGGTTCACATCTTGCATAAGTTTTGTTCCCAAGATATAAGTCTTGACCTTACCTTACATTACCTATGGTATATCTGATGGTGTGTCTTTCAGTGTCGGGATAGTGTGTTGTGTCAGGATGAGTTTCATTAATGACCTAGGTCATTGCCATGAAAAACTTTATGCTTATGGTGTCATGTCTCTTTTAGGGGTCTTGCCTTGGGTAGTATAAATGGTTGTTGTGCTTAGGTTCCTTAATGACACTTTTTATATTAGGGTGGTAGTGGCCTTAGAGGAAGGGTGATATGTTTAAAAGACAGGGAGTAGAAGTCTTAAGTAGGGGAGACTCAAGGGAGACTAACTGGAACTAAAGTTATGGAAAAGGAAGGGAAGGGTATGGTATGGTAAGTTTGTTGCCAAGATAAATAACTAAGAAAGGTGTATATGGTGAAGATTCTTTGTGGAAGTGGTGTTTGGTTAGATGCAAGCCTTCGTAGTGATGTGTATTTGGGAAGTTCTAAGATTGAATCGAGCTTGCTCTCTAGCATGAGTTCTACTCTTTCGGTATCCCTTGTATGAGTTAAGAAAATGTATAGGTGATCCTTTGATTGGATGTTCCCTTTGGTGTTTTGCACCCTTTCACCTATGAGTAGGTCTCGATAAGGATCTTAGATTTCCAAGTTTACCAATTTCTAACAAAAGAGGTGGTTTCGGTGAAGGTTCTATGGAGGAACCAAAAGTCCAAGAAAACTACTTGGGAGGTGGAAGAGCACATGATGTCCAAGTATCCATACTTGTTTTCCATTTGGGAAACTTGTGGTTAAGGTATGTGTTAATATTCTTAATTTTCTTTATGTCTTTGGTAGATAGTGAGTTCAAGTCCTAAATCTTTGAATCAAACAATTGTCTTTGATAGATAATGGGTTTGAGTCCTATAGTCAATGAAATGAATGGTTGATTGATAATGATCTTGGCGTGTACCTCATCTTTGTTGTATGTCTTGATTTCTATCTTGGTTAAAGGCTAGTTAATGTGTATTAATGTGTTAACTCGTGTTTATGTTGTCCTTTCCCATCATTTGAGGATGAATTATCCAAGTGGGGGATAATTGAAACACCTAGGCTTTGGATCTTTAGAAAATTTCCTTAATTGAAGCTTTTAGACTAGGTACGACATCAGGGTACTAATAATACCCTTGGATAGTATTTAGTGACCCCTCTCACATACTAGGTAGTGTGGTGGGGGTTACATACTGATGAGTGGTAATTATACCACTCATTCGTACAAATTATACACACACTACCATGTTTTGTATAAAAAAATGAGGCATTATCCAGATATAAGTGCACTAACACCCATATTTTGTAGGTATGAAGTGAAGAAGGTGAGCATATGTGTAATGGAGCTAAAAAGGGAACAATTGGAAACAAAAGGAGTGCAGCTGCAAACCTGAAGCAGTCAGCCTCGGTTACTATGATCGTGGTCCGCAGACCGCGATCACCATCAGTCCAGGTGGTTAGCAAAGCGCGCTCATAGAAACTAACTACGATCGCATAGCAGGAGTCATAGTCAAACACACGCGATCATGTATCAGTGGAAACTGTTCCAAGGGAAGAATTGTAAAATGTCATGGACGAATTCCAAATCATATATAAGAAAAAACCCTTTCTTCTTTGGGTATTGGTTATCTCATAATATAGTTTTGAATTCTAAGCTTAAAACCCTAATTAGGCAAGTGTGTAATCAACTTTGAGGATCAAATTTCTTAGTTTCTTATTGAAGAATGAATGCTTTGGTTGACCCACATGGTATATCTCTCTTTACTTTCTTCATGAGTAGCTAAATAATTTAATCTTGGGATTACATTGAACTAGAGTGTGATTGTGTGTGGATATTGTTGTGTTTTCATGGATTTTAGTTGTTGAGTATGGATTTCACTATTTCTTGAGCTTATGTGTTGGAATTTGATGGGTGAAAACTCCAAATATCCAAATGGGTTTGATAGGTGAACTCTCCAAGTTCTAGAAACCCTTTGTCATCCTCAAAAGAGGGATTTAGGTGAATATTAGGTAGCCCATAACATCCTCGAAAGAGGGTTATCGGGGGACAAAACAATGGTGAACAACTAAGCCTATGGTTTAATACCCTTTTCAATCTTTGAAATAAGTTTTTAGGGAGTGTAAATCATGTCAAAAGAATCATCCTAGAAATAGGGATGCTTGGTTGAGGTTTTGGGTGGCTAAATAAACTCCACACTTGTTAGGTGATCGAAAGGGACAATGGGTGAAATCATTGGGGCTTTGTCAAAATATTGACCCCAATGATCTTTGACCTAGCCTATTTGTTAATTAACAACTAAATCCCATAATAAACCAACATTGTCCCACTTGCTTCACCTCTAAGGAGACATAATCCCAAGATTTCTCCAAATCTTGAATTCAAACCAAAATAGCATTCACCACGTACTTGTTTAAGTTTGTGTGAAGAATTTTCAAATAAATCCCCCCATTTACATATACATGTTGTTTCCATAAGCATTCTGGGTAACCTTATAGTAACATGAGTACCCATAGGTTGGAAGTCTATAGCATTCACTCTTTGAGGTTCGACCACAATTTACATTGTGTTACTTGACAACAACTACCTCACCCCTCAATTATGGGAGTGAGTTGAGAATTATCAAAATGGTGCCTTTATTGGGGAGTGAAATATAGATTTCACTTATGTGGTGCTATTCTTACTTAGGAATACTCGGAGTGGGGTAATTTACTTTATTTGTTAATTTGGACTATTTTTTAGGTGATCAAAGTGTGAACGGATCAATGAGAAATAATGCAAGTGATTTTTGCCCATGATGCCCCACTAGATGATGAGGGCCAATTAAATGGGGTGGGGCAAGCATATGCTATCCGCATCCCTCCAACCAATGGAAATGGTGTGTTTCATGTGACTAGCGTTATGCTTCACATGTTGCATATGAAAGGATTATATTGGGGTCAAGCATATGAGGTCCTAAATTTTCATTTAAAAAACTTTCTGGAAGTTTGTGCGCCATTTAACATAGCGCATATTACATAAAAATCCATCCGTCTTTGACTCTTCCAATTTTCACTAATGGGCAAGGTAGTCTTATGGCTACGCTCACTTCCACCTGGCTTAATCACATCTTGGGAGGAGTACACCACGGTGTTCCTTGATAGATAGTTCCCACCATAAATAATGCTTAAAAAGCGGGATGAGATTATAAACTTCCAGAAAATGAATGGAGAACCATTGTTTGAAGTGTGGGAGAGGTTTAATGGAAAGCTAGCCCAATGCCCAAATCATAAGGTCCCGGATAACATGCTCCTTGAGATTTAATATAGAGCTCTTGACCCATTGAACAAAACAGTTGTGGATAATGCGGCAGGTGGCTGTATTATGAAATTGCATTATCTTGCGGCTTTCTAATTGATAGGTGAAGTATCCAAACAAAATCGAGGGTGGAACACCTGTGATGTTGATGCTCCTAAGATCCCTTCTACTACCTCCATGGTTGACAATGAGCTAAGAAAATGAAAAGAGGAGAGGGAACAAAATATGGCCAAGATAATGACCCAACTTGATATTCTAACGAAACATGTTATGGGTGTACGCGCAAAAGAGGTAAATGACGTAACATCAAAGCCTTATAAAGATGATGATGAGACAAAGAAGTTGTATGAAAATATTTGGTACTTGTCAAACTACTTAGGGGGTTCCCGCCCAGCCTATCAAAGGCAATGGGGGAACCAAGGTTGGATGGATCATGACCGAGATAGAGATTGGAGAGATAGGGAACATGACTATGACCGCTACATCCCTCCTCATGATAGGGATAAGGCCAAAGAGTCTAATGCCATCGATCCCAAAAAGTTCAATACCGAAGATTTGTTGGCAAGGATTTTGAGTAGAGTTGAAGGTATAGAAAAAATAATCTATGAATTAAAGGGTGAATTCTCTATGCTCTCCGAAACGGAGGTGTCTCACTCCGCCTCCATTAAACAATTAGAGACCCAAGTCGGGAAAATCTCCATACAGCTAAATGCAAGGGCTAAAGGTGGAATTTTGAGGGAAACAATTGCTAACCCGACGAATGAAGCACAAGTTCTAGCAATAGTCACTAAAAGTGGAGAAACACTTGATGAACCCCTTAGAGGATATGTGAGTGAAAATATGCCCAAAGCCAAGGCAAAAGAGGTAATGCCCCAAAGAAGAGAGGCAAGTGATAGGAAAGAGATGGATGAAAGCAATGAGGAAGTGGTCAAAGTTGAAAAACCGCAAGGAGAAGAAAAGACAATCATCCATGTTCCTCCCCTGTTCCCTCAACGGTTGGAAATAAAGGAAGAGAGTGACAAGTTGAGAAAATTTATGACAATACTTAGCAACCACTTAATAAATATCCCACTAATCAAGGAGATATAAAATATTCTTGGATATGCTAAGTTAATGAAGAAGTTAATATCCAAGAAGAAGCTCGTTGAGGGTGATACCATTGAGGTTACTCATGGGTATAGCGCTATCATGGATAGCAAAGTTGCAGAAAAGAAGGATGGCCCCAGAGCATTCACTATCCCTTGAACCATTGGGACTCAACCTAATGCCTATTTTTATCTATAAGAAACTTGTATTGTACACTCCTAAACCAACCTTGATACAATTTTTGATGTTGAACCGGTCCATAAAAAGGTCGGTGGGTATATTCTTTGATGTCCTTATAAAGATGGACAAATTCATTATCCTTGTGGATTTTGTTATATAGGATTGTGAGATAGACAAAGAGGTGACTATCATTCTTGATCGACATTTATTGGCCACTAGGAGAGCCATTTTCGATCTAGAGCTAGGGGAGATAAAATTTTAGATACAAAAATTTGAGGTCTCATTCAAAATTTATAAGTCAAAGAAACAAACTGCAGAGCTCCAAGTAGTATCTGTGGTGGATGTTGAGAACAAGAAAATGAATTATGAGGGGTTTGAGGACCTACCGTGAGATTGAAAGAATAAAGACGTCATGCCACGACGATAACTAAGGCGCAAGGTGGGAGGCAACCCATAAATGCCACAAGAGTGGCTCGTGTCTTTTTTTGTTATGTTCTCGTAGTGTAGCTATTGTCTTTGCATTTGAATAACCCCTGCATTTATGGAACTTTGGTTGCATTGAATGAGATTTAAGAGGATAAAGTGTGAAAGTCTACTTTAAAAATTCGAATAGGGAAAATTTTGTGAAAATTGAGTAAAATGATGAACTGGGGAAAATAGGGGAGAAAAAACTACTCTCAGTTACCACGATAATAGCTACGTGGGTGTTCGCGATTGCTTCACCTAACCACGGTCATGATTATTTTAGTCATTTAACCCCTAGTCTCCTTTATTTCCCTCTCACCCCCTTTTTAAGATTGTACTCTTAAATCTAAGCTACATTGTTGGCCAAGTTGTAAGCTCTCAAACATCCTCCGTGCACATCCCTCTTGCATCACATATTTGGTAGGTGACATGAATCCTTGCTTTTATTTTTGAAAATAGGCCATTGAGTGCACGATTAAGAAAAGGCCTAGAGTTTTAATTGTTATGCTTTATATGTTGTCATACTTATTATTGTTGTAGTGTCGGTTGCTTGATTGAGGTGTGCACACAAGTGGGGAAACCTTGAGTACCCAATAGTGTGTAAAAAAGGTAGACAAATGTGTTATGCATACCTTATTTTGATAAATTTCTCAAATGAACTTTCAATAGTGGTATTTACTTTTGAAGGGCACATTCACATACACCGGTAGCATTGTTCACATGACCTTAATTTGCACCCATATTATAGAACATGCTAGTAGTCTAGAATTGGGAGGAAGTTGAACATGTAGAACTGACATGGAACCATCCTCATGACTCGTGATCACGGTAACACAGACATGGTTCTAATTTACGATTGCGGTAATTGAGGGCAGGTTCCTACCATGTCAAAAATCTTGTACTTCCAAATTTTAGCCAGGCAACCCCAAACACCTAATCCAATGAAATTTAATGATCAATATAGCACAACTTACATGATTCAAATAACGTTGAAAGATATAATATGTGTTTAGTGCATTCAGGACAACCTCATGGATAAGTTTGGTCACATCAGATTCATGGAACCCGAATGATACACTCACTACTACAATGATCTTTCAAAGACAAAGTTGCTTTTGGAAAGAGGAACTTTTTTGGAGAATGTATCGAAGAAGATACTGACTTTTCATTACAAACCTGAAGCCATTGGGTGGAAGTGCTTTACCCTGGATCCATGCTTGCAAATGAACAATGGGTCCATGAATTTATGCCAATATCTATGAAGTATCTTTCTTAGACCCACTCAATGTGATTGTAAAGATGTGGGGAAAGCCGGTGAAAGTTAGGGCTAAGAAAATTAATGATGTTTATGAGCTCAAGTAGGCAGACATAGGTGAATTCAAAGCGAAGGGGTGTAAATAGGGAAATTGATTGGCACAACGGCTATTTCTCGGAAAGGAAGTCTCGTGGACCAAAACTAAAAGAAACATCTCTATGAATGACATCACTTTCGAGGCTCATATATGGTCGCACATCATTTGTAGCCGAGTGTCTCCTTACACCCACATAACAACAGTCCAACAATTGCATCCTCGGATGGTTGCTTATATTCTAGAAGGCATCCTTTTGGATGTTGGTCAACTCATGGTCAATGAAATAGATTATTTCAAAAACCAAGGTGGTAAAAATCTCTTTTACCCCTCTCTAATTACTGAGCTTTGCAAGAGAGCAGGGATGGAAGAATATGCTAGTGATACATGGGTGCGTCCTAGTGCCCCCATCTACCCATTAAGGATTTGAAGAGAGGGTGCACCAGGCAAAAGTAAGAAAAAAAACATCAACTTGGAAGAGCCAACATGTAGCGAACCCGGTCCTCATAGGCCAACCACCATGGGACCTTTTGAAGACATTGGAGTTAATATTGTAACTATTAAAGAGCTTGTGGCTAGCTTTCCTCAAGGGCCGGGAGAGCCCTCCACCACCTATCACTTATATATGTCACGTGCCGATTATGATGAGTACAAGGAGGACAAAAAGAAGAAAAAAGCTACTATTGATCATCTTGAGAAAGCCTACTCCTCTTTGGAGGCATCATACCGAGACCTCCGAAGTGCACATGAAAAGATGATCACTAGGAAGAAAAAGAAGAAAAAATTCTTTACCAAGATGTAGAAAGGGGTGAAGGGTCTATGGAAGGTTCTAAAACCCCGAAGAAGGCTTCCCACTTCTTGGATGGACAATAATGATGAGGCCCCGATAGAGTGGTAAGATCTTGAGAAGGATGGTGATAATGTAGGGTTCGAGAGTGATAGCAGCCCTTGACGCAAATTCTAAGATCACCTTTATCTCTTTTATCCTCAATTATTTATGCAGTGGGGACACCGTTACCTTGTCAGTTGGTGGTGTCTCCTTATATATTTTATTTGGGCATGTATTATTGATATTCTATATACTTTTCTGCTCTTTTGGATAATTCTTACTTTTTATTTGGGTTGTAATAATTAGGTACTCTGATGGTGCCCACACCTGCATGGAATAGATTTTGTTCTTGTTTTGTTAATTTGTGATTTTAGTTTCTAACCATAGATTCAAGGGAAGTCTGAGTACCTGTAGGATCAATGATTGAGATTCGCATTCACACCCATTGGTGAAATCTTAGTAACCACATGGAAGTTTTTACATGCTATAGTTTGCAATGTGAAACAATAGCTTGGGTTGTTTCCATGACTAGAAAATTATGCATGGATCGGGTACAAAAGCAAACACCCCTCTCTGTCCAAAAAATTTTGCAAAAAAAAAAAGTTGAAAGCATGGACGTGAGCAATTTTGTGACAAAACTTGCTCTCTTTATTTGAATCCAAAATTTTATTGCGGAAAAATAGGGGATACTCTACCCTTGTCTCGAGTGACGAGAATAATTGAGCCCCTTGACAACATTCACCTGCCGTGTATGTGAGCTTAATTGTCTACATCTCATGTGCACTTGTACCATCTAGAACTTGACCCATTAGTCTTTACAAACTAAATTTTGGTTGTTCTTGGTAGGTAAAATGATCATAGGCCATCTTGTAATTTTGGAAACATACTTTAGCCTAAAATGCCTACCAATACATATGAGTTACCCCTAGTCGCCCTCTTTGAGCCTTTGGACTTTATTTTGCTAACCACATTATAAGTCGTGACCCTTCTATTCATCCTGTCTTGAACCTATCCTCCTTGAACTTAAGGATAGAAATTGAGTTCAAAATCCTAAGTTGGTGGTGATGGAAAGAGAAAGAAAGTGTAGTTGACCCATAAAGTCATAAACAAAAAAAGAACCTATGAGCCTAGAAAGTAAGCATTTTTCTTTGAAGGAAAAAATAGTCCATCAAAAAAAGAGTGAAAAGCTTGATGTATGCATAATAATTGAAGAAAAGAGGTGAAAAGTCTTTGAGTAAAGAAAAAGAGACAAATTATTTAAAGCAACAAAAGAAAAAGAAGTAGCCCAATAAGCAAAAAGTGATGAGAATTTGATGTAGAAGTTCAAGGAGGGTATAGTCTTATTTTCCAAAATTGTTATCCTACCTAACCCTACCCTAAGACTACATTTCAAATGCAAAAATCCCTTTGTCATTTCAAACCAAGAATGGTCATTATAGTGGCAATTGAAAATAGGAGCAAGCCATGGCATGGAACTTGTAACATGGAGAATTTCTGGAGAGAACGAGTGATTGCACCTAATTTTCCTTGTTGTGTAAGTGGTAACTAAGTGTGTGAACCTTCTTTTCTTGTGAGGGGGCATGTGAGTTAATTAAGGAAGGTGATTTTGTTATCTTCATCACAATTAGATGAGTGGATGTATTACATAATTAAAGTTGGCTTGTGAGTCACTTCTAAAGTGTTACTAATTGTCACATAGTCGCTCCCCAAGATCTATTGCATCCTTCACCACTCTATTTTATGATGGGGGGAGGTGGTTAATACTTTTCTATCCATGTGTGAAAAGCTTTTTGTGGTAGCAACCAAGTTGGAGTCTTCATTTTCACTGGGAACATAAATAAGGGCACACATGAAAAAGGTCTCATGGCAAGAGGTAGTGTTGCTTGAGGACAAACAAAAGTCTAAGTTGGGGGTGTTGATCAGTGGTAATTCTACCACTCATTCGTACAAATTATACACACACTACCATGTTTTGTATTATAAAATAACGCATTATCTAGATTTAAGTTCACTAACACCCATATTTTACAGGTATGAAGTGAAGAAGGTGAGCATATGTGGAATGGAGCTAAAAAGGGAGAAAAATAGAAGGAAAAAAGGGCAGTTGGAAACCTAAAGTAGTCAACCTCGATTATCGCGACTGTCGTCCTTAGACCGCGGTCGTCGTCAGTCTAGGTGGTCAACATAACACAGTCACAAAAACTAACCGCAGTCGCATAGCCGCTATCATGGTCAAACACATGCGATTGTAGATCAACGAGAACTAGCTGATGTGTGAGCAAATGCTAACATATTTTATGCTTTTAGCCATGAATAATTGTGAAGTCTTAAGCAAATTTTGTCGTATTTGATTAGTTTTACTTTAATTTTGCAGTAAAAGATAAGGTGCAGGGGAACCAATAATAATGGAAGAAAAAAGGTTGAATTTTGAAGCAAATAAAGGACAAGTGTGGCTGATGACATTCATGATAAGCCGTCAGCCTGGTGATAAGCTATCAAGGCCACCGTTAGACTTAACCAAAGAATGAGAGTTGAAGAGAAGTTGTGACGACATTTTGTGACAAGGCGTCAGGATAATCGTCATCCTTAGGCAGAAATTATCAAAAGGGAAGAGGAGCTGGCGACATCCATGATATGTCATCAGACTAATGATATGTCATCATCCACATCGTCAGCATTAGGTGGAGCTTGTCAACATTGAAGGAAATCTAATGCCATTCCTGATAAGGCGTCACACCCTTGATAAGACGTTACCTAATGACGCCACCTGTCCGAGAAATTTACTTAAGTTGTTATTTTATTTCCTTAATTAGACTCAAGTATAAATAGGAGCTTTTAGGGTTTTCTAATGATCATTGACATATCTTTCTATATACGTAATGCATGATTTTTCTCTCTCTCGAGTTCCAATACACTCTAGAACATTATTGTTGAGAGAAGATTATCATAAATATTTTGGGAGTTTTGTATTGAGATTCAGTTCAAGTTACACTTCTTGATTTTCATCATCGTTGTAAGTTAATATGCCCAACTATGAATTCAACTTGTGTTCTTGATAAGGTGCTAAGTATTCAAGATTCAATAGGTGGTAGGATTTTTTGATAATTTTGAAGCTTTACTTAACATCTGTTGGTTGCAAACAGTAGACACACCTGCTTTGATTTGCTTGAGAAAGAAATCAAATATAGTAGGAAGTGAATTATCAACAGGGACTCGGAAATACTTTGTTTTATAATCAGCGTTGTAACAAGGTTGGTTAACCTGAGGTAAAATCTGGGCAATGAATATAAATTCCATAAGTCTGAGAGGATTAGGAAATTCAACGCTTAAGTAGGTCGAGAGACATTTGAGAATAACATCAATAAAGATAGCTTGTTATCCTACCCACCATGAGAATCTTGAATCACCTTTAGCATCTGTCATGTACCGTCATCCCTAGTGAACATAATTCTGGTTATTTCATAAACTCTTAATTACAAACATCGAAATTAAAGTGACAAAAATTATTTGTGAAACTTAAACCCCCCATATCAGGAAACATTAAACTATCAGTGAATTAAATCGCAAACAACTTGGGTTCACACCATATTCCCTGTGGGATTCGACCCCAACCTAGTTGGGTTTTATATTGACAACGATCGCTTACACCCATTCAAGAGAGTAATTTGAGCGTTATCAAAAAATAGCGTTGTTGCCGGGGAATACGGTTTTAAACTAAAAGTTTGTGTGCGCTAATTGACTGTTAGTTAAGTTTCCTTTATTTATGTTTGTTTGTTGTTTTTGTTTAACTGCAGGATCCTTATTGTTTATGCTAAAAACAAGAAGTTCCATAGAACTATTATTACCAATTAATTTGGAACCGCAGCTGATCGGGAGAATGGCAGAATAGCAAGAGGATGACAGACTAGCTGTCTTGGCCAGGGCTCAGGTGAATGTACAGAACGAGGGTCAACAAGTATGTCATCCGAAACCTGATGATGAATACTTGGGTAATGAGGAATTGTTGAATCCTCAAAACCCAAGGCGAACAGAGGAAATTGTTGCACCTGTGCAATGAAATTTCAATAGAAACCGTCCAATCAGAAGAAGGTATGGTCAACAGCCTGTCCAATACGAGATTGATAATGATGATGAAGGAATAGAAAGAGAAGGTGCAACGGGTGCTATCGTTCCTCCACCGTTGGCACCTGGTGCAAAATTTAGCATAGCAAGTACCATGATTCAACTCATGAATCTGAAGGGATTGTTTGGTGGAATGCCTGGTGATGATACGAACATACACTTGGTGAACTTTATCACCATCTGCAAATCTTTTGATAATCCGGGAGTGAGACAAAATGTGATCCGATTGAGATTGTTTCCATTGTCTCTGTTTGAAGAGGCAACAATGTGGTTAAATGAGCTTACACCTGATTCCATCACCCACTGGGAGTTAAAAGAAGCGTTCCTAGAATGGTTTTTTCCACCCTCTAGAAGGGTACAGTTGAGAGACGAGATCAACAACTTTAGATAGTTCCCTACCAAAGCTTTGTATGAGACATGGGAGAGGTTCAAGAAGAAGCTGACACAGTGTCCGAACCACAATATGATGGACCTACTCTTGATGGAGACTTTGTACAGGGCTCTCAACTCTGTAACAAAGATGATTGTAGATAATGCTACTGGTGGTTCATTTGTTGATCTGTCTTTTCAAGATGCCTCAGATATACTGAATAAGATGACCAAACAGAGTCGGGCTTGGCATACTAGGGATTCTGTGGTAGCTATCCCGACTATTTCTATTGGTATAACTATGGAGTAGTGCAGAAGAGATGAGGAGAGAGACGAAGAAATGGCCTACCTAAAGATACAGATGGACTTGCTGGCCAAGCACTTGCTGTCAGGCAAGACTGAAAAGGTAAAAGTTGTGGAATCTCAGTGCACTGTGGCTACTAATGTAGATGAGGAGGCAAACTATGTGAGTAATCAGGGGGTTTCTGAGGCAATAGCCAAGGGAATCAAGGTTGAAACTTTTATGAAAATCCTGATTATAAAGATAGGGAGAAAGGAAACTGGAGAAGCAATAATGATAGGAGTACTCCTGGAAGTCGGGATATTGCACCAACAAGATCTGGAAAGATGTCCATGGAGGACATGATGGAAAAATTATTGAAGGGAGTTTAGGCTACCAACTCGGGGGGTAACTACTTTAAAGAGTGAATTCTCTACCTTGAGTCAGTTGGTTAGTTCACACTCCACTTCTATCAAGAAGTTGGAGAAGCAGATGAGTCAACTTTCTGCAACACTGAACCAGAGAAAAAAATGGTACTTTACCTAGTGATACAGTTCAGAATCTGCGTAATGATGTCTCATGCATGGAGATAACCACTAGGAGTGGCAAGATGTTACTTGTCCTATCTGTGGGCAAATCTATAGATGGTGACGTAGTTGTTGATGAATCGAAGAAAGCAGTCCAGTGGAGTCTAAGAAGCTAGATAGTTCTGTTGATGATTCGGATAAGGAAAAAGAGAAGGAATAAGAAGTGGTGTTGAAAACTATTCCAAGACCATCACCTCCCTTTCCTCAACGATTGAAGAAAAAAGTTGATGATGCAAAATTCAGCAAATTCATAGCAATGCTCAAGCAACTGATAATAAATGTGCCTCTGGTTGATGCACTTGAGAAAATGCCAGGATACGCGAAGTTCATGAAATACCTTGTAACCAAGAAATGGAAGTTTATCCATGTGTTGGAGGATAATCTTCTCCATTGTGGTGCTATCTCTACAAGGTCTTTAGTGCAGAAAAAGGCAGATCTGGGAGCATTTACCATCCCATGTACTAATGGTTCCCTGAAATTCAAAAAAACACTATGCGATCTGGGATCCAGTATAAATCTAATGCCACTGGCTGTGTACAAGAAATTGGTCTTGGCGGATCCTACCCCAACAAATATGTGGTTTGTAATGGTTGTGAAGCGGCCTGTGGGCATACTACACGATGTTTTGGTAAAGGTAGCCAATTTTATTCTGCCTGCTGATTTTGTGGTCTTATATTGCGAGGTGAATTTTGAAGTGCCCATCATCTTAGGTAGGACATTACTTGCAACTGGGAGAGTGCTAGTAGAGATGGAGTTGAACAAGCTAAAGTTCAGGTTCAATGACAAAGAAACACGTTTCAAAATACACTCATCCATGATTCAGTAAAAAGAGATGAGTGTTTTCTCAATTGTTGATGTCTTCTATGATAATGGTAAGAGAGTATCAACAGGTTGTCTTGGCGAAGTCTTAGTAGGCAAGATAACTAAGTTGTGACGCGACAGTAAATCAGGCGCTACTAGGAGGCAACCCAAAGTTTTTATGTTTAAGTAAGTGTTTTTACTTTTATAATTAGTATTTAGTATAAAGAAGGTGAAAAATGAGGAGGTCAGCTAAAAGGTCATGATGGCATCTCTGATAAGCCGTCACAACTGTGATAAGCGATCAAAAATATCGTCAGATAGGCCAAACTCGAGGCATTTTTTTTAATGCTGACGAAATTAGTGATAAGCTATCACACTTGTGATAAGACATCACAAGATGTTTTAAAGAAGACCTTGAATGCATTGCAAACCATTTTGGGCCCAGTTCAGAAAATCCAACCCGGCCCACAATCGAACCTCCTCATGTTCCCGCCTATGTTATTTTCTTTCCTTCTTTAGTTTATTTCTTTCTTTACTTAGTTTATTTACTTAATCATACCAAATAATTTCCCCAAGTTAATCAAGAAGAACAAGCTCCCTTGTGTGTGGGTTTGAAATTTAAAATCAAGAATTCCTTCCTATTTCCTCTTGTGCGTGTAATCATATTAAGGGCTCCCATCAGGTATGCTCTAAATTTAATTTTTTTTTTTTGTAAGTGATAGATAGAGGACAACCCAAGTTCCCAAGAGGCTTGAACCAAATTCAACTTGAAAAGGGGCTAAAAATTGCACCTAGGATTTGCTGTGTAGGCCCAAGGTTTAAAAGTCAGCTCACAAATTGGAACTCGAGTGGATTTTGAGGAATAATGGGACCAAAAATTGAGTTAAAGTCAAAAGTGGGGTTATGATAAGAGCTAACGGCATTCATGATAAGCTATCACAACCATGACGGCTTATTAGGAATTTCATCAAAGGCTGCTAAGAGTGAAGTGGATTCTGTTTAGAGCTGACGACATTTGTGATAGGCTATCACAATTGTGACGACTTATCAAAAATGTCATCAGAAGTTAATAATGTTTCATAGGTTCTGTCTGAGGTTGACGATAATTGTGATAAGCTATCACAGTTGTGACGGCTTATAAAGAAATGTCATCACACCTGGAACCTGAAGCATCAATGAACCTTCTCAAAGGATGTAAAGCTAAAATGATTAATGTGTTTGGGTTTATACTCTTGAGGATTGACTAATGTTTTTCTATTGCTACCGTAACCGTATAATGGCACCCAAAGGAAAGAGTCCTCATCTTACCAAGAAGGAAAAACAGAAAAGTGTATGCCGGAAACTCATGATTGAAGAGTCTGATTATGAAGAGGAAGAACCTCTACTAAGGAAGCGAAAGAAGAATTGAATCCCTATAAAACCTCCACCACCTCCACCAGTTGAGGTGGAGGATAGTGAGGACACTGAAACAACAACATATTTTGAGCAGGAGGCATCTGAACATTCTGAACATGAGCAGCATGAGTATGTACATGCTAAATCCGAAGAGGAGGAATACGAAGGGTCCGAGGAGTCTGAGTCTGAGGGAACAACATCCGGATCCCCGTCCACTGAACAACAAATGATGAAGAGTCTCCATCTCGGGGAACACTTATCAAATGTAAGAACCCTAAAGTTTGAGACAATGCTAGATGGAAAATTCCCAAAGCAGAGGGTATCTTCACTGCTGGGCTTCGCAGAACTGATAGAAGAAGAGCTAAAAGGCTGATTCAGGAAGAAAAGTGGATTATCACCCAAGGGTTGAGCAGGTACCCTGAAGTGGAATAGAAGTTCCAAGAGTACGTCTTAGGATGGACCACAAAAGGGGGAGTCTCATTTTGCCCTGCACTGGTCTGGGAGTTTTATGCAAACTACCAAGCTAAGTTAGAAAACATGTCTAGACTAGGAGAAAGAGTTGCGGACCATCCCCTGATGGATAGAGTACAGGTAAAGGACGTAAGGGTTGATGTCTCAATCAGAACAATCAATAAGTTCTTGAATGGCCCCAAATTCACTCCTCGGGCCACTGCACCATCATTCTATGCTCGTATTTAGAATCGAGCAAAACAACGTTCGTGGCTGGACAACATCAAATCTGAAGGAGAACCAGCATGCGTTACCAACCCAAATGAGAGAATCTGTAAGTCCTCTTTGACTTAAGAGGTAAAGTTTTAGTGGGGTATAGTGCATATCTGGTTGATGCCCACTGATAGAGACAACATTCTGGGAGATGACCGAGCTATCCTAGTAGCAAGCATGGTGCAGAATCTCCCCCTAAATTTTAGGTAAATTATTGCTGATGAGATAAAGATTAGAATGTCTAGAACCGACACTGCTTATCTTTTTTCTTATCTTATCACAGAGTTGTGCCGATCTACTAATGTGACAAAGATTGTAGGGATTGATAATGAAATTCCTACCCAAAAGACTCACAACCCCATACGGTATGATAAAAATCAACCAGGACTGAGACTTGATAGAGGTACAGGGGTAGCAGCAGACCCTCCAGTTATAGACGGCGCTTCAGCACCTAATATGGAGGTGCAAGATTCTGAGACTACAAACCCAACTTTTTCAACATATGCAGGTTTAGTTCCTGAGAATGAACCCAACCCCTCAGCTCCTACAGCAGCAACAAGATTTGTAGTTCATCCAATTGATAGCAGAAAAGTTGCTAAACAAGCCAAATAGTGTGAGGCACAGCTACATGCCTTTGCCAAATAGTTTTCTACTGTAGTAGACAAGAGAATCAAGGTTTCCCTTGAGCCTTTTGTGACAATGCCTGAATGGGTTGCAGATTTGGAGAACCGATTCGATGCACGGGCAAAAAAAATGCCAGGGGTTGATCTTACTAAATTCAGAGCAGCATCGAACAAGGTAAAGGCAGATGTTGGGGTATTGCAGCAGCATCAATTTATGGTGATGACAGGTCTGGATGTGGATGAATATGAGGAAGAAATTCCAATACTTGACCTTGTTGGAGATTCACCAAAGAAAAAAAGAAAAAGGGGAAGAAGAAGGGCAAAGATAAGAGGAAGAACCAGAAAACAAGAAAGAAAGAAGAGTGAAAAAGAAGTAAAAAAAAGGCTGAAAAAGAGGAATTAAATAAATCAAGAATGGTGTCCCTAGCGGACAACGAGAAATGGGAGAAAGTCATTCGAGCTAGCGCTGTAGGTGTCTCATTTAGCAGGGCTCCAACCACTTCAAGGCCAGGTGCTCCCGATGGAGAGAAAACAACAGATGATGCAACAGCAGGGTTGGAGACCCATAAGCCTCACGCTTAATTCACTCCAGGTAAGCCCTAAACCCTGAGTTCATTTTATTTTCAATTTTAAGTTAAGGGTGTAGGGCAGGATGTTGTTGTAAAAATTTATGGTAGATAACTAGGAGTAATACGGGTACTTGAGATAGTTAGCTTGTTTTGTGACTGTTGAGCACCTATCCATTGGTCTGATATATTACTGTGTGAATTGCATCTATTTGTGACCACGGTGTATCTTTTTGTGGCATTAGTCTGACAACTGAATAACCTTTGTTAAACAAGTGCATGAACCGGATAAGTAGTGATATGTGAGATACTTGTGTACCATGTGTGTTCAAGGTCTTACTCAGTTCCCGTTGTGTGTTGAATCCATAACTTGCCCTGTTAGTCTTGCCATGGTCATAGGATAGGAGTTAGGAAAGAATCATAGGCCATTTATTATTTTAGCCCACTTTAGATAAAATGACCTTCCCTATGTGCATAATATCTCTTGATCCCTATTTTGAGCCTAATTAGCCTATTTCTTTCTACGACACCTCTCACCTTCCCGTTTATATCACAATGAACCTATTTTGGACCTGGTCCTCCTAGAACACTATACATCTTGACTTCAGCAAATAGCCTAAGTTGAGGGTGTCTATCATAGGGGTGCATGATGCAAAATGAGTATGAAGAGAGGAAAAATAAAAGAAAAGAATAAAAAATTAGGGGCGGTGAAAAAGGAATAAGAAAAGACAAAGTTGTGTAAAAGATGATAAAATAATAATATGATAATTGTAAAGACTGCATCCATCTTGAGCATGTGTGATTAATAATAGAGAGAAAGAAAAGAAGGTTGGGAGTTGAAACCACAAGAGTGTAGTGTAGTGTCAAGGAGGCATAGCCACTATAAAATATCCATGAATATCATACCAGCCCCTGAACTACGTTACAAGCTTAAGAAAAGACCTATATTGATCCTAACTGACCTATCTGAAAACTTGGGTACCGACTATAAGGGCAAGCCTATGGAATTTGACATGCAATGTTTGGAACTTCATTCTGAGTGTGAGTCCTGTGATTATCCCTATGTTATGTATGGGAATTCTCATATGAGTAAAAATGGGATTTCTTTGTTGTGAGGGCACACCGGGTATGTTGCTAGTCACTGACTTGTTTGGATAGTGTAATCTGGGTATATGGTTGGTTGTTATTGCTGAATTTTTTCCATATCTCGATCCTTGTGAGTTGCATAGTTGTTATCAATAATAGACACAATTGTTTTTAATTTGACTGACCTTGGAGATGGTCAATATGTTTTGAGCTTAAGTGAATAACTGACTGCTGAAAGTGCTTTGTATCGTCTTGGTTGCGTTTAGTTGCTTACATACAAGAAATTGTTCTAAGTTGAGGGTGTTGATGTGTGAGCAAATGCTAACACATTTTATGCTTTTAGCCATGAATAATTGTGAAGTCTTAAGCAATTTTTGTCGTATTTGATTTGTTTTACTTTAATTTTGCAGTAAAAGATAAGGTGCAGGGGAACCAATAATAATGAAAGCAAAAAGGTTGAATTTTGAAGAAAATAAAGGACAAGTATGGCTGACGACATTCATGATAAGTCGTCAGCCTGGTGATAAGCTATCAAGGCCACCGTCAGACTTAACCAAAGAATGGGAGTTGAAGAGAAATTGTGATGACATTTTATGACAAGGCGTCAGAGTTGTGATAAGTCGTCAGGATCATCATCAGCCTTAGACAGAAATTATCAAAAGAGAAGAAGAGCTGATGACATCCATGATACATTGTCAGACTCCTGATATGTTGTCATCCAAATCATCAGCCTTAGGCGGAGCTTGTAAACATTGAAGAAAATTTGATGCCATTCCTGATAAGGCGTCAGACCATTGATAAGGCGTTACCTAATGGAGTCACCTATCCGAGAAATTTACTTAAGTTGTTATTTTATTTCCTTAATTAGACTTAAGTATAAATAGGAGCTTTTAGGATTTTCTAATGATCATTGACATATCTTGCAATATACATTGTGCACGATTTTTCTCTCTCGCGAGTTCCAATACGCTCTAGAACATTATTGTTGAGAGAAGATTGTCGTAAATATTTTGGGATTTTTGTATTGAGATTCAATTCAAGTTACACTTCTTGATTTTCATCATCGTTGTAAGTTAATCTGCCAAACTATGAATTCAACTTGTGTAGTTGTTTATTGCATCATGAGTGGCTAAACTCCATTAACCAAAATTATGGGATCTAGGGTTAGGTCTTGATAAGGTGCTAAGTATTCAAGATTCAATAGGTGGTAGGATTTATTAATAATTCTGAAGCTTTAATTAACGTCTGTTGGTTGTAAACAGTAAACACACCTTCTTTGATTTTCTTGAGAAAGAAATTAAATATAGTAGGAAGTGAATTATCAACAGGGACTTGAAATTACTTTGTTTCATAATCAGCGTTGTAACAAGGTTGGTTAACCTGAGGTAAAATCTGGGCAATGAATAGAAATTCCCTAAGTCCGAGAGGATTAGGAAATTAAATTCTTAAGTAGGTCGAGAGACATTTGAGCATAACATCAATAAAGATTGCTTGTTATTCTACCCACCATGAGAATCTTAAATCACCTTTAGCATTTGTCATGTACCGTCAGCCCTAGTGAACATAATTCTGGTTATTTCATTAACTCTTGATTACAAACATCAAAATTAAAGTGACAAATATTATTTGTGAAACTTAAACCCCCCATTTCAGGAAACATTAAACTATCATTGAATTAAATCGCAAACAACTTGGGTTCATACCTTATTCCCTGTTGGATTCGACCCCAACCTAGTTAGGTTTTATATTGACAACATTCACTTATGCCCATTCAAGAGTGTAATTTGAGAGTTATCACTGGCCTAAGGGCAGAGTTGTAAAATGTCATAGACGAATCCCAAATCATATATAAGCAAAAACCCTTTCTTCTTTGGGTATTGCTTATCTCATAATATTATTTTGACTTCTAAGATTGAAACCCTAATTAGACAAGTGTGTAATCAACATTGGAGGCTCAAATTTCTTAGTTTGTTGTTGAAGAATGAATGCTTTGGTTGACCCACATGGCATATCTCTCTTTACTTTCTTCATGAGTAGATAAATAATTTAGTCTTGGGATTATGTTGAACTAGAGTGTGATTGTATGGGGATATTGTTGTTTTTGCATGGATTTTAGTTTTTGAGTATGGATTTCACCATTGCTTGAGCTTATGTGTTGGAATTTGATAGGTGAAAACTCCAAATATCCAAATTGGTTTGATGGGTGAAATCTCCAAGATCTAGAAACCCTTTGTCATCCTTGAAAGAGGGATTTAGGTGAATATTAGGTAACCCATAACATCCTCGAAAGAGGGTTATCGGGGGACAAGCAATGGTGAACAACTAAGCCTATGGTTTACTACCCTTTGCAATCTTTGAGATAAGTTTTTAGGGAGTGTAAATCATGTCGAGAGCATCATCCTAGAAATATGAATTCTTGGTTGAGGTTTTAGGTGGCCATATAAACTCTACACTTGTTAGGTTCTCGAAAAGGACAATGGGTAAAATCATTGGGATTTTGTCGAAAGATTGACACCAATGATATTCGACCTAGCCTAACTGTTAATTAACAACTAAATCCTATGATAAACCAATATTGTCCCACATGTTTCACCTCTAAGGATACATAATCCCAAGATTTCTCCAAATCTTAAATTCAAACCAAAGATAGTATTCACCATGTACTTATTGAAGTTTTTGTGAAGAATTTTAAAAAAAAATCCCCCATTTACTTATACATGTTGTTTCCATTAGCATTTTAGGTAACCTTATAGTAACATGAGTACCCATAGGTTGTAAGTCAATAGCATTCACTCCTTGAGATTCAACCGCAATTTACATTGGGTTACATGACAACTACCGGCTTACCCCTCAATAAGGGCAGTGAGTTGAACATTATCATACATTGTCCAAGATATGACTTGTCCTTCCCATGGTCGTATATTAGGGTACGAATCATACACTACCTAGTCGTATAGAGTGTTGAGTTGACCTAGTAGAAACTATCTTGAGTATGGTTTGGGGATATAGTTTAGGGTACCATTCATACCCTTGGGTTCGAGTCATGTGTGTGGTCATACCCTGGGAAGTGTAGGATTCCTTGGTGAGGCCTTGGGTACGAGTTAGGGTACCACGTGTATCCTAGGATACGATTGAGTCAAGTGAGTCGTACCCTTTTGTGAGACACTTTTCAGCTTTTAAGTTAAGGGCTCTATGGAAATTTCCCAGCCCAAAACCCTTAAGTACCGTCACTATATAACCTATTGTAGCCTCTCTTAACACTTATGTGGTGGATCAAACATACCAAATATACTCTTTAAACTTCTTCAACAAGATTGGTGGGTAAGGTTTGAAGAGGGTTCATCTAGAGGCAAGAGAGGTGCCAAGTTCATCCGTGAATCTTCTTGTATAGGGCAATTACCTCTTCCCTCATTTTTAGTTTGAATTATCATGTATTTTAAACAATGATTTTGACTTGTAAATAGTGGTTTTGAAATCAAATTTTGAGGGTTTTGTTGCATAGTGTTAACTATTGTTTGCTCTTGCTTAAGCTTGTTTTTATACATGTATTTAGTGATGATTTGTAGATGTGGGCGCTGGCTGATTGTGGTTAAAAAAATGGGCCATAAGTAACCCTAAATTTGATGATTCTTACTTTGGTCTTGGTCTTGATAAAAGTATGCCCTCAATGTGTTTGTGAATAATGCCTAAGAGAAATAACTAGTCACTTGTTAATGGTGTATTGAATTGTGATGTTGGTCTAATGAATATAAATGGAATATGACATTGGCCTAATAAACATGAGTGCTTGGTAAATTACTATGAAAAGGCCTTGTTGTCCATGTAATCAGAAAATTGATGACCCTAGTGTTTTTAATGGTTAGAAAGGGAGTAATGTCCCTAAACATGGAATTGAATTCTTTTTTGAACTAATGTTGATTATAAAAATGTCAATGGAGAATGAATGATTTTATACAGGTCTTGGTGACTATAAATGAATTTACATTGTGATATGACAAAGGCATTGGCCTATTAACATGATTGGTTGTTAAAATGGTTTTACAAAGATCATGTGGTCATATATAGTTTAGAATTATAGCCATGGTGGATTATGTTTGTTAAGAAGGGACTAGAGTCCTTATGTGTTGAATTTAATGGTTATCGATGTATAAACAAGGGGTTTGAGTGCCTAGACCACTAAGTTGGTTGGTCTTCATTAGAAGATTGGTTCGAGTACTAAATTCATATGAATGAATTGATTGGTAATGGTAACGGCATGGTGTACACTTGCAAGTGCCATTGGTACGATGAAACGAATGAAGTTCCTTTGGTAAGAAATTGACTAAGTGGTTGCATATGTGAAATGATGATTTTAAATTACGCTTTAAAGAGTGATATGTAGAAAGACCGTTTAAAGTGGAGTCTGAAGGACTAACATTGGAAACAGCACTAGTCAGTGTGGGTGCCATATGGCCGAGAGGTTCAAGTCCACAAAATGAAATATTCAACAGTGAGGTTCAAGCCCCCCGAATGAAACATGTGATCAGGAGGTTAGATTCCCTCGAATAAGATTATGAAAAGGGCGATTTGAGTCCCCTTTAATATATGTTATGGTGCATAAGTCACCTTGATGATGTTGAGAGGTTCGAGTCTCCCATAAATGTACATACGAATATAGATATTATCTATTTCATACATCTACACGCACCGAGTCCCTTCCATCTTGGGGAGAGCTTGGCCCATATATCCTGTGGGTACCTTGTTCTATGACGATGATGCTACACAGTCCAAATTAATGGTTTCTAGAATCATGCAAATCCCATTCCTTTCCCCGGCACAGTATACTTATGTGTATATATATGAAGATCCATATATGGATTACATTGGTTCTGTGCAATTGTTGATTGGTTTTGAATCTTGGAACTACTTTAACCTTATACTTATGTTACATGCTAGTGCTCCAACCACTAACCATCTCCGAACGCTATGTCCCCGCGCGACATAAGTATCGGATTTTATTTTTTTTCTTCTTTTCCTATGCAGTGAACAAGTGTTCTAGTGATTCATGTGTTGACATTAAAGTAGTGAGCTTCCATACATTGGAAGGAATACAATTCATAGTCTTTCTATCCTATGTTATAGACTTGTTTAGACTTGGTATTTGGCTATTGTCGGGGGCATATCCCGACATAATATTGACATCGGATTGGTACATTCTTTGTGCATGACTGTGGACTTGGTTATGTTAGGTAGTATGTTGATGTAGAAGAAATATTTAGACATTGTCTAAGTTATGATATTAGTTTTGTTTCCGCTATCTTAATTTATGGTCGGAATTCATCCGACACTTTTGGATTGGTATGTTTGTTAGTTTTAGTTAACGGGGTGATCTACAATCCATGTAAGGCTTGAGATGCCTATGCGACAAGGCCCATTTTTGGGCCGTGTCACCAATACTCTGATACCAACTTGGGCCGTGTCACCAATACTCTGATACCAACTTAACATAACCCAAACCAGGGGCCTTGTCAAAATGGGAGTATCAACTCCAACAAGGATTGCATACCACACTCAATACCCAATCCAACCAACCAACATATACCCCGAGTTAGATTAATTTCGATATTATAACAAGATAGAGTAATTTACTACTAAGAGACTTTAGGATAGGTCCATGACCATGACCAACCCATACAAGTCAAACTAACCAATACTAACTAACAATCATAGCATAATAAAATCCATATCCATTCCATAACATGCCCAAGTCCACAGTTTGTCCATACAAAGCCTTTAAAATAAACCAAGAATATTCGGTAGGGAAATGCCCCCGACCATAGCCAAAAACCAATGTCGAAGTCTAAAGTAATAAAGACATAAAGAAACTCAAATACAGAAATGGAATCTTCCAAAATATGGAAGCTCACCACTTTAAGTCAACACAAGATGTCCCCGAATCCAAGTCATTGAGCAGGAGGTGTGATAGTATGACCAACACCTGCATCGCGTGGGGATACCGCATCCGAAGATGGTTAGGGGTTGGAGAGCTACCATGTAACTCAAAGATAAGGATAATATAATGACAACAGTTCAAAACCAATCAATCAATCAATATAACTAACATAATATATATATATCATGTCAGGGTAAGGAACAAGGTTTTAACATGGACCTGTGAAAATCTTAACTTGGCTTTATAGATTAGCTGTTATATTAGTTACACCCACGGGCTATATGGGCTATAGTTTTAACCTACTGGTCGATACCCAGTTCGTGTAGCCACACAAACCAGAGAATAATATTACATATACTCATGGGGGACTCAAACCTCCCACTCATATACTAAGGTGACTTAGTCACCCGATCATGTAGTATGATATAGGGGAATCAAAACTCCCAAATCATATATTATGGGAGACTTAAACCTCCCATTCATTGTAAGAAAGAGGACTCAAACCTCAGGCCATTTTGATCCCCATGTCAGCAAACATGGTTTCCATTGTTGACCCCCTGGGACCTCCACCTTCACAACTCGGCTATAAAACCCTCTTTAAAGCCCAATTAAAATATCCATTACACATACACAACTATTTAACCAATTATTTTCCAAAGGTACTTGATTGGTATCGTCATACCAACTCTACTTGTAAGTATACCACATGTTATTTCCACTATCAATCAACCAATCATTCTTTTTACTTTAGGACTCAATCCCATTATCTACAAAGACTCTTATTTAATTCAAAGTTTAGTGACTCGAACCCATTGTCTAACAAAGACATAAATCAAGTTAGTGTTCAGGGACTCAAACCCATTTACCTAAATAAAACATCAAGGTTACTATTTAAATCATTATATGTCCAACAAAGCCTTCACTAAACCATTTACCAAGCATTCATATTCATTGGGCCAATGCCTTAGATCAAAATACCATTTAACATGTGACTAGTTTATTCTCTTAGGCATTTTCACAAACACTTTGAGAGCATATCATTACCATTACCAAAGCCAAACTAAAAACTATTGATGTAAGGGTTACTCATGACCAATTTATTAAACCAAAATTATCAATCACCCATATGTGAAAACCATCACCAGAAACAAGTATAAACATAAGTTAAACAAAGAGTAAATAATACTCAACCATATGAAACAAAACTCTCAATTCTGGTTTTTAAAACCACAATTTACGAATCATAATTACAGTTTAAAACACATTATATCTATGAACTAAAAATTAGGGAAGAGTCACATGCCTTATTCATGAAGATTCACATAAGAAACTTGACGCTTGAGTCTCTTGATAAATACTTGAAGACAACCCTAGCCCAATCTTCAAGAGAGAGTTTAGAGAATGTTTTTGGAGTGTTGAATCTTCCAAAAGTGTGTTATGAGAGGCCAAAACATATTATAAGACATGGGTAATTAAGGGTTTTAGGGTGGGAAATGTTCAGAATAAACTCGGCTTAAAAGATGAGAAACATGATCGTAGGAGGGTACGAACACACTCCCTAAAACCATACCCTAACATACGAGTGGTACCCACTACTCGTACCTTAAGCATCAATATGGACCTCAATACTTTCCAATATATGACCACAAGGGCTAACTAGTACCCTAGCATATGACAAGTACCCTAAAATTGTATCCTAAAAAGAATAAAATCATCTAGGATAGACATAGGACATCATACGGTTGGCATTATACTTTTAGTACCCCAACGTATGAATAGTATGATGCCTTATAAAATCTTGGATAGAAACCAACCAAACCGCACTGATCAACATGTGAGTGGATGACCATAAACCGCACCCAATCATACAACTAGTACCCTCTAGTCGTATAATATCCAGAAGCTCAAACTTACAAAACTTTCTAAAGGTTAAAACTAGAGTGTTTCATTTTCTATATTATTGTCTTTGTAAAACTATTCTATTGTGTTGCTTATTTTTATCGTTATTGTCTATTTTACCCTTTGCGCATTTCCACCAAGTTATCCCATTATGGATAACTTTGGGCTAGTTTTTGGCTTACCTGCTGATAGGATAGAGTAGGTTCCATCATGAATCACAAATCAAGTCATGACAAATTTGTATCATAGCCTAGGTTACCCTTGTATTATTGGTACAAGAGAAAATATCTGGTGGAGTCCTGCGGAGCTGAAGGATAACGTCTATTTCTTATTTTCGGGAGGCTATAGGACATTATTAAAATTTCTTCACTTCTTTCAATTATTTCATCCTAAGTGTCTGAGTTGGTTTATAAAACAATTCTTTGACTTCACTTTTTCACAGATGGCTTGGACATGTACTGTCACTATATAAAAAGAATGTTTCAAGACAAAGACTAGGGTCCTATCATTGTTCATTGATGAGATATAAGATATGTATAGCATTGATATATGTCCCTAACTAGGATCCAGGGTAGGGGGCCTCCACCAGACCCTAATCTTGCTCTCAAGCTAGTGATTCTTCCATCTCAGCCAGCGGTGGGCTTGGGGCTAGCCCAAGCTCTATCAGTTTTTTTCTTCTTCAGCGATTAGGGATGTTTTGGTTCAATATCTAAGATTAGTTGGTGGTGCACAATCTACAAATCAGAGTAGTACTGAGGCTACCAGAGTTGAGGTTCGTCCTACATCGATAGTTGCCCCGCTGATTTAAAGGCATTGGTTCGCTGGGTAATAACCTTCGCATTAACTATTTCAGCCTTAGAATCAACCTAGTAAACACGTTAAGGAGGAGCTCCAGATTACTAATGGAGGTTAGTTTTGTGTTAGCGATATCCCTAATCAGGGCTATGGTCCTTCTTTGAGGGGTACGTCTTCTGATTATCTATTCATGGTGATTATTTTGGGTTATCCAAATCTTATGACTCTAGTTTAGTTCACGGTACATGTTATAGTTGTGGGGCTCATTGTCATTATTCACAAGAGTTCCCTAGTCATGGGGAAATTATTGTTTTATCTCATAGTGTTTCCCCTATTATAATAGTTTATCCCTCAGCTAGAGGTAGTTTTCATGGTCGTACGGATAGTTTCCAGTGTGCTTGAGGAGGTTCTAAGAAAAGTATAATTATTAGAGATGTTTATACTCATATTGATCTTATTATATTATACATGGTGGATTTTGAAGTTATTCTGGGCATGGACTGATTATCCCACTATAATATGGTCATGGACTATTTTTCTAAGACCATTGATGAGTGGTGAATTTACCACTCATTTACATCTAATATTCATTCATAGTACTATGATTTGAAGGTATGAATGAGACAAGTTTGTTAGTTCACTACACTAATCTCCACGCTTTGAAGGTATACAGGTTATGAGAAAGAGAGATATGGAATTAAGCTAAAAAGGGATCAAAAGTAGAAGAGAATTGCATCTTGAAGACCTGGAGCTGAAATTGGTCTCAGTTGCTGCGATCGCAGTCTGAGGGCCGCGAACGCAACCTGTCAAGTTTGGTTAAATGCCAACGATTTCAGAATCATAATGCAGTCGTGACAGCCATGATTATGGACAAGTCACAGTAATTATAGGTTAACTAGATATAGTTAGTTATGTCTTGGGAATCTTCCTAAAATAGGGATGCCCAATTGTGGTATTAGGTGGGTTTAATTTCCATACCTATGAGGTACCCAAAAAGTTCCACAGGTGATAATTTTGAGGTTTTGTTGACAAACTAGCCTCAAGAACCTTCAACCTAGCCTAACATGTCATTGATAAAAAGATTTTTCTCCCAATCGCCATGCATCCATACATAACTTTCCATTAGGAAGACATAATCCCAAGATTCTCCTCATATTGAATTTCAAATCACAATTGTTACCTTTAGTTTGTTGCTTGAATAGATTTTGATAATACCACATCCAAAACCAACCAACCCCATTTTAATTCATGTATTTTACTTTATTTACATTACGAGTATCCTTTTAGTAACTATTAGCACCCATAAGATTAGAAGTATAATTCCACTCCTCAAGGATTCAACCTCAACGTAAGTTGAGCTTTATTGACAATGATTATCCTCTACTAAATATAATGGTATAGGCGAGCGTTAATCAAAATGGCGTCGTTGCCAGGATGCAAAATTTAGTTTTAACTTGTGCGGTTTTGACTGTTGCTTTGGGTATACCCATAGTGGTGTGTATTTATTTTGGTTGTTTCTTTATCCACAGAACTATGAGTAACAATGTAAGTAATGGAGGGTCTTTTAACTGTCCCATTTATGACTAGGAGAAACTAAATGACATTGGACATTCAAATATCATTTGTATCCCGCCTACATATGGGAATGGGGTCATTCATGTCACGAGCATTATGTTGCATATTCTCCAAATGAAGGGACTTTTTGGGGGGGAAGATTATGATGAACCCAACTTGTATTTTAAGAACTTTATAGAAGTTTGTGCCCCCTTTAATATTGCATACATCTCCCAAGAGTCTATAAGGTTGCATATCTTCTCGTTTTCTCTAATAGTAGAGGCGTATTATGTCTTCAATCCCTTCTATCAGGGTCAATTACTTTATTGGATGAACTTAACTGGTATTTCCCACCATCCAAGATGCTACAATTGCGAGACAAAATCATCAACTTTTGTAAATTGAATAGAGAACCTCTTTATGAGGTGTGGAAAATATTCAACAGGAATCTCATGCAATGTCCCAACTACGAGGTCCTAGAGAAAATGCTTCTCCAAATCTTCTACCATGCTTTAGATTAACTCAACAAAATCGTGGTAGACAATACGACGTGGGACTTTCTTTTAAAGTTAACTTATCATGCAGCTTCAAACTTTTTTAAGGAAGTGACCAAGCAAAATTGGGGTTTGCACACCCGTGACACAGAGGTACCAAAAGTCTCCCCTACAACCTCCTTTATTGATAAAGGGCAAAATAAGAGAGATAAAGAGAGAGAGGAAAACATGAAAAAATAATGACTCAATTGGAGCTTTTAACTAAGCATGTGATGGGTGCACCTACAAAAAGGGTGAATTTCGTGGCATCCAAGTCCTATGATAATGAAGAGACTAAGAGTCTTGATGAAGAGATTCAATATTTGGCCAATTATTTGGGGGGTTTTCCTCTCGGCCTATCAAAGGCAAGGTGGGAACCAAGGTTGGATGGATCGTTATCGTGACTATGATTGGATGGATTAAGACCAAGAGTATGATCATGATGTTCCTCCTCATGATCGAGCAAAGAAAAAATTTGCAAATACCACTGACCTTGACAAATACAAAATCAAAGATGTCTGGGCAAGAATCTTGATGAAAATGGAGGGAATGGACAAAATGGTCCATGAATCAAAAGGCAAATTTTTGCAAATAAACCAAATGGTAGTGTCCCACTCTATTTTGATTAAACAATTGGAAGAGAATATAGGCCAAATATCATCTCAACTAATGCTAGACCAAAAGGGGACTTCCTAGTGACAATATTGTGAACCCAAAAAATGATGCTCAAGTTTTAGCAATAGTCACTAGGAGTTGCAAGACCCTCGGTAATAATTTGAGAAAAGTTGAGGGAGAAAGTATGGGTGACAAAGAACCCAAGATTGAGTACATGTGTGTGGAGAAAAATATTATGGTTGAGTCAAAAGAAGAAACTCCGAAATCTCAAGAAGAAGGTGATAAAAATAAACCAGTGGAACTTGTTGAAGAGGTGGTCAAAAATTATAAGCCGCTAAGTGATACATCGCCCAACATGAAAATCCCCCCTCCATTTCAAAAAAGGTTTAAGAGAAAAGAGGAGAAGACAAGCTCAAGAAATTCATGTCTAAGCTAAGCAACTTCTCTATTAATATCCCATTACTTGAGGCTATCCAAGAGATTCTAGGGTACGCTAAGCTAATGAAAAAAGTTATGCAAAAAATAAGCTTGTTGAGCATGACACCATCAAAATTTCCCATGGGTGTAATGCTATCACACATAATGGGATAGCAAAAAGGAAGGAAGATCATGGGGCCTTTACAATTCCATGAACCATTAGGACATATAAGTTTGAAAAATCTTTATGTGACCTTTGTGAAAGTATCAATCTCATGACCTTTGCAATAAAATAGATACTTGGATTAAGCACCCCTACTCTAACACCGATGAGGCTTTTGATTGTGGACCGATCTATCAAAAGATCAGTCGAGTTTTTTTTTTATGTGTTGGTGAAGGTGGATAGGTTTATCCTTACAATGAATTTTGTGGTGCTATATTGTGAGATTGACCAAGTGGTGCCTATTATCCTTGGTCAACCTTACCTTGCCACTGGAAGAGCTATAGTTGATTTGGAGTTGGGTGAAATGAAGTTTAGGGTCCATGATGGTGAAGTGTCCTTTTGGGTGTGCAAAATAGAGAAACAACACATAGAGCTTCAAGTGGTGTCAGTTATAGATGTTGCGGATGAGCAAGAGAAGGATAGGTCCCTTGAGGATCCAACTTGAAAATATCAAGGACGTCGTGCCACGACGATAAATAAGGCTCTATGTGGGAGGCAACCCTCAAATGCCATGAAAGTGGGTCATATCCTTTGTTTTTTATTTAGTAGACTAGATTTTGATTTTGTTATTGATTAATCCATGCATTTATATCACTTTGGAGTGCATGGAATGAGATTAAAATAGAGGAAAGTGTGTCAGAATGGCTAATGAATTGAACATGGGAAAACAGAGGGGTCAAATGCTATATGTTACAGCGATCGTGGGCCGCGGGCCTCCGCGATCGTGATATTCACTTGTTTACAATTGTGGACCTTGGATAATGATTATGGTCAAATTAGTTTAAATGACCATCCAACTTCCCCTTTTGTCACACTTCCTCTCTAAATTCTCTCTCCAAGTGTACTAATTTTTTGTCAGAATTTAGGTATACAAAAGCATTGTATCATTTATCTTGCATCATCACTACGATATGTGCTTTAAATTCTTGCTTTAGAAGCTTATATAGGCCGTAGAATGCATGAAATTGGGTAGTCCTAAGATTGTGCTTTTCATTGCTAAATTATAGTTTGTTTATACTTGTGTGGTGATTGGTTGTTGTGAATGGTGTGCACATACGTGGGGAAGTCCTGAGTACCCATATTGTGTTCAAAATTGAGAAAAATATAGTATGCACACCAAGTGTTTGATCAAATGCCTAAACGAGAATATAACTAGTTGTTTTCACATTCTCGGGGCAAGATCAAGTGCTTAGGAACATTGTTAATTGTTCTTAATGATAATTTTTTGGTTTTAGAACATACTTTGGCCCTGAATTTAGAATTTTGAACTATTGAAAATTTGGCTTAGTATGGCCTTAGTACAACAATCTCGGTCATTAGATCATGATTGTGGCACCACCATCATGGCTCAGTGTCCCACAATGGCCATATCCAAGGCTTTTCAGCATGAGCTAAAAATCCTGCACTTACAATTCTTGTCCAAAAACCACCAAGTAGCCATCCTATGAGCTTTAATTAACAATATAACATAATTTATGCATGAAAATGTTGATGATGAATTTTTTTGTGTTATTCTCATGTTTTTCAGGCTTACATCATGGGAGACTATTATTAAGTTTGTTTCATGACCCCTGAGTGCCAAAATTTATACTTAAGATTATCTTCCAAAAATAAAGCTGCTTTCAAAAAAGGGATTATGCTTAGAGAAGGTGCCGGAAAAGCTTCCAACATTTCATGCTAGACTCGTTTCCACTGGATAGAGCTGCCTTACCCCAGATCCCTACTGGGAAAATGAGAAGTGGGTATAGGAATTCTACGTTAATCTTAGTGTGGTATCTTTCTTAGACCTAGTCATCAAAATCCGAGGGAATATGGTAAACTTTGGAGATGAAGAGATAAATGACATCTATGGGCTCCCAAATACAAATATGTATTAATTTGAGGTTAAAGGGTATGAACCAAGGACTTGGATGGCAGATAAGTTATGGTCAGGAAAGGAGGTCTAATGGGCGGCTACCAAGAGGAACATATAAATGAATGATTTCATTATTGAGGCTGGGATTTGAGTGACCATCATTTGTAGCCGGGCCTCCCCATGCACCCACAAAACTATGGTTCTAGATTTTTAGGTCTAGATGTTTTCTTGCATACTAGATGGTATTCCTTTGAATGTTGGTCGGCTTAAGGTTTCTGCTATGAAGTTCTTCAGAAACCATGTTGGTATGCATCTTTTATTCCCCTCTTTTATTATTGAGTTGTGTAGGAGAGCCAGGGTTGTGGACTACCCTGGATACACATCGGTGCACCCTGGAACCCACATTTATCCTCTCAAAATTTAAGGCGAGGGTGCACCAAGCAAGAATAAAAAGAGGAAGATTAACTTGGGTAAGTCAACATATGAGGTAATAGATTCTTCCAGGCTATTCGCATCCAGCCCTTTTAAGGATATTTGTGTTGATTTGAGTTTGATCAATGAGCTTGTATTAAGATTTCCTCAGGGGCCGGGAACGCACTCCACCAACCGTCATTCATATATGGCCTGATCTTATTATGAGAAGTATTTGGCAGATCAGCAGACGTAGGGAGCCACCATTGCTCGGCTTGAGAGGGCCTACTCATCATTGGTAGAGTCTCATAGAGATCTCTAAGACTCATATGAGAATATGAAGAAAAGGGAGAAAAATAGGGACACGTTCTTCACTAAGATGTGGAAGGGGGTGAAAGGCGTTTAGAAATCGTAAAACCCCGAGATAGACTTCTTTCTCCTAAGTTGAGAGTGATGATAAGGCCCCAGCTAAGTGGTCTAGTTTGTATGATGTCAGAGATGATGCAGAGTCTGAGGGAGAGAGCATCTCTTGATGTGATTTCAGGGAGCACCGTTTTCTCTTTTTATGCTTTATTATTCACGCAGTGAGGTCACTTCAAGCTTTTTAGTTGGGGGTGCCTGTCTCCGTATTTATTATTCATTTGCGCTTGTATTATTAAGATTTTTTTTGATGTTTCTATGTCATTTTAGATGATTGTTATTTTTATGGGCTGTAATGTTTAGGCATTCTGATGGTGCCCACGTTTCATGGATTAGTTGTTTGTTTAACTTTTTAGATTTTTACTTTATTTTTATTTTGTTTATGGGAATATTAGATGAGCCTTTTCCTATGATAGATTAAGTGAAGATATTCTTAAGAGAAAATCATCGGAGATTGGGTTTTGATCCATGGATACTGGGGAAGTTTGAGTACTCGTAGTATTGAATTTTAAAATAGAAGGGAAGTCTAAGTACCCATGGCATTTTGGATTTGGGATTGCACGGATACCTATGGTGAATCTTAGTAGCCATATGGTTTGCCCTGATAAAAGCTAAAATGTGAGACGCCGAATTGGTTTGGTGCCATAAATAGCAAATTGTGTGTGGTGAAAATGGGAGGAAAACACCCCATCCATCCAATAATATTTGAAAACCAAGGGCATGGACATAAAAAAAATTGTAACAATACTTTACTTATTTTTGTGACTCCAAAGCTCTTAGCTTGTAGAAGTTGATAAGTACTCCATTTGTCTCTAGTGGGAAGTGAAATTTTTGCCCCCTTGAAGAATTTGCATGCCATCTGTGGTGCGCATATTTTTCTAAATCTCATGCATACTTGCATATTCTTAAACTTTCCCCATTAGTCTCTCAAGGCTAATTTTGATTATGCTTGGTTGGTGAAAGGACCCCAGGCCATCATTATGAACATAGGAACCCCATAAACCTAAATAGCCTGCCCATGCATAAAATAGTACCCTTTAGTTACCCAATTCGAGACTTTAAGCCATTCTTTGGAAACCATATCACAAGCCTTTAACAATTCAATGTTCTTCCCTCTCTTGAACCCTACCCTTCTTGAACATAAAAAATGAAAATTGAGGCCAAATGCCTATGTTGGGGGTGATAAGTTTGGAAAAGATGACAATGGCGAAGGTAATGTAAGTGGATGCCTATGAGCTAAGCAATAAAAAAAGTAAAAAAGAAAAGAATGAGGTAAATAAGAATGAGTCATAGATTGTAAAATAAATAAGTGAATGAAAAATGCCTTCAAAAACATAGGTAAATCAAGGTAGCTAAAATAGGCATGTGTAAAGTGTGGAAACAAAAGAAGTGGTACATGGTCAAAAGTTAGATGTAATAGTGAGATGTATATGTTCAAGGAGGGTATAGCCACTTTGTTCCTAAATGATATGTTACCCTTCCCCGAATCTACGTTACAAGATCAAAAAGACCTTCGAGATATGCAACCAAGTGTATTCATTACAGTGGCAATTAAAAATAAGGGAAAGCCTATGTTTTGGTACTTGTTAACATTGAGAGTCTTTGTAAGAGAGAGATTCACACTTAAATCCCTTATTGCATATTTGATAATTTAATGGGGGGATTTACCTTCTTGTGAGAAGGCATGTGAATAAATTGGGGTGGCTGATATTGTCATCTTTCAAAAAATAAGGTAAAAGGAATACAGTAGAGTTGAGGTCAAAAGATAGTCACTTCTAGAGTGTTAGTGATTGTTGCATTGTTGTTCTATAATGTCCTTTGCATCTTCGAAGTGGCATTTCATGTTGAGGGGCGTCGTAAGAATAGCTTTGCCTATGTTTAAAGAGTTGCTTGTGGTAACAATCAAGTTTAAAGTCATCGTGATCATTGCGGTGCATAATTGAGCTTAAATTTTCATTGTCTCATTGAGGACAATCAATGGTTTAAGTTGTAGTATTGCTTGAGGACAATCAATGTTTTAAGTTGGGGGTGTTGATGTGTGGTGAATTTACCACTCATTTACCTCCAATATTCATACACACTACTCTGATTTGAAGGTATCAATGAGAAAAGTTTTTAGTTGACTACACTAATTTCCACATTTTGTAGGTATACATGTTATGAGAAAGAAAGATATGGATTTGAGCTAAGAAAGGATCAAAAAGAGAAGAGAAGTTCATCTTGGAAACATGGAGCATAAATTAGTCTCAGTTGCCGCGATCGTGATCTAAGGGCCTCGATTGCAGCCAGTCATGTTTTGTGTAATGCCCATAATTATGGTAATCTTGGTGCAGTCGCGACAACTATGATCGCGGATAAGTCACAGCGATCGCAGCTTAGCGGGTCTATGCCCAAAGGGCAATTTTGTAATTTTACATACCCGACCCCAAATCTGTTAAAAGGCTAATACCCTTTCCCATCTGGTATTCTACACTTTGAATAATTGAATTTTGGGATAATTTATAACCCTACTAATTGGGGAAACCATTGTATTTGAATTTTCCAATTTGTGTTTGGTAAAATTGAAGTTAAATTAAAGATTCTTCTAATTTTCCATTGCCATGGATGTTTTGAATGAACCTTTTGGTATATCTCTTCTCTTTAACTTTATAAGCAGCTAAATTATCTTATCTTGGGATTTTGTTTAACTAAGGAGCAATTATGTGTGGGTTGTGATTTATTTGTGTAGATTCTAGTTTGTCATGATTGGTTTCACTATTGCTTGCTTGAATTAGTTGGGGTTTGTTCGTGGAATCCCCAAATGCCTAAGATAGATTTGTGGATGAAAACCCCAAGTTCTTGAAAGCTCACATCATCATTGAAAGAGGGATATGGGGGAACTTTTGGAACCCATATCATCTTTGGAGGATGGATATGGGTGACAATGCCATCGTGGACATTATTAGATATAGTTTTTTCTCTTTTTACTATCTTAGAAATAAGGGTGATTAGAGAGTTAGTTGTATCTTGGGAATCTTCCTAGAAATAGAGATTCCTAATTAAGGTATTAGATGGGTTTAATTTCCACACCCATGAGGTACCCTCAAGGGACTGTGGGTGATAATTTTGAGGTTTTGTGGACAAACTAGCCTCAAGAACCTACAACCTAGCCTACCATGTCATTTTTAATAAGAATTCACTCCTAATTTTCATGCACCCATACATAACTTGCCCTTAGGTAGACATAATCCCAAGATCCTTCTCATATTGAACTTCAAATAACAATTGTTACCTTTAGCTTGTTACTTGAATAGACATTGATAATGCCAAATTCCAAAACAACCCTGCCACCATTTTAAATCATGTAATTTACATTATTTACATTACTAGTGTCTTTTTAGTAACTATTAGCACTCATAAGATTAGAAGGCTAATTCCACTCCTCGAGGATTCAACCTCAACATAAGTTTAGCTTTATTGACAATGATTGTCCTCTACCAAATACAGTGGTATAGGTGAGCATTAATCAACCGTTACCTTATCCATATGTAGAATAACCTTTTCATATGGTAGGGAGATGTTATCCATGAGGTAATGGGGATTATTTCTTATATGTGTGCTGGGAGGCTTATTTCAAAGGGTTACGAGTCTTATCTCACTTATATTTATGATATTAGTGTGGATAGTCAATCGTTTCACTTTGTTCCTGTTGTCTACAAGTTTTTTTAATGTTTTCCCTATTGATCTGCCTGGAATACCTCCTACCAGTGGGATTGAGTTTGTTATTGAACTTGATCCTGATACCAGACCTATTTCTATGGCACCTTACTGTATGGCTCCTGCTGAGCTTAAGGAGCTGAATTCTCAATTTTAGGATCTTATTGGCAAGGGTTTTATTAGATCAAGAATGTCTCCTTGGGGAGCTCTTATGTTGTTTGTGAAGAAGAAAGATGGCTCCATGCATATGTGTTTTGATAATAGGCAGCATAATAAGGTGACTGTGAAGAACTGTTATCATATGCCTCAAATTAATGACTTGTTCAACCATCTTTATGGTGCAACAGTGTTTTTTAAGATTGATTTAAGGTATGATTACCATTAGTTGAGGATTCGGGCCGAGGATATCCCAAAGATAGCTTTTAGGACCTATTATGGTCATTATGAGTTCCTAGTAAAGTCTTTTGGGTTGACATGCCCTAGGCGCATTTATGGATTTGATGAAACATGTGTTCAGTACATAGTTGGATTCTTTTGTGATTGTTTTCATCAATGACATCCTTGTGTATTTGAGGAGTAGAGAGAAGCATGCATAACATTCGAGGATTATGCTCCAGACCTTGAGAGACAATATGGTTTTTGCCAAATCTCTAAGTATAAGTTTTGGATGAAGTCGGTCACATTTCTTGGGCATGTGTTGTATGGGTATGAGATGGTGGTATACCCAATAAAGAATGAGGCTATTCGTGATTGGACTAGGCCTACATATCAAACTAAGATTTATAGCTTTATTAGTTTGATCCATTATTATAGGAGATTCGTCGAATGTTTTGCTATGGTTTCAACACCTTTAACTAGATTGACTCAGAAGGATGTTCCAATCCTATGGTCCGAGGAGTGTGATTCAAGCTTTGGGAAGCTCAAAGAGTTTTTTACATTATCTCTTTTTAGCTTTTCTTATCGAAGATAAGGAATTCACCATTTATTGTGATGCTTTTGGTGTTAGTTTAGGTTATTTAGTGATTTAGAAAAGTTGTGTTATCATTTATTCTTTGAGGCAGCTTAAGGTGCACGAGATCTACTACCTCACTCATGATTTGTATTTAGTGGTGGTAGTTGTCACGCTTAAGATTCGTAGGCATTATCTTTATGGCATACATTATGAGATTTTCAAAGATCATCACAGTCTTCGGCATCTTATGATCCAAACAGAGCTTAATGATAGGCAACGCAGATGGATGGAGTTTCTTATGGATTATGATATTTCCATCTTGTATCATCCAGGTAAGAAAAACTCGCTAGAAGATGACTGTAGCTGAAAGGCACTGAGTATGGGTAGTGTGGCTTTTATTTTATCTTCTCAAAGGTCATTGGCATGAGACATCCAGTCCTTAGGAAACATGATGGTTCTTTTTTATATTGCTTCCCTTCACAGGTTTTTTACTAGTATTGAGGTATTATCTTTGCTATTCGAGTAGATATAGGGTTGCCAGTTTGAGAATAATAGACTTTGCATCCTCTGTGATCAGATGTTTGAGTGGTGAGTCCTAGAGGGCTACCACTGATTTTGAGGGTGATTTGAGATTTGATTGTTGCATTTGTTTTTTAAGGATCGATGACTTGATTCAGTTGATTTTACATGAGGCTCACAACTCTTGATATTATATTCACTTGGGTACAACCATGATGTATAGATATTTGAGACAACATTATTGGTGGAGTGGCATGAAGAGTAATATGGAAAACTTTGTAGTTTATTGCCTATGATGTCAGCAGGTGAAGGCCGAGCATCATCTACCAGGTAAAATGATTCAGAGGTTGCCTATTCCCATGTTTAAATGGTAGTAGGTTATCATGGACTTTGTTAGTGGTTTTTTCGTACTTCCCATGGTTTTAATGGTATTTGGGTCATTGTATATCGATTGACCAAGTTGACACATTTCATTTCTATTCAGATGTTCTTCAATATTGAGAGGTAGTCTCATATCTATGTTAGTAAGATAGTCCATTGTATGGTGTGCCTATATCTATCATTTACGATTGGGTTTTCGTGTTCCCTTTTATATTTTAGAGTGGTTTTCAGGAGTAGTTAGGTACTCAGATAAATCGTAGTAAAGCCTTCAACCCATAGACTAATGGCCTGTCAAGGAGGACTATTTAGGTTCTAGATGATATGCTCCTAGACTATATTATGGATTTTAGTGGTCAGTCGAAGAAACACTTAGCATTGACAAAGTTAGCATATAATAACAATTATCATTTGAGTATTGAGATAACTCTCTTTTGAGTCTTTGTATGAAAGAAGATGTCCCCGATTGGATGGTTTGAGACTTCTGAGATTAGGCCCCGTGGTACTGACTTGATTCAGGATTAGTTTTCTAGATTCAGGGTGATTAAGGATAGGTTTAGAGTAGCACAGATTAGGCTAAAGCGTGTATGAGGATTGGGAGGAAGGGCAAGCTCAACCCCAAATATATTTGACCCTTTAAAATTCTTTGCACAGTTGAAGAGGTGGCTTATGAATTAGCCTTACCTCCAGATTTTGTTGTTTTTCATTTTATATTCCATGTTTCTATGTTATGGAAATACATTGCTGATCCAACTCATATTCTTAGATGGGATTCAGTCCAGAAGGATGAGCGATTGACTTTCGTTGAGCAGCCTGTGAATATTTTTACTAGAGGTGTCAGGTGGTTGCGTACTAGGGAGATTCTGGCAGTTAAGATTTAGTGGAGACACCACAAAGTAGTGGAGGCTACTTGGGGGATCAAGGGTGAGATATGGGCCCAGTATCCTCACCTGTTTGAGGCTTTAGGTATATCCTAATCCTTGATTTTTGTGAATAAAAGTCCTTTTAGAAATGGATATTATAATGACCCTTCAGGTCATTTTCCATATTTTCACTTATTTTTCCTGTGAGGTTTTTCCTATAGCTATCCAAGTCATTTATGACTTTTTGGAAAGGACGGTATGGTTACCAGGGAGTTCATTTGGTTTTTTGATCTAATTCCCTATTTTGAAGTCTTTGCTTGTACGAATTAGTTATTAGGTGAAAAGTGTAGTGAAACAACCTGGTATGCCAATTTTGATTGTTTCAACAACTTTGGAAAGTCAATCTTAGGCTTAATGGAGTCTTTATTTGGGTCCTGAGGCACTCGGGCTCATTTTGATCTATAAGCCAGAAAGTTAAGAAATTGGAATATGAGCGTGGGACCTACTTTTTTTAAACAACTTCAGATGGAAATTTTGACTTTGCCATTGAGTCTGAAATATTGCATTTTATAGGGTAGAATATTGCATTTGAATCCGATGACAGGGCATAGATACCGCGATCGTGGTGCCCATGTCGTGATAGAAACTACTATTGCCAGCCACCATATGTGGCGATCGTGAGGGTTGGGTCACGATAAGTACTCTCGAGCCTTGGGAAGGGTATAACTATTCCTCTTTTTAGACCTTTCTACCCATTTATTCATCTATTCTATTTAGAATAAAACCCTAAAGAGTGGATTAGTTTGGGAATAGCGCTTGTGGGTGATTTGGGATGTTGGTTAGCAATTATTACATGATTTTCCTTCGGATTTTAGGTAAGATTACTCCATTTTCATGATTGTTTTCCCCTTTACTTTCCTTAATTCTCTAAACCTTGGTCGATTAACTTTAGCACCAAGATAACTCAAATTTCACCTATTTTGAGGGTAGTTACTCCTTGAGTACACAAGAATATTGGGTTGGCATAAAAAATGTGATTCCCATAAATGAGATCCACATGGCATTTTTTATTATTTTTGAACCTGAAGCACAATAGTGCAATATGGGTATCATTATTCTCGTATTGATAAGAAGATTGTGATTTTTATAGCTTGGCATCTTGCGAAAGCTTCTCAGAAAGAAAAGCTGGTGATTTAGTGGATTCTTCCAGTTTTCTTTGGCATCCAAGTAGGTTAGGTTTTCCTATCCATATATTGAGCTATATTATAATATTTTTATTATATTTTGTTAGATTGGAAAAGGTTTTAGGTGTTGGTGATCAATTTTACAATACTTGGGTTAGTTAGACCTTTTAGGCCATTTGAAAACCATAATTTAGGTGCTTTAGCATAGTGCTTTGATCATTAGTAGAATTTCTATCCTATGGATAATTAAGGATTGTTTGACGTCTAAAAGTGGATTTAGATACCTTATCATAGTCCGGGATAGGATACTAAGTACCCGTGGTTTTGGTGCTCATACTATAATTTTGTACCTTGTTGGTGAAAATCTGAGTACTAGTTATTTCCCTTGATTCGAGGTTCATACTTTGTTGCATTTTGGAGATAGGCTGAGCTCTTAGAGTTAGAGTTTCCCCATTTCCATCTATCTATCTATTTTTAGTCTTTAGTTTCGAGACAGGATTGTATTGACTATTTTAGTCTAGGGTTTTGCTTACCTACTGACGGGATAGAGTAGGTTCAATCATGACTCACAAATTGGGGCGTGAAAAATTGGTATCAAAGCCTAGGTTATACCAATATTAATAGTATAAGATAAAATGTCCAGTAGAGTCCTATAGGTTGGAACAACAACATCCGTTTTATATCTTAGAGAGGCTATAGGACATTCTTAGGAGTTCATCACATATTTTACTCATTTTGTGCTAAGTGTCTGAGTTTGTTTATAAAGCATTCCTTTAACTTCAATCTTTCAAAGATGGCTAGGACATGTGCTACCTGTACACGAGACGAGGGTATCGAGACCAAGACTAGGGATCTTGTGTTTTTTATTGATGAGCTAGAGATTGTGGACAACCTCGAGATATTTTCACAGCTAGGGGCAAGGATAGGTGGACTGCACCAGACCCTATTTTTGTTATTGAACCAAATATTATTTTGCCCTAGCCTGCAGTTGGCTAGGGATTAGCCTAGGCTCCTCCGGGGTTTATCTTTTTTTCAATGATTAAGGTTGATTTGGTTCAGCTTCTAGGGTTGGTTATTGGTGCACCATCTAATGATGCACAGTCAATAGATCAGAGTGGTACTGATTCTCCAAGAATTAAGGTTCCTCCTGCATTGATAGTTCCTCATTCGGTAGTCTCCCATCAAGTGGTTGACAAACCTGCTATACTGCCAAGGAGCAAAAAATGTTGGGGAGGTCCTTAATATTGGCTCCGCCTAGGTTTTCTGGTGCATTGGGAGAGGATGCATATGAATTTCTAATTGCTTGTGAGGATAGGATCCACAACTAATGACTAAATAAGACTCGTGGTATGGACTGCACTATTTTTTAGTTGGACTTGGTACACCGACATTGGTGGAGAGGTCATCTTGATTGCAGGCTTGTTGGATCTTCCCCTTTTACATGGGCTTAGTTTTTTTAGATCTTTTTGGAGAAGTATATGCCTCACTGCTGTAAAAATCATTTGAGGGATCAATTCTCGAGATTGGAGTAGGGTTCCATGACTATTGTAGAGTATAGGCTCCGTAACAATTATAGAGTATGACATTTGTTTTCATGAGTTGGATAGGCATGCTACCTCTAATTTGACTACTGAGTATGAGAGAGTTTGTTTCTTTGTTAGAGAAATGAGACTTCTCCTTCCCATGTCTACTCAAAGTTTAGTTATTTTGGGTAGGTCTATTGCTTAGGTTTTTTATCATGCTCAGGTGATGGAGGATATACATTATGAGGCCTAAATGGGCATCAATAAGAGTCCTAGAATTTAGGGTAGCTTTAATGGGAGTCGCAGTAGCTCCCGATTCAGATGCAATGGTTGTCAGGGTAGATACCCTCCTCGATAGTGTTTCTGCTTCAGAGTCATCCTGGTATACCTATTTTTGCAGTGCCCCAGATTACTGTCAAAGGAAAGTCTTGTGTTAGTGATCTCCCTGGTCAGGGCAGTGGACATTCTTTGAGAGGTGTGTCTTCTGGTTACTTTAGTGAGGTGGATATTTTAGGTTATTTAGATCTTTTTTCTATAGTTTAGTTCATGCGACATGTTATAGTTGTGGAGGTCGAGGTCATTATTCATGAGAGTGCCCTAGTCATGGAGGCTATTATTTTATGTTAGAGTGGCCCCTATTATGACAGTTCATCTCTTAGCTAGAGGTGGTTTGCATAGTCGTAGGAGTGTTTCTCAGGGTGCTCGAGGGTATTCTCAGACAATTAGGATAGGAGATTATTTAGGAGCTCAGCCAGGTGGTAGGCGTGGTTAGTTGCATGCAATACCTGCTAGACCCGAGGCTAAGTCTTCAGATGCTATTGTTACAAGTAATATTTCTATGTGCCATCAATTGATCCTTGCTTTATTTAATTTGGGATCCACTTATTCTTATGTTTTTACTTATTATTCTCCATTGTTAAGTTATGTTAGGGTTTACCATCCATTCCATTAAGTGTATCTATTCTCGGGGGTGATCCTTTAGTAGTGAATTGGATTTTCAGGTCATGTGTTGTGACTATTAGAGATATCGATACTTATGCTGATCTTATTATATTAGACATGGTGGATTTTGATGTGATTCTAGGCATGGACTGATTATCCTACTATCATGCGATCGTGGACTATTTTTCCAAGACCATTACCTTACCCATTCCCATCATACCCTTCGTCATGTGGTAGGAAATTTTTGGTTGTGAGCCGATGGGGATTATTTTTTATATATGTGCTAGAAGGCTTATTTCAAGGGGTTGCGAGTCTTATCTTGCTTATATTGGTGATGTTAGTATAGAGAGTCCTCTGTTCTTGTAGTCCGCAAGTTTTCATGATGTTTTCCCTATTGATCTGCCTGGTATACCTCTTGCTTATGAGATTGAGTTTGTTATTGAACATGAGCCTGACACTCAACCTATATCTACATCACCTTATCGAATGGCTTCTGCCGAGCTTAAGGAACTCAATTCTAATCCTTAATATCTTCTTGGTAATGGTTTTATTAGATCGAGTGTGTCTTATTAGGGAGATTGTGTGTTGTTTGTAAAGAAGAAAGATGGCTCCATGCGTATGTGTATTGATTATAGACAACTTATTAAGGTGACAGTAAAGAATCATTATTGTATTTCTTGAATTGATGACTTGTTTGACCAGCTTCAGTATGAAGCGATGTTTTCTAATATTTATTTGAGGCCTAGTTACCATCAGTTGAGGATTCAAGATGAGGATATCCCAAAGATGTTTTTAGGACCTGTTATGGTCATTATGAGTTCCTAATGATTCTTTTTGGGTTGTTTAATGCCCCAACCATATTTATGGATTTGATGATCCATATGTTTAGGCCATATTTGGATTCCTTTTTTATTGTGTTCATTGATGACATCCTTGTATATTCGAGGTGTAGAGAGGAGCATGTGCATCATTTGAGTATTGCGCTCCAGACCTTTAGGGATCATGTACTTTTCAAGAAATTCTCTAAGTGTGAGTTTTTCCTGGTGTCAATGATATTCCTTGGGTATGTGGTCTCTAAGGATGGGATTATGGTGGACCCGATAAAGATTGAGGCTATTCGTGATTGGGACAGGCCTACATCTCCGACCAAGGCATATAGCTTTATTGATTTTGCCAATTATTACAGAGGATTCTTCAATGGTTTTGCTACGGTTTAAACACCTATGACTAGATTGACTCAGAAAAAAGGTTCCTTTTATGGTCTGAGGAGTGTGAGTTGAGCTTTGGGAAACTTAAGGAGTTTCTTATTTCAGCTCTTATTTTGGCTCTTTCTGTTAAGAGTGAGGGATTTTCAGTATATTGTAATGCTTTTGGTGTTGGTTTAGGTTGTGTTATGGACCATAGAGAACTTAATATTAGGCATCATAGATAGATAGCGTTGCTTAAGAATTATGATATATCCATCGTGTATTATCCGGGCAAGGTGAATGTGGAAACCAGACGCCTTGAGCCAAAAAGCAGTGAATATGGGTAGTCTGATAGTAGACGCCTTAAGCCAAAATGCAGTGAGTATGGGTAATTTGACTTGTATTTTAGTTTCTCATAGGTCGTTTGCATGGGACATCCTGTCCTTAGCCAACAAGATGGTTTGACTTGATATTTTAGACCCTCATATGATTCTTGCTAGTGTTGAGGCGAGGTCTGTACTTTTCGGGTAGATTCAGGATTTCTAGTTAGAGCATAATAGAGTTTGCATCCTCTGTGATTATATGTTGAGCGGTGAGTCCAAGAGGGATTACATATTTTTTTAGGGTGTTTTGAGATTTTATAGCTGCATTTATGTTCTGAGGAATGACGACTTGATTCAGATTTTATGCATGAGGCTCACAACTATAGATATTCTATTCACCTGGTTACAACATTATGTATAAATATTTGAGAATAAATTATTGGTGAACTGGCATGAAGAGACTTGTGGCAGACTTTATCGATCATTGCCAATGTTATCAGCAGGTGAAGGATGAGCATCAGCAACACGGTAGATTGATTCAGAGATTTCCCATTCCCAAGTAGAAATGGGAGCGGATTACCATAGACTAATTTAGTGGCTTGCCTCATACTTTCCCTTGTTCCGATGGTATTTTTGTCATTGCAGATTGATTAACCAAGTCGGCAATTTCATTTCCATTTAGATGTCCTTTAGCACCGATAGGTTGGCTCGTATCTATGTTAGTGAGATAGTACATTTGCATGGTGCCCCTATATCTATCATTTTAGACCAGGGTTCCATTTTCACTTTTAGCTTTTGGAGAGCTTTTCAGGAAGAGTTGGGCACTCAGGTAGATCATAGTAAAATCTTTCACCCACAGATCGATGGCCAGTTGGATCAGACTATTCAAGTTCTCAAGGATATTCTTCGAGACTATATTATTGATTTAAGAGATTAGTGGGAGCAACAATTAGCATTAATAGAGTTTGCATATAATAATAATTATCAATCGAGTATTGAGATGGCACCTTTAGGCCTTTGTATGGTAGGAGATGTCATTTCTTGATTGGATGGGTCAAGACTTCTAAGATTAGGCCCCGTGGTACTGACGTGCTTCAGGAGTTGTTAGATAGAGTTAGGGTGATTCATGACCGGTTAAGAGCATCTCAAAGTAGGCAGAAGGCCTATGCAGATCATAGGCTCCATGACTTGAGATTTGGAGTTGGTGATTGGGTATTCCTATGTGTATCATCCACCAAAGGTGTGATAAGGTTCGGGTGGAAGGAAAAGCTCAGCCCCAAATATATTGGACCCTTAGAGTTCCTTTATACAGTTGGTAAGGTGGCTTATGATTTAGACTTACCTCCAAATTCAGTGTTGTTCATCAGGTTTTACATGTTTCAATGTTGTTGCGATACATTCCTGATCCGTCTCATGTGCTTAGATGGGATTTCATCAAGTTTGATGAGCGGTTGGGTTTCGTGGAGGATCCTGTTCTTATTTTTGCTAGGGGTGTTAGGCGGTTGCACACTAGGGAGATTCTGGTAGTTAAGGTTCAGTGGAGGCACCACCCAGTAGATGAGACTACTTGGGAGGTCGAGAGTAAGATGTGGACCTAGTATAACCACTTATTAAAGGATTCAAATACATCCCAATCTTTGACTTTTGCGAATGAAAGTCCTTTTAGTAGTGGATATATAATGACCCTTCATTTTTTTTCCATATTTTCACTTATTTTCATCGTTAGACTTTTCCTATAGCTTTCTTAAGTCATTTATGACTTGCTAGGACTTATAGTTTCGTTATCTGGAAGTTTATTTTCTTTTTAGACCCAATTCCCTATTTTAAAGTCTTTGCTTGTTCAAATTGGATATCAGAAGAAAACTTCAATGAAATGACCCTGTATGCTAATTCTGACTATTCCAATAGCTTCAAAATGTCAATTTTAGGCTAGATAGTCTCATGGTTTGGGTCCTGAGGCACCCAAGGTTATTTTGACCTATTGGTTGGAAAGTTAAGAAAATGAAATACAAGTTTTGGAACCATTTATTATTGAAACGACCTCGGATGGGAATTTTAAATATGCCATTGAGTTTAGAACATCAAATTTGATAGGGTAGCGTACTCCGTTTGCGTATACGGGATTTTGGATGAATCCTTAGGGGTTGACTGAGACTTGGAAACATTCAACCTGTTTTGAATTATATAAGAAGACCAAATTACCGGGTTCAAACCCTTTTTTTTGATCTTCCAGTCATGATACAGCTTCTGAGCTTTTATAAGCATGAGACCAAAATTCATCTAACTCATTGACCTTTCTTAACCTCATTATAGTTGTATCATGTCACTCGATATTTATCTTTTTCAACGCCCATGGTGCCTAATGTTCAAGTTCAACCGACAAGTGGCATGCCTTTCCATATTCAGGATGATAAGGGGAGTCATCTATAAGGGTCTTAAAAGTTGTTCGGTAGGCCTACAAAGTATCATCTAACTTCCTTGACCAATTAGTCCTGTTGGAATTCACAATCTTCGCCAATATGGACTTGATCTCTTATAATGACCCTTCTAGTTATTTTACATAACTCCATTTATTTTAACTATTTAAGTTTCTCCATAGCTGCACCAAGTCATTTATGACTTACTGGGATAGACCATTTGATTATTGGGTAGTTTGTTTAGTTTTTAGAACAAATTCCCTGGTCAGAAGTCTTCGTTGGTTCCAAATGGCCACCGGGAAAAAACATTAGCAGAATGATCTTGTATGTGAATTTTGAATTTATCAAAATCTTTGGAATATCAAATTTAGGCTAGGTAGACCTTTGGTTCGAATCCCAATGCATCCAAGCTCATTTTGGACTATTGGTTGGAAAGATGGAAATTTAGAAATATGGGTGTAGGACCTACATATGGTCGCAATGATCTCGGATTAAAGTATGAATCAGACGATGCATCTGGAATATCAATTTTAGTGTGGTTACATGGTTCATTTGAAAAAAAATTGGATTTCAAATAAATCCTGAGGCATCATTGCAAACTTGGAAAAATTCCAAGTTATTGGTACTGGTGCCATGGAGATCATGCAAGGATCACCATGATTTATCCATGGTGACTGTGTCAAGGCCTGCGAAGATCACGACATGGAGATCACATTCTATGTGATGGAAATCATGGCATATCCTTTCCTGGGGATCCATAAATAGACACCAAGTCACGATTTTGATCATTTTCTCCTCACTGTTGAGAGCCAAAAATCCTAAATGGGTATGATGATAATTCAAAATTGAGTTTTATGGGTGACTTGGGATCTTGATTATCATCCTTTTTCATGAATATCTTCGAATTTAAGGTAAGAATCCTTTAAATTCATGCTTGAATTTCTAAATTTAGACCCAAAAGTCCAAATTCACTTAGGCCTTGATTTAGCCTCAAATTAGCTTTGTTTTAATCCATTCTAGAGGGTTATGGTTCCATGTTCATGTATGAATGATGGGTTGACCTCAGAAACATGATTTTATTGAGTGGGACCTACTTAGGGTTTTTGGTGTCATTTGTGCACCCAAAACACAATGGTGCAATATGGGTATCGTTATTCTCGTATTAATGAGTAGATTATGATTTTGATAGTGTGATGACATTTAGGAATTGTGAAATAAAGTTGATCTTTTAGTGAATGAAGTGAGGATTTATGATTCATCTTTGAGGTAGGATTCTGTCTACTCTTCTTCATAAGATGATGTGTGTTACATATTGCGTATGATTATGAATGTTAAGTTTGATTATGTATAGAATAACTTAATATTGAATATTGAATGTTGAGATTTAGATAAGGGATTTGACCTATATTTTAAAATGCTTAAGATCCTTTTTGAGTCCTATTGCCTTCTCCCTAGATTAAATCAATTTGTAGCATGGATACAATGTGATGCTAGGTTTGGGATATGGTTTAAGTGTTGGAATCACGATTAGTATGATTAATCTTTGTTGGGATAGTCTAGTGATCTTGAAATCATAATTTGAGTAGAGTTGACTTAAATGCCCATGTTTCTAGATAAAGTTTCTATCTTAGGATTGGTTATGGATTACTTGACATCTAGAAATAGAACTAGATACCTTAGCCTAGTTTGGGATATAAATTTCATAAATATGGAATTTGAGGATTTGAAGTGGGTTCTTCCAGCCCACCTTAGGCCAAGACTTGTGTTAGACTTTGTAGACTTATTTGCTGATGTTAGACATATTTGAGACTAGTAAACCTTAGTGTAAGGTTATTTGGTGGTTTGGCGAATAGTGATGGTATTTTCCCCTGGATAATGACTAATGGCTTATGGCCATGATATTCTTTATAGAAATGATATTGGTCCTTTAAAGATGATATTCCTCTTAGATATGATACCTGGCCTATAGAGATGATATTCCTCATAGTCATGATACATGACCTATATATATGAGATGGCTCATAAATGTGATATGCATCATAGTTATGAGAAATTCTTATGGATGTATTATGCCTCCTAGCAGTGAGATACCTCTTATATGTGAGATGATTATAGATTTGCTTCACAGATTATAGAGTTGTTATACCTCGTGAATACGCTATGGCCTATAGTTATGAGATGATTTATAAATACAAGATTATTAATAAGATATCCAGATACATATGTAGGCCTAAGGCCGTGATTGTTAAGATTATTCTCGACACATATTGGGCGAAAGGTTCTGTTATAATATGAGTTAGATATCCAGGAAGTGTTTATTCTTGTAAGGGATACGGTTCTAGTTTATGAATATTAATATATATATATATATTCCAATCTCTCTGGTATGGGATGGAGTAAGATGCAGTATAATTCTTATGATTCCAATATTTAAATACTAGTTATGGCTTGCATAAATTTGGTACATTCATGATCATTATATCGGTAAATGATGTGATTCTAGTTAGAATATGATATTATGAATATTCTTCCTAATAAAGGTCAAAGCCCACTTTTCATCTTAAAATAGATTTCTTTATAATAATAATTGTCTAGCTAAATGGATAATTTACATACATAACAGCGGCAAATAATAATGTCTTAAGGAATTGATCGAGACCAATTCTAGTTGGTGATTTAACACTATTGTTTACTATGGTCATGAGATATTTTGACCCTTTATACACTTTATATTGATTTAGTCCCGAAGATCATTCAAGGTAATGGATTTATGAATTGACACTTTTTTAGCCACAGCTTCAGTACATGTACCTATTATATATATGCTTATGGATGATGCGATATTGATGATTAATGATGAATTATAAGCATATACTCTACCTTTCTTCTTTGTATGATTATTTACTTTAGCCCTCGTGGGGATTGTTCTTTACTTTAACCCTCGCGAGGTTTGAATTTACTTTAGCCCTTGTGGGCTCGCTCTTATTATTGACATTGACTTGGATATTAAGATGATGTGATGATACTTGAAAAGGACGGAGGATATCATGATGAGATGATGATACCCGGCAAGGACGGAGGATATTATGATGATGTAATGATGCCCTGCAAGGTCAAAGGATAATATGATGATGTGATAATACCCAAAAAGGACGAAGGATGTTATGATAATGATATTGATAGCCGACAAGGATAGAGGATGATTATATTGATGTGCCTAGTGTATATTTACCGGTTTTAATCTAGCTTGCCCTATGTGTGGAAACTATATATATATATATATATAGAGAGAGAGAGAGAGAGAGATAGATATCCAGCAAGGTCAGAGGTTTATTATGATGGAGATGATTATGATGATGAGATTTTGATATTGATTATGTACCTTGCATTCATTCTTGGATGTGTATCGCCTATCACCAGTATGTGCCTATGTCTATCAGTCAATACGGGATGGCTACATAGATATGGGTGATGACTATGCCTTTTGTTGTTATAGGGTGATTGAACCTCCAGCCTGGTGCGATGGGGGACTGCATAGTCTCGGCTAGGTGTTTGGTTTTATAGAATATTTGGTTACTCATACTGTTATTGATATTGTTACTATCATTGTTATGTCTAGCTTATGACATATTGGTCATTGATTTGATATCGAGATCGAGGTATGATTCTGGCCTCTTCTATTATAAGATTTCATTATTATGCATTATTAATTTATGATTAGATATATGGATTAGAACCCTGAGTATGTTATAACTAAATCCTAATAGAATTATAATGAGGCCTTAAATGAAGACATGATGATCTAGGTTGTACATTGAGTTGACCTTATATCTATATATGTATATCTACCTATATGTAGCTAAGGTATTACCACATATCCCTTCCTTCCTTTTTCCATATTGTATATTCATTATTTGGCCTTGTATATAGATATATACTCTTCTTTCTTTCTTTATTCATATATTGTCCAAGGATATACGATATAGTGTTACCAGTTTTTGAGTATGGTTGAAATAGGATAGTCTATCCTTGATACTTTTGTAGACTTATTATATTATTCTCTTGGACATGAATAGAATAGGTTATCCTTATTATCTCATTGGCTATTTTATGTGGTTGCTGAACACTTGGGTGTAGTTTCCATTCTCTTTATATGTTATATACATTTGCTTTATCTTTAGATCTCAGTTGGAAGTTGTCTACTGAGTACCATTCGGTTGGTACTCATACTAAACTTCTGCAGCCTATAGATCATAGTAAGGGTTATCACCATTGATGTGTGCATCGTGCAGAGAAACCATTATTTAGAGATTTAGAGTGAGATCCAGACTTTAAGAGTATTACTTATCTCTCTTATATAGTAGACTAGTCTCTATATTATATTCGGAGATACGTATATCAGTGTATCATTTGTATTTCACTTTGAAATCTTGTTATGTAAAAGCTCTTATACTAATACCACTAGGCTTTAGGACTTTATTTTGTATTTGATCTATTATTGCATCTTTTTCCGCATTCCTTTCTATATCAATTGGAGTAGTATACTACTAGCCATTCTAGACTATGGGTTTAGCTTGCCTACTATTGGGTTATATTAGGCACCATCATGACTTGATAAATTGGGTCTTGACATCTCTCTATTGGAAACCTCAACTTGCCTGCTTGTCTGTGGATGATAAAGGGTTGACACCCTATTCTTTGTACCATATTTGTCAAGTAGGGCCTTAAATAGATGGTTGCAAAAATGAGGCACACCAACGCTGATAATCACACATGGAGTGCCAAATCAAGAAAATTTGTTCTTCTTTAGAAAGGCGATGACCATTCTACCTTCATTATTGTGGAGAGAAACTACTTCCACCCATTTGGATACATAGTCAACCACCACCAAATTATACTTTACTCTATAAGAGCTCACAAATGGGCCTATGAAATCAATTCCTAATACATCAAATAGCTCCAACTCCAAAATAGGTGTCATGGGGAGTTCATGGAATCATGAAACTTTGCCTTGATACTAACAGTGGTCACATATTGGGCAAAATTATGAGCATCATCGTAAATTATAGGCCAATAAAACCCACACTGCAAAATTGTATGGGTTGTGTGGGCACCACCATGATGACCCCAAACTTGGGATGAGTGACAAGATTTAAGAATTCTTATCATCTCCACCTCAGGGATACATCTCTGAATCACACCATCCACACAGATCCTAAAAAGATATGGTTCATCTCAAAAGAAATTCCTATTCTCATGCATAAATCCCCAATGCTACTGGAAGGATATGTCTTCTGGGACAAGGCCACTCGCCAAATAGTTGGCAAAATCAGCAAACAGAGGATTAAGTCTTGAGATGCTGCCAATACCCGCTTATCTGGAGAATTATCATCTATGTCAATCTCATCCCCCAAATTTTGCATTGCCTTTTCTTCAAAACTAGACAAGTGATATTTAACTTGGTTTTTAGTGCCTTTTTTATCCTTCACCTCAAAGTCAAATTCTTGCAGAAAGAACATCTAACAAATTAATCTTGGCTTTGCATATTTTATGACATCAGATATCCCAAGGATGCATGGTCTATATGAACAATGACCTTGGTACCAACCAGATAGGATCGAAACTTCTCAAAGGAAAAAACCACTGCAAGCAACTCCTGCTTAGAAACTATATAGCTCTTTTAGGTAGGGTTTAATACATTGTTGTCATACTAAATTGGGTGAAGGATCTTCTCTTTTATTTGGCCCAGAACAACACCCAATGCCACTCCACTAGCATCATACGTGACCTCAAATGGTGAAGACCAATCAGGGTACACAATAATAGGGGCGGATACCAACTGCTCATTTAGGAACTTGAAGACTTTAAGACATGGTTCATCAAATATAAACTTCACCTCCTTCTCAATAAAATTTAATAGAAGATTTGCAATCCTTGATGAAATTCCTATAAAAACCAACATGACCCAAAATACTCCTAATACCCTTCATCGAGACTGGTGGTGGCAATTTTTCGATCACTTTAATTTCTTCTTTATCTACCTCGATGCCCCTTTTTAGATCTTGTATCAAAGTACAATACCCTCTTTTACCATGAAATGACACTTCTCCCAGTTTAGCACCAAGTTGTATTCTTCACACCACTATAGTGCATTGGCTAAATATGCCAAATAGTCATGTAAAGAGTCCCCAACTATAGAAAATCATCCAAAAAAACCTCGATCGTATTCTCCACCATGTTGAAAAATATAGACATCATGCATCACTGAAAAATGGAAGGAGCATTGCATAATCTGAATGGCTTCCTTTTGAATGCAAATGTCCCACAGGGGCAGGTAAAAGTCATTTTTTCTTGGTCCTCAAGAGAAATAGTGATCTTGTAGCCCGAATACCCATCAAGAAAATAATACAAGCCCTTGCCTGCTAACTATTCTAGCATCTGATCCATAAATTACATGGGAAAATAGTCCTTTTGAGTCCATGTATTCAGCTTTTTGTAGTCCATACATACTCGTCATACTGTAACCGGTCTCATGGGAACAAGTTCATTGTTCTTATTTGGCACCACTGTGATTCCACCCTTTTTAGGAACTCATTGGACTGAGATCACCCACTTTCTATCTACAATAGGGTAAACCACTTCATTATCTAACTATTTGATAATATCCTTCTTCACAACCCCTGCATAGGAGGATGTAACCAATGTTGATGCTTTATAATGGGAATACTATCCAGCTCAAGTTGTATCTTATGGGTACAAATACCTAGTGGAAGGTCCATAATATCTGTGGTTGACTATCCATTGGCTTTCTTGAATTTCCTATCTCCACTAAATCAGCTGCAATAATCACCGTCAAGGTATTTTTAGCCCCCCAAAAATACATACTGCAGATGAGATTGGAGGGCCTTCAATTCAAAAATTGATGGCTCCTCAATAGATGGTTTTACAGGAGGCAAGGTTTTATTTTTCAAATCAAGGTCCATCTTTTTTGAAGCATAATTGTAAAAAACCCTACCATGCAATGATTTAACCATCTCATCATATTTTTTGATGCCATAACTCTCAAAATTCATGATTATTGCTTCTAACGCTTAGACCCCACGTGTCTCATCAATGGGCTTAGTCCCTTCATCAATATCATCATCAATAGTGTTTATCACAGACACTACTCGCATATCATCTAGCGGATACACTGGCTGATACATATCAAAAATCACTTGCTCATCGTTCATTTTGAATGTCATCTTCTCCAAATCCGTATTAATCAATGCCCTACAGTGGATAAGAAGGGTCTACCCAATATAATAAGGGCTTTAAATTCCACCTCATAGTAAATAACCATGAAATCATCTGGGAAATAAAGAATGACACCCTTACTACTGCATACCAAAAAACACCCATAGGTTTCTTCACAGATAAGTCGGACATCAATAGCTTCATGGATATAGGTTTGAGTCCCCCCATCCCCAATATTTTGTAGCTAACTAGTGGTATTAAATTGATGGGCTCCTAGATTACACAAAGCCTGTTTAAAATTGAAGGGCCCTGTAGAACACAGAATAGTAAATGCTCCAGGGTCCTTCTTATTTTATACTAATGGTAAGGAAGGAATTACACTAAAATGGTGCACATTATCATTGGGATCAGCAGCCCAGTCTTCACTATCTCTCCATGTCAACTTCTCAAATTTTGCCTCGCGTATCTCGTCTATCACAATACTATCATTCTTAATCTCTTTAACAGTAGGTATAGGGAGATCATCAATATTTAAACCACTCTTAGTGAATATATCTAAGAAGGGGCTGATATTTTGAGAATTCTAAACTGTGTTGCTCAGAAGAGTACTAGGCTGCCTCTGGTTCAAATTAGCCAACATTTGTCCGAACTGGTGCTCTAAATCCTTAATCGTAGTTGCATGAGACTCGACCTTTTGGTTCAAACCTCAGATATCATCCTTAATCTCTTTATGACTGTCTTCTTGAATTTCTTTCCCCTTCACAAGTTTAGACAACATCACCTCCATTCTCGATTTAGTATCACGACTACCCGGCGGAACATACCTGTCACCCTTCTTTCTGTAGTCATCTTTTTCCTCCAATCACCATCATGATCGCTACTGAAATCTCAATATCCTTAATAGTTTTTACCTTAGTTTCCTTTTCTTTTGCCTTAGAAACTTGCCAATTTATGATCAAGATATTTAGCCTCCTCTTCCAAAGTAGAATCATGTGCTCTAGAGGCTGCACCCTATGAACCTACCATATTTACCTTCTCATAGTTCATTACTAGTAACTACTTAGTCGGGAACCCATATATCAGTCCTTATCTGCATAATATCTTATGCCACAAAATTATCCACTGCTCTATGGTCGCTAGAAGCTCCAATGGCATAAGTGTCAGCTCCCCTCTCAGCCTCTTGACTATTTCACCCTCGGTTGGTGAGAGAGATCTAGTTTTGAACCTCAGTAGCTACTTCTCAGTGTCGTCTCATAAATTCTTCTCCAGTGATTATGTCTGCCATAGCTCGAGAACTGATGTTCAGAGCTCTATAAAATATTTCTAGCAAGATCATCCCTAAAATACGATAATTAGGCACCACACTTAACTTCTTCTTGAACCAGAACCAAGCCTTGTATATTGACTCAAAATGTAGTTGCCTAAAATTATATATCTCATCCTTTAACTACAATATTCTGGCAAAAGGAAAGAAAAAGTTTAATAATTGCCTGCGCAACTTATTCCAAGTGGTGATCGATCCTCTAGGAAATTCCCCCAACCATTAAAAATCTTCTTATGTCAATGGAAAGGGGAACAATCGCTATCTGAGTACCTGCTGGTCTACCCCCAGAATAGTGTAGGAAGTGTTGATCCCAACAAAATTAGTAAGATGTATATTTGCAGTGTCTATAGCCGAGTCTGCAAACATACCTTTCAAGTTTAAGAGTTGGATCATGGCACTAGTAATGTCAAATTTCACATTAGGGGGCAGTGCAGGAGGAATAATAGCTCCTATTTCTGTCGGCTCAACGTATCCTATATATTTTTCATCATTATATAGATGAAAGTACTGTTATACTGGGATCACTTGAGCTTGACCACCTTAAACTCTATCTCGATTACCATCGATCGTTGCTCGATGATCAACTGACGGTCATGGCCTGGCTAGCTCTGCCTGTTGAACTAATAGTCGGTCCTCCTCATCCCATATCAGGTTAGCTTCATCTTCTAATAACTGCTCAATTTATCTATCATTAATGTTCTATGGATCACCTGGATCATGGAGAGGTGTTGCATTTGGATCATCCCAAACCCCTTCAAGTTGGCATGCACGTACTGGGTTTTTTCATTGTACGATTAGCTTCATCATCCCATATCTGCTAAGCTGCATCTACTAATAGCTACACAATTTACCTATCATCAATGTTCTGTGGGTCACTTGTATCAAGGGGAGGTGTCGCATTCGGATCATACCAAACCCCTTCAAGTTGGCATGCACATACTAGTTCTGTCGTCGTATTATTAGACTGTAAAATTCTTTCTAGGTTTCGATGTAGAGGGAGTAAGGGATTATCTTGACTCTTGGAGTTAGGAATACACCTGTGTATACCCAACTAAGAATTGAAAAATAATGACCCAAAAACTCCAAGAAACTTTAATCAACACTTACGTTGTCTTCCCAACAACGGCACCAAAATTTTGATCAACGCCCAAACTATACCTTTAATAAAAGTATAAAGCAGTTGCTCTCAAGTATAGTAACCCAAATAGGTTGGGGTCATACCCACAGGGAAGACTTTGAATTATCTCTCTAATTTACTGAACTCAATGGGCAAAACTAGAAAGTAAATGGGGGATGTTATTGTAATCTCGAACAAGTAAAAGAACTCAACTTGGGTTGTAATCAATCAGAGTTGAACGCCAGAGCTATGGTCCCCCTAGAATCTAACATGGTAGGCTTATCGTGCTCAATCCAACTATCAAACTATTGTGCATGTATTATCTGGTAAGTTAGGTATCACTAACCGCCTCTCCGCAAACTTTGGTGAATTTCACTCATCTCCTCTCGGTATCAGAGTGTCGCCTTATTATACCTTACCCTGGATCCCAATTTATCTTCACTCAGTCTTAAGTTGATTAGATGTATGTTAATAATCTTAAGAAGATAAAGTAGGTAAGCTTATTATGGAAATTAACCCCAAATTGCTATTTTGATCTCTTTTTCCTTATCTCTACCTCTCTGTTGGTTTCGTAGTAAATACAGGTTGGATCCTAACATTTGCAACAGTTAAAAAGGCAATAAGTGAGAAGAAAACAACAATGCATACAGCAACAACTATCTAGAAGGATTGAACTTTTTCCCTACATTGTTATTTAGCCAGGGTTCCCACAACCCTAACTAAGGAATTAATCGCTCACATTTGTAATATGATGAAAGGAATTCATAATGTAAGCCATTCAAACAATATCACAATAATCAATGAATAAAACCCAAAGTTTTTTATTGAATAAACAACCAAAATCAATTCAAAGTAATCCCAAGATCAAAATCGAATCCTGGAATCAAATATATGTATGTAAGTATTAATAGTACGTAAACTAACTACAAAACATCAAAAGGGTATTATGGGATAAAAGGAAATCCTAAAAATTAAAACCCTAATGAAAAGGGAAAAATGCGGTCGGTGGCCACTTTCTTAGGCCACCTATGGACTGTAGGTGGTCCTTGGAAAGTGACATACCTCCTTCAAAGCTTCTAAACTCTCTAGACTTTGTCCCTCTGACACTTATTAAGGTTAGCTATGGACCGTAGATGGCACCTACGGAACATAGGTGCTCAAAGTAAGTAACAAGGTATTCTTTTTCCTACTACTGAGCCTCTAGACTTTAAGTTCTAACACCTTCTTTATTCACCTACGCTCGGTTAGTGGTACTACACCCAGAAATGCTTAGTAAGTAGCCAAAAACTTAAATTTTCATCCTTTTCTTCATTTTAGCTTCCAAACCTGGTTTCCAACACAACATACCCAAAATGCATCATATATCACAAAACAACATAAGAAACTTGCATATTTTTATCGTTTTAAGGGTCAAAAGTGCAATAAATCCTTAGAACATTAGACCTCATCTCAACACTAGCGAGAATCTTCCTAGGGTCTGAAATGTCAAGTCGCATCATCAAGTTGGCTAAGGTCTGAATGTCCCATTGATAATACTCAAACTATACCTCTCTAATGAAAATGCAAGTGATCGTTGTCAATATATAACCCAACTGGGTTGGGGTCGAATCCCACAGGGAATATGGTGTGAACTTAAGTTGTTTGCGATTTAATCAACTGATAGTTGGATGTTTCCTAAAATGGGGATTTTGGAGATTAGAAAATAATTGTTGGTCACTTTAGTTTCAGTGTTTGAAATCAAGAGTTTATGGAAAACCAAAATTATGTTCACTATGGGTTTTAGTACTTGACAGATGCTAATAGTGATTCAAGATTCTCACAGTAGGTAGGACAACAGATTATATCTATCGAAGTTATGCCTAAATGTATCTCGACCTACTTAAGAATTTAATTACCTAATCCTCTCTAACTTAGGGAATTTATATTTACTAACCAGACTTTACCTCAGGTTAATCAACCTTGTTACAGCGTCGATTATTAAATGGAAGTTTAGTGTTTCCAAGTCCCTGTCAATAATTCACTTCCTACTATATTTGATTTCTTATCACAAGCAAATCAAAGCAGGTGCTATCTATCGTTTGCAACCAATAGACAATAATTACAATCTCAGAATTATCAAGGAGTCCTATTACCATAGGAATCGAAAACACAGAGCATCTTACCAAGACTTAACCCATAGATCCCATAATGTGGATCAAAGGGATTTAGCCACTCATAATATAATAAGCAAAACAACTAGACGTATTCATAATTTGAAAGATGAACTTACCACAAGATGAATAATAACTAGTGATTCTCAGATTAGATCACAATAGAAAAACCAAAATATTGATGAAAATCTCCTCAAAGTTAATTGTTTTTCAAGCCAAGAAACTAGAGAGAAAAATAACAAAATACCTGTGTTCCAAAATTATGTTCAGAACACCTCTAGAAAACCCTAAACAATACATTTTATAGTTCAGCCTAAATAAGGAAACAAAATCACAGAGTTTAATAATTCCTCGAATTAGGCAACGACATTCGTGACACCTTATCAGGAGTCTGACAACTTATACAAATGTCGTCAGCTCCCTCTTTAGTTTTAGCACTTCCTGCTTAAGGCTGATGATGAATCCTAATGACTTATCATAAATGTGATGACATATCAGACAATGTCATCACTTCTCCACCTCATCTCACATGTTCTGCCTAAGTCTAATGGCGACTCTGATGACTTATCAACTCTTTGATGACTTATCAGGAAATGTCATCACAACTTTCAGCTAAGGTCCATGCTCTGTCTAAGGCCGACGGTATATCTAATAACTTATCAAAGGGCTGACGACTTATCAGGAATGTCGTCAGCCATACTTCTCTTCTATTTGCTTTAGATTTCATATCTTTTACTTCCATCCCTGTTGGTTCTCTTGCATCTTGTCTTCTACAGCAAAATCAAAGATAAAATAATTAAAAACGACAAAAGTTTCTTAAGACCTTGAATTATTCTTAGTTAAAAGCCTCAAATGTGTTAGCGTCTGCTCACACATCAACACCCTCAACTTAAAACAATTGTTTGTCCTCAAGAAACTCAAACACAACCAAGAGGATACAAAGTACATTCGACAGTCAATCATCCATATTATCTCAAAACATATTCACCATCTCCAAGGTGAGTAAATTCAAGACAACTGTGTATATTATTGAAGAACAACAATGTAACACACAGGAATCAAGATACGACATTAATTCATCTATAAAAACCATGCATAGACCAGTATTACACTATTTAAATAAGTTAGCAACTAGCAACATATCTGGTGTGCCCTCACAGCAAAGAAATCCCTTTTTTCTCATATCAGTAATCATATATGTAACTATGGGGACAATCAAAAAACACTCACTCTCAAAATGAAGTTCCAATCAATGTATGCCGAATACCATAGGCTTGCCCTTATTTTCATTACCAAGATCTTCAAATAGGTCAGCTAAGATCACTATAGGTCTTCTTTTTGGATTGTAATGCAGGCTAAGGGCTGGTATGATACTTGATGATATTTAAAGTGACTAAGCCTCCTTGACACTACACTAGCTTATGGGTTTCACTCATTAACCTTTTTCTATTCTTCTCTTTTCTTGATCACACTTATTTAGGATGGGTGCGGTCTTTTCCACAATCACTTATTTATTTTCACAACTTTTTTTTTCTTGCTCTTTTCCACCGCACCCGACTTTTTATTCTTTTCTTTTATTCTATTTTTCTTCATACTAATTTTGTATCACGCACCCCTATGATAGCCACCCTCAACTTAGGCCATTTCTCTAAGTCAAGGTGCACAGTGTCCAAGGAGGACCAGGGCCAAAACAGGTTCATTGTGATATAAACAGGAAGGTGATAGGTGTCATAAGAATAAATAGGCTAAGAAGGCTCAAAGCAGGGATCAAGGGATATTCTACATACAGGGAAGGTCATTTAGGCTAAAAGTGGGCTAATATCAAAATGGCCTATGATCCTTTCCTAACCCCTATCCTTCAACCTAGGTAAGATTAACCGGGCAAGTTCTGAATTCAACATACAGAGGGAACTAAATAAAATCTCACATGCACATGGTACACCAGTATATCACATGTTACTACTTATCCAGTTCATACAGTTGTTTAGCAATGATTATTGCGTCACTATAACTAATGCTATACAAAGATGCACAGTGGTAACACTTAGAAGTAAATCACACATTTAAACCTTCAGACCATTGGAGAGGTGCTCAAAAATTACAAAAACAAGTTAACAGCCTTAGTTACTTTTATTTCTCCGAGTTAGTTACAAAATTTTACAACAACAATTTACCCTACACCCTCGACTTAAAATCACAGAAAAACATAACTAAGGGTTAGGGTATACCTGGAGTAGATCAAACACGGGGATCATGGGTTACCTCCCATGATGCGCCTGATTTAATGTCACGACACGACTCAGGCATCTAGATTACTTCAGACTTCGTCAAGACAGATAGTAACAATACTGTTCATCGAGTCTTTTAGACCAATATAAAGTTTGACTCGTTGCCCATTTACCTTGAAGGTGCTGCCGTCTTTATTTTCAAGTTCTAATACTCCAGATGAGTAGACTTGACTAACTCTAAATGTTCCTAACCACTTAAATTTAAGCTTACCTAGGAACAGTTTGAGTTTGGAATTGAACAGAAGCACCAAGTCACCTTTTTGGAAGTCTCATTTCTCTATCCTCCATTCATGATACTTTTTTATCTTTTCTTTGTATAGGTTTTCTCATTAATATTCCCTGAGATGGAATTCATCCATCTCATTTAGTTGTCCCAGTCTCAGCTCTGTTACATTCTTCCAATTCAAATTCAACCTTTTGACTGCCCATAAGGCCTTGTGCTCCTGTTCTATTGGTAAGTGTCATGCCTTTCCATAGACCAACTAAAATGGTGACATGCCAATGGTTGTCTTGAAAGCAGTTCGGTATGCCCACAAGGCATCATCGAGCTTTCAAGACCATTCTTTCCGACTAGCATTCACCATTTTGACTAGCATGGCTTTAATCTCTCAATTTGAATCCTCTATTTTCCCACTAGTTTTTGGGTTATATGGAGTGGCTACTCTATGCTATTTCACCCCATATTTTGCTAAAGCCGCCCAAAACACTTTGTTGCAAAAATGAGAACCTCCATCGCTTATAATAGTATGTGGTACTCCAAAGAGAGAGAAGATGTTCTTCTTGAGAAAAGAAACAACCCATTTTCCTTCATTATCAGACAAGGCAAAAGCTTCGACCCATTTCAAGACATAGTCAACACCAACTAAAATATACTTCATCCCATATGAGCTTACAAAAGGACCCATGAAATTAAAGCCCCAAATGTCAAACAATTTCACTTCAAGCATCTTAGTCAAAGGCATCTCATGTCTTTTGGAGATTTACCCCTGCCTCTAACATTAGTCACATTTCAGCACAAACTCATGAGTATCCTTGAACAATGTTAGCCAATAGTGGCCGCTCTGCAACACCTTCCTAGTCGTTCGGTCACCTGTATGGTGACCTCCAATTGGGGAACCATGAAATGCTTCCAATATGCATAATACATCCACATCTGGCACAATCTCCTTATAATAATGTCAGCACGTCACCGAAAAAGATACAGCTCATCCCAGAAGTAATGTGTCACATCATACAGGAATTTCTTTCTTTGATAGAAAGAAAGATTTTCTGGACTGACCTCACTCACAACATAATTTGCAAAATTAGCGCACCAAGGAAATTTCTCCACAGCAGTAGAAGAGATCTTCTCATCAGGAAATGCATCATTTATCTCAATTTGATAACTAATTTCCTGCTCACCTTCCATTCTAGATAGATAATCCGCAACCTGGTTTTCACAACCTTTCCTATCTTTGACTTTAAAGTCAAATTCTTGTAGCATCAATACCCATCTAATCAGCCTTGGTTTTGCATCCTTCTGAGTCATTAAATACCTCAAGGCTGCATGGTCAGTGTGGACCACCACTTTGGTCCCAAGCAGGTAAGCCCTGAATTTCTCAAAAGTATACACTACAGCCAAGAGTTCCTGCTAAGTGACAGTGTAGTTCTTTTATGCTCAGTTCAGTGCTTTGCTGGCGTAGTATATTGGATGAAACAGTTTGTCTTTCTTTTATCCCAATACACCTCCAAGGGCAACACCACTTGCATCACACATGATCTCAAATTGTTTTGACCAGTCCGATGCAACAATGATAGGGGCCTCAACTAGCTTATTTTTAAGGCATTCAAATGCCTTCAAGCAATCATCATCAAAGGAAAACTTCACTTCTTTCTCCAAAAGTTTGCAAAGTAGATTTGCAACCTTCGAGAAATCTCTTATAAACCTCCGGTAAAAGCTAGCATGTCCAAGAAAACTACGCACTCCCTTCACTAAAATGGGACGTGGTAGTTTCTCAATAACTTCAACCTTGGCTCGATCAACTTCTATCCCTTTTTCTGAAATTTTATGCCCGAGAACGATGCCCTCCTTTACCATAAAGTGGCATTTCTCCCAATTAAGTACCAAATTGAATTCAAAATATTGTTGGAAGGCTATACTCAAGTTTGCCAAAAACATCTCAAATGAATCTCCCACCACAGAGAAATCATCCATGAATACCTCTATGGTGTCCTCCACCATATCTGAGAAGATAGAAATCATGCATCGTTGCAAAGTAGCGGGTGCATTGCGTAGCCCAAACGGCATCCTCTTAAATGAAAAGGTGCCATCTGGACATATGAATGTCATCTTTTTCTGGTCTTCAGGAGAAATACAGATCTGGTTATATCCGGAATAACCATCCAAGAAGCAATACCATCCCCTTTCAGCCAATCAATCAAGCATTTGGTCCATAAAGGGCATCAGGAAGTGGTCTTTCAAAGTCCATGAATTTAGTTTGTGGTAGTCCATATAAACTCTCTACCCAGTCAAAGGCCTGAGTGGAATCAACTCATTCCTTTCATTTGTAACCACAGTCATGCCTTCTTTTTTGGGCACGTATTGAACTGGGCTCACCCATTCGCTGTCAGAAATAGGATAAATTACTCCAGCATCCAACCACTTAATAATTTCCTTCTTAAACACCTCTTGCATTAGTGGGTTAAGAAGGCGTTGGTGCTCGATGGTTGGAATACAATCTTCCTCAAGTTGTATTTGATATGTGCAGATGCTGGGGGGATGCCAATAATATCTACGTTGGTCCGTCCTATTTCTATCTTGTACCTATGAAGTACTGAAATAAGTGCTTCCACCTGTTGCTTTCCCAAATCAACCGGAATAATAACGGGTAGCGTGTTTTCGTTGCCCAAAATCACGTACCTTAAGTGCCCAGGTAGTTCTTTCAATTCCAACACCGGTGGCTCTTCAATGGATGGCTTAGCCGGTGGTGTTGGTCGATTAGAAAGATCAAGGTCTAGCCTCTTAGGGGCATAAGGATATGAACCCATTCTTGACAAGGCACAAATAGTCTTTTTGTACTCATCAATGCCTTCACAATCAAAATTCATCAAAACTGCAGCTAAAGGCTCGACAACAAGTTGCTCCGCCATTGACACCTACGATTCGTCCTCATAATACACATCAACTACTGAAAACACACTTATTTCTTGATTTTGCTTTATTGATTGTCACACATCAAATCGTACCACTTCATCATTCATCCTGAACAAGAGCTCATTCACTCTCAAATCAATCAACACACTTCCGATTGTGAGGAAAGGTCAACCCAAGATTATGGGTACCTCAAAATCCACCTCGCAATCCAAAATGAAGAAATCTGCACGGAATATGAAGCTAGCTACTTTCACCAGCAGATCATACAAAATAAAAATAGGTCACTTTACTGACCTATGTGCCATCATGAGTCACTTGTTGGTGGGTGTGGGATTTCCTAGACCCAGCATTCTATATACAGCCAGCGGCATCAAATTAATGCTCGCTCCCAGATCGCATAATGCCTTAGTGAATTCCATATACCCAATCGTACAGGGAATAGTGAATGCTCCTTGGTATGGCTTCTTCTGCACCAAGGTCCTCGCAGAAATAGCTCTACAATGATCGAGATTATCCTCCGATTCGTAGCTCACCGCTTTTTTCTTAGTCACAAGGTCCTTCATGAACTTAGAAAATCCTGGCATTTGCTCGAGTGCCTCCAACAAAGGTACATTTATTGTAAATTGTTTGAGCATTGCCATGAACTTGCTGAATTTTGCATCATCAGATTTTTTCTTCAATCGTTAAGGAAAGGGAGGTGGTGGTCTTGGGAGAGTTTTCAACACTACCTCCTTCTCCTTCTCTTTCTCTTTTTCCATAGCATCATCAAAACCATCCATCTTCTCAGACTCCACTTTACATTCTTCTTTGGGTTCACCCTCTGCCTCAGTCATATCTTTAACCAAACTTTTGCCCACAGAAGGGCCAAGTAACATCTTACCACTCCTAGTGGTAATATCCATACATAAGCCATCATTCCACGGATTCTGGACCATATCACTTGGTAACGTTCTGCTTTTCCTCTGGTTAAATGCAACAGAGAGTTGGTTCATCAGTTGCTCCAACTGTTTGATTGCGGTGGAGCACGAGTTTACCAACTAACTAATTGATGACAGATCGGTCTTCATGGTAGTCACACCAGAGTTGGTAGCCTCCACTCCCTTCAGCAACTTAGCTATCATGTCCTCCATGGACATCTTTTTAGAACTTGTTGTAGCAGCCTCATGATTTCCCGGAGGGACATATAGCCCGCTTCTATCATTATTGCTTCTCCAGTTTCCCTACTCTCTATATTTATAACCAATCTTATCATAATAGTTCCGACCTTGATTACTTTGTTATTGCCTCGAAAACCCCTTGATTATTAACATAGTTTGCCTCTTCCTCTGCATCAGTATCAACTCTATCTTAAGATGTCACAGCTTTTGCCTTCTCAGTCTTTCCTGATAGCAAGTGCTTGATTAGCAGGTCTATATGCATTTATAGCTGAGCCATGTATTGGTCATGCTCCTCATCTCTTCTACGTTATTCCACAGTCATACCCACAGAAACAGTGGGGCTTTCTACCACAGTCTATGGTATGCCATCCTCGACTCTGTTTGGTCATTTTCTCTAGCATTTCTTAAGCCTCTGGGAAAGTAATATCAACAAAAGAACCACCAACAGCATTATCTATAATTTGTTTTGTTACAGAGTTATGAGCCCTGTACAAAGTCTCCATCAAGTGTATGTTTGTCATATTATGGTTCGGACACTACGTCAGCTTCTTCTTAAATCTCTCCCAGGTTTCATGCAATGCTTCAGTTGGGAGCTGCCTAAAGTTGTTGATCTCATCCCACAACAGTACCCTCCTAAAAGGTAGAAAGAACCTTTCTAGGAAAGCTCCTTTCAACTATCTCCAGTTGGTTATAGAATTGGGTGTCAGCTCATTAAGCCACATTGTTGCCTCCCCAGACAGAGACAACGAAAAAAATCTCAATTGGATAGCATTCTGACCCATTCCTGGTTTATCAAAAGATTTACAGATGGTGACAAAGTTCACCAGATGAAAGTTGGGTTCATCCCCAGGAAGGCCACCAAACAACCCCTTCAGATTAAGGAGTTGAATCATAGTACTCGTAATATTGAATTTTGCCCCAGGAGAAATAATTGCATCCGTTGCACCTACTCCATCCATTACATTATCATCATCATTGAGGTTATACTGTACCGGCTGGTAATCTTGCCTTCCTCGAAAAGGATGGTTCCTGTTAGCATTACACTGTACTGGTGCAGCTACTTGCTCTGCACGCCTTGGGTTACCAGGGTTTAACAACTCCTCATCTCCCAAATCTTCCTCCTCAGAATTTACATGTCGTACTTGTTGACTGACATTCTGCACATTCACCTGAGCTCTAGCTAAGGCTGCTAACCTGTCAGCCTTCTGCTGGTCTTTCATTCTTCCAATTCATTGCGATTCTAGGTTAAATGGTAATAATAGTTCTCCGGAACTTCTGGTTCTTGGCATACACTACAAAGGTCCTGCAATAAACAAAAACAACAAATAAACATAAAACTAGGAAACTTGACTAACGACAATTAGCGCACACAAACTTCAATTTAAAACTGTATTCCCCGATAACGGTGCCATTTTCGATAACGCTCAAACTACATCTCTCTAATGAGAATGTAAACGATCGTTGTCAATATATAACCCAACTAGGTTGGGTTCAAATCCCACAAGGAATATGGTGTGAACCTAAGTTGATTGCGATTTAATCAACTGATAGTTGGATGTTTCCTAAAATGGGGGTTTTGGAGATTAGCAAATAATTGTTGGTCACTTTAGTTTCAGTGTTTGAAATCAAGAGTTTATGGAAAACCAGAATTATGTTCACTATGGGTTTTAGTACTTGACAGATGCTAATAGCGATTCAAGATTCTCACAGTAGGTAGGACAACAGATTATCTCTATTGAAGTTATGCCTAAATGTCTCTCGACCGACTTAAACATTTAATTACATAATCCTCTCGTACATAGGGAATTTATATTTACAAACCAGACTTTACCTCAGGTTAATCAATCTTGTGACAGCTTCGATTATTAAATGGAAGTTTAGTGTTTCCAAGTCCCTGCCAATAATTCACTTCCTACTATATTTTATTTCTTATCTCAAGCAAATCAAAGCAGGTGTTATCTATCGTTTGAAACCAATAGATAATAATTACAATCTCGGAATTATCAAGAATTCCTATTGCCTTTAGAATAAAACACACAGAGCATCTTACCAAGACTTAACCCATAGATCCCATAAGTCGGGTCAAAGGGATTTAGCCACTCATAATGTAATAAGTGAAACAACTAGACGTATTCATAATTTGAAAGATGAACTTACCACAAGATGAATAATAAGTAGTGATTCACAGATTAGATCACAATAGAAATCCCAAAATATTGATGAAAATCTCCTCAAAGTTAATTGTTTTTCAAGCCAAGAAACTAGAGAGAAAAATAACAAAATACGTGTGTTACAAAATTATGTTCATAACTCCTCTAGAAAACCTTAAACAATACTTTTTATAGTTTAGCCTAAATAAGGAAACAAAATGACAGAGTTTAATAATTCCTCAAATTAGGCGATGACATTCGTGACATCTTATCAAGAGTCTGACGACTTATCACAAATGTCGTCAGCTCCCTCTTAAGTTTTAGCACTTCCTGCTTAAGACTGGCGATGAATCCTGAGGACTTATTAGAAATGTAACGGCATGTCAGACAATGTTATCACTTCTCCACCTCAGCTCACATGTTCTGCCTAAGGCTGACGGCAACTCTGACGACTTATCAGGAAATGTCGTCACAACTTTCAGCTGAGGTCCATTCTCTGTCTAAGGCTGATGGTATATATGATAACTTATCACAGGGATGACGACTTATCATGAATGTCGTCAGCCGCACTTCTCTTCTATTTGCTTCAGATTCCAACTCTTTTGCTTCCATCCCATTTGGTTCTCTTGCATCTTAGCTTTTACTACAAAATCAAAGATAAAACAATCAAAAATGACAAAAGTTGCTTAAGACCTTGCAATTATTCTCAGTTAAAAGCCTCAAATGTGTTAGCGTTTTCTCACACATCACCCATGCCAACAGCCATTGAGAAACTACAATACAAGCCAGGGTACCCATACTTACTACCTTTCGGCTTAAGGCCTTTCTACTACATTCGCCTTGCCCGAATGATACAAGATCGAGATACCATAATCCTGAAGCTACTCCATCTATCTACGCAACCTAGCATTATGCTCCATCTAGGTCATATGATGCTGAAGACTACAATGATCGGTGAAAATCGCACAATGTACCCCAAAAATATAATGCCTCCAAATCTTAAGTGCGAAAACTACTGCCGCCAACTCCAAATAATAAGAGGGATAGTTTCGCTCATACATCTTAAACTGCCTTGAAGTATAAGCATTAATACAACCCTTCTGCATTAATACACAACCCAAAACAACACCAAAAGCATTTTAATACACAGTGAATCCCTCACCCTTAACATGAAGAGTTAAATAGAGGACCTAAAGTAAGAAACTCCTTGAGCTTTCCAAATCTTGACTCACATTCCTTGGACCATCAAAAAGGAACCTCCTTTCGAGTCAATCTAGTCATAGGCACTGAAACAGTAGCAAACCCTCAAAGAATCATCTATAATAACCAGCAAAGCCAATAAAGCTACAAACCTCAATTGGAGGAGTGGGCCTGGCATAATCATTAATAGCCTCATTCTTTGTCAGGTCTACCATAATCCCATCCTTAGATACCACATGTCCAAGGAATGTCATCGACTCAAGCCAAAACTCACACTTGGAGAATTTGGCAAAAAATACATGATCTCTCAAAGTTTGGAGCACAATACAAATGTGTTGAGCTTGACCCTCTCTACTCCTCAAATATACAAGGATGTTATTGAAGAACACAATCACGAAGGAATCCAAATAAGACCTGAATACTTGATTCATCAAATCCATGAATGCGGTTGGAGCATTAGTCAATCCATAGGACATCACCAAGAACTCATAATGACAATAATGGGTCCTAAAAGTTGTCTTTGGGATATCCTCGGCCCAAGTCCTCAACCGATGGTAACAAAATCTCAAGTTAATCTTAGAGAACACCACTCCACACTGAAGTTGGTCAAACAAATCATTAATGTGAGGCATAGGATAACAATTCTTCACTATTACCTTATTAAGATGCCTATAATCATTACACATATTCATGGAGCCATCCTTCCACTTTACAAACAACATATGATCTCCCCAAGGAGACACACTCTGTCTAATGAAACCCTTACTAAGAAAATCCTAAAGTTAAGAATTTTTCTCCTTAAGCTCGATAAGAGCCATATGGTAAGGTGCCATAGAAATAGGTTGGGAGCTAGGCTTAAGATCAATAACAAACTCAATCTCACGAGGAGGAGATAGACTAGGTAGATTGGTAGGAAAAACATCAGAAAACTCATAGACTATAAGAATAAATTCAAGCGATGCACTGTCTATACTAACATCATGAATATAAGAGAGATAAGCCTCCTAATCCCTCAAAATAAGTCTCCTAGCACATATATAGGAAATAATTCCTATTGATTCACGGCTAACCGCTCTTTGCCACACGATTGGGGAGATGACTAAGGTAATAGTCATGGAAAAACAATCCATGATTGCATGATAGTAGGATACCCTATCCATGCCCATAATCATATCAAAATATAGCATGTCAAATATAATAATATTAGCATGAGTATCAACATCTCTAACAATCACAACACATGATTTGAAAACCCAATCCACTACTAAAGAATCATCCGCGAGAGTAGATACACATAATGGCATGGATAATGAATCCCAAGATAACTCTAACCATAGAGCAGACTAAGCAGACACATAACAATAAGTGGATCCCGGATCAAATAAAGCAAGGGTGAACTAACAGCACACCAAAATCATACCTGTGATAGTAATATTTGAAGATTCAATCATGAGTCTAGTAGGTACTGCTTACAACTGACCACGCATACCACCTGGCTAGGCTCCTGACCAATCTTATGTCATACATGCATGAAAATCTCCACAAGAACCTTGGACTACTCCTACGACTATGAAAACTACCTCTGGATGAGGGATAAACTGCTCTAATAGGGGGAACACTCTGAGCTGCATAATAATTGCCTTAGGACTAGGGAAATTATATGAGTAATGACCAAAAGATCCACAACCATAACATGTCACATGATTTGTAACCAAACAAGAAGATACGACTAACCTGGAATAGACAACTCGACTAGAATAACTAAAAGATGATCCCCTCAAAGAATGACCACTACCCTGACCAAGGTGATCACTAACATAAGACTGACCTCCATCAGTAATCTAGAGTAATGCCTAGATGGTTCTACTAGGCTGACTCCGAGGTTTATACCACTGATGTGGAGGGTATCTACCCTGAGAACCACTACCTCTAAAATAGAAGCTACTATAACTCCTACTGAAACTACCCTGATATCGAGGGTTCTAATCACTGTCCCCTTGGGCCTTATGATTTATCTCCTCCATCACTTGAGCATGATTAGAAACCTCAACAAAAGACCTACCCACAGAAACTAAACTTTAAGTAGACATGCAAAGAGGAAGTCTTAATCCTCGAACAAAGCAACGAACCCTCTCATACTCAGTAGTCAGAATAGAAGTAGCATGCCTAACCAACTCATGAAAATGAGCCTCATACTCCACAACCATCATGGATGCCTACTCTAATCTCGAGAATTAAACCCTCAAATAATCCCTAAGACTACAAAACATGTATTTCTCGAAGAAGATCTCAGAGAACTGAGCCCATATCAAAGGAAAAGATCTAACTGGCCTGGAATCAAGATGACCTCTCCACCAATGTTGAGCTACCATGTCAAATTGAAAAGTAGTATAATCTACATCACGAGTCTCAACAAGGTATTATCCTTGATAGGAATCAGAAACTCATATGCATCCTCACCCAGTGTACCAGAAAACCTAGGCAAAGTAGATATTAAGAATTTGCCCAACATATTCTACTCTGAGGTAGACATAGTAGGTTGGGTAACAACTGGATGCAACTACCTGCATAGAAGGGACCTCAACCCTAGGAGCCATATCTACAGTTTGCGTCCTCAGCTTTGTACCACTTTGATTTGTAGATTGTGCATCATCATATGGAATACCACAAACCAACCCCAATGTCTGAACCAAAGCATCCCTGAGCACTAAAGAAAAAATAAACCCTAGTGGAGTCGGGGCTAGTCCTTGGTTGACCATTGATTGGGGCGAAAGAACATCTGTCTTAAGAGAGAGAATAGGGTTTGGTGAAGGACCTCTATCCTATCCCCTAGCTGATGACACATATCAAAGTTGTCCATAACCACTTAGTCATCCACAAATACTAACATAATCCCTAGGCTCAATCTCGAGACCCTTATCGCATATAGCGGTAGCACGTGTCCTAGCCATCCGTGAAAGAGTGAAACCAAAGGAATGCTTTAGAAATCAACTCAGACACTTAGCATGAAATGAGTGAAAGAAATGAAGAACTCCTAAGAATGTCCAATAGCCTCTCAAAGAAAAGAAACAAACAACATCGTTCTGATCTGTAGGACTGTACTACATACTTGCTCTTATACCAATAATATCGGTGAAGCGTTGGCCATATTTCTAATTTGTCACGACCCAATTTATGAGTCATAATGGAATCTATTCTATCCCACCGGTAGGTATGCCGAACCATAACCTAGAGTTGTTCGCAATAGGTTAACTTGGTGTAAAATTGCCCAAAGGGGTGTAATAGACAATATAATTCATAAATAAGCAATTTAATAGCAATAGTCAGGAAGGTATCCATAACATAGAAAACCATCCCACAACCTAGTAGAGTTAGTACAAGAGCTACTATAAAGTATCATAGGTTCTAGAATAGTCAATACAATCTATCTGGAAACAAAAGACTAGATAGAAAAATATAATAAAAAAGGGAAACTCCGACTCTAAGAGCTCACCCTATCCTAGAAATCAACTACAGCATGATCCTCAAATCAATGGCAGCAACTAGTACTTGAATCTGCTAAAAAAGGTACAGAAGTGTAGTATGAGTACTAGAACCATGGGAACTCAGTAAGCATCATCGATCGACTGAGCTAAACTATGATATGAATACGATAAAATGCAAGACAACATAGCCAAGTTCAAGGAAAGGAGGGAAAACTTGAGAATAATTCCCACATCTTTGTACACGATTAGATAAATAAACCTGAATAATAACATAAAGAGCAAGCAATTATAACTATAAAATTATGCCCCATAAGACAATAAGTGCAGAAAAGTAAATAACTCAACGTAGGCCCCCATAAGGCTGGTGGGTACAATCAAGTAAAGCATAACCCGAACCACCATCATTTACAAACTTCCACGATACAACTAGAATCTATCAGTGTCAATGCCATACTATGATAATTTTCAATTTTTGGACTTGAACCGATATTCATATTATCAAAATCATACTCCCTGGACGGACTCAAATTGATATATATATATATCATCAATATCATAATCAATATCCGAACTTGAACTGGTATATATATCATCAATATCATAATCAATAGTTGGACTCAAACTGGTATATATATATCATCAATATCATAATCAATAGCCGAACTCGAACAGGTAATATTATATATATATATATATATATCATTAACATAATACCAATAAGCATCAACTGCCAATACCAACCCATCATAACCATCAAGTGTCAAATCTCCTCAATATTACCTTAGTAAGCATTTTCAAGGTGCATAACAAGAGTATAAAAGGTTTACAAGAACTACACGAATCATGGCCTAATGTGGGTTGAAGGTGTCAATTCTAATCCTCGAAATTTTATTACAAGGAAAATTGTACCCCATACTAGACTATGGTATCTAAATCCACTTTTGGATGTAAATTAAGCCAAAATCAACCTTAAGATAGAGATTATACCTAAAGCATGAGAGATTAAACCAACTATGCCTAAATTATGATTTTTGAATATCGTAAATAGTTCAACCAACCCAAGCATCTCCATTCATATCACCAACACCTAAAACCCATCCAAAATCTAATACAATATCATAAATATACTATGAATTAGCTTAATCTACGATGAGGGAAATCCTAGCCTACCTGAATGTCGTAGAAAGCTCGAAGAATCCACTAAATCACTGGTTTTCCCTTTCGAGAAGCTTCCACAAGGTACCAAGCTATAAAAGTCACAACCTACTCAACAAGACAACAACAATGACACCTATATTGCACTATTGTGCTTTGGGTCCAAAATTACTCAAAAATCACCTATGGGTCCCATTTATAGAAATCATATTTTCAAAGCCAACACAATGTTCCCATATGCTCAAGGATTAATTACCAAAAACATGGTTCAAATCCGAGCTATATTGGTGCTAAAATCAAGTCACTAAGGTTTAAGGGGATTTGAGAAGAAAAAGGGAAGTCAGCCATTAAAATAGAGGAATCTTACCTCAAATTTGAAGGAAAATCATGTAATAGATCATTATCCAAGCTCACAAATCACTCATAATTTCTATTCCCAAGATATCACACTCCTTAGTGTTTATGTCTCTTGAAAACGGATGAGAAATGGGGAAAAATGAGCTGAAAAAGGGGTATTTATACCCATCTCAAGTACCCTAGAGTCCCAATGGCGACCAGTTGATTGCTATTCACGATACTCTACTAAAGGGCCACAAGTCGCTATTGCGACCTATGTATTGTAATTGTGATACTTGCGTGTCTACCAAGGTGACTCAATTTTATGACTTCAAATGTCGATATCGCGACACTTCCTAGTTCTGCCAGATTGCAAACGCAATCCTAGACTCACTAATTGCGGGTGCACCAGCACCAGCTGAGACTTGGAAATTTCCATGTCTCATCCAACCCTTTGGAACTCATCTAGAATCCCGTATACACAAATGGATTATGCCACGCTATCAAATTCAATGTTTTGGAGTCAATGGCACAGTTAAAATTTCCATCCAAAGTCTTTTTGAGAAAAACTGGGTCCCACACACAACTTATCATTTTCTTAACTTTCGACCAATAGGTCAAAATTAGCTCAAGTGCCTCGGGACCTAAATCAAGAGTCCACCTAGACTAAAATTGACATTCCAAAGTTGTTGGAACATTTAAAATTGGCATACAAGGTTGTTTCATTGAAGTTTTTGCTCAGTAGCCAATTTGAACCAGCGAAGACTTCAAAATTAAAAATTGGCTCTAAAAGACAAACGAACTGTCTGATAATCAAACTATCAGTTCCAAAAAGTCATAAACAACCTGGAGCATCTGTAGGAAAGCTCTAACAATGTAAATAAGTAGAAATACAAAAAAAGACCTAAAAGGTCATTACAGTAAGTTTGTAAATCCATTACTTGGGGGTAATCTCCAGGACTAAATCATTATGAAAGTCTATCAATGATTGGAATCTCTCTCGATTGAGGTAAGTAGTAGTAGCAAAACTATGGAACAAAAACTATCTCGGTCAAATTTTTAAAACATAATTTTAGTCTCAAAGTCTCATAAGTTATCCATTAAGGTCATACAATTCCCATCATGTAAGAATCTATTTTAAAAGTCAACAATGGGAATAAATCCCTTTTTAGGAAAAAGAGTAGTAAAACCATATTTTTGTTGGAATCGTACCATTTACCATTTTAGTGAACATGAAGGTACTGAAACTATGCATGCCATCACCAATACCCAACCAATTTGATTATAAGCATCTAAATGACTATAGACTATATCCATATCTTTCAAAATGATAAAACACTTCCCAAAATCTAAATAATATCATGAACACATCCTTGGGCCAAATAATATATAAATCTGACATAACCATACATCATAATTTAGGAAAACAATGACAATCCAATGAATAATGTAGAAAACATCGTACTCAAGGTCCATTAGTCTCAACTATGCCTAACATATTAGCAACCTAGGGTAATAGGATCCTAGAAGCATAATAAGTATTTCACCTTATGGGTCAATTACTCCTCTAGCCCTCAAACTCATAAATTAGGCTAAGTCAAGGTATTCTACCAAATATTACATCCTAACATCCCTATCTAACAAGAAAAACATATAAAACACCATCTTATGAAAAAGAGTAGACAGAAGTCTACCTTAACACCGAACCACAAATCCTTGAATTGCCCATAAATCATCTGCCTTTGCTCCATGATTTTGAAATACTATCATGCTATCAAAATAGTAATCTACATATTGTTAGGAGTAAAATAAGACCCATATTACTATATTAAGGGTCAGGTCAAAATTTTAATCAAGAACAGGCCCGCGGGGCTTGCAAATGAAATCCAAAATTGAATCCATCATAAGGTCCCTCGAAAGACGAGAATTATGTGCTCAAAAGGTGAGCATAAACAGAGAACAAACTCGGTCTCAAATAAACCCTTAAAGTTTAGAAATCCAAGAAATAATTTCTAAGGATTTTACCAAGAATTAGGATGGAAATTGAAGGCAAAATTAATGGAAAATGACTAAGAAGAGTTAGGCTATCTAACATTAAATTATATGGATGATTTCCACTTTTTCCTCTCTTTAAGATCTCAATTTGGTATGAAAATAGTGGACGAAATGTTAGAAAATTAGGTAGGGAAAAGGGGATAAATACACACCAGGTGTTACGTAAGTGGTCACCCTATCATTAAGAGACAACCTATTAAGGGGCCCTACTATCTCTTAAGCAATTTGGCATTTGGGTTTTGGTATCACTTAAGGGACTCTTAGGCCACTTAAGCGATGTCCGCTTTATCAGACACAACATCACTTAAGCTACCCTTGACTAAATGGTCAAGGCCTTTAAGCAACCCTATGTTGTATACGTGGAGACTTCTTAAGAATTCATAATATTACTTAAGCGGTCACATCAGCAACCTGATGCACCAGATTTCTTTAAGAGCAAAACAGACTCCAATCTGGTGCTTGAGAGTCGTTCGGAACTCTGTGTGTGCAAACAAAATATGCTACCATACCAAATTAATGTTTCAGAATCAATGGAACCACAAAAACTATCATTCAAAATTATATCAACTAAGTGTGGGGTTGATACCTATTAATTTATTTTTCACATAATCTGTCCAATAGTCCAAAATTATTCTGGAAGCCTCGAGATCTGAACTAAGGATCCTTTTAGACTAAATCTATGATTAGGAGCTGATGGTACTGCAAAAATTCTCATCCAAGATCATCTACTAGGATTTTTGGTCCGAGATCGAATCTTAAACAACAAAAACTCCAAAAAATAAAATAAGCCTAAAATTCAAATAAACTGTCCTATAATTGAACCGACAACTCCAAAAAGCCATTATCCACTGTGGGAAGGCTCAAAATGTCAGGAATGCATGAAAATCAAGTAAATAACCTAAAGGATCATTACAATTCATCAATCTTATAAAAGTACTAGTAGCATTGGTAGTCCTGAAGGGCATAATCATAAATTCATATAGATTATTTTTTTCTTAAAGGCAGCTTTTCATTCATCACTAGAACTCATCCAACTTTGTTAGTGACGACTCATAAGGTCAATTTAAAAACACACAAGAACCATTTAACTCATCTAGCATATCAAAAATATCTTTCAGATGTTTAATATGTTCATCTAGGGTCTTTCTATAAACCAAAGTATCATCAAAGTATAACACAACATATTTTCCTATAAATGATTTTATCACATGGTTCATTAAAATAATAAAAGTACTAGTAGTGTTGGTAGGCCCAAATGACATAATCACCAATTCTTATAGATCAATTTTGTCTTGAAAGCAGTTTTCCACTTATCACTGGAATTCATCCGAATTTGATGGTAACCACTCATAAGGTCTATTTTTGAAAACACATAAGAATCATTTAACTTATTTAGCATATCATATATTCTAGGGATAGAGTGGTAATGTTTTACTGTATCTTTTATATGGCTCGACAATAAACACGCATATGCCTATATTCTATCTTTTTTGGAACCAATAAGACCAGAACGATGAATGGACTTATGCTTTCATTCATATGGACATTGTTGAGGAGTTTCTTAGTTTTTCTTTGAATCTCTTTTTTGTTCTTATATTTATTTTACTATGATTGCTTGTTCGGAAATTTTCCAATACCCTCAATAGGGGATAATCTACTTGAAAGACATTATCATAATCTTGTAAAAGAAAAGAAATAGAATGGGGGATAGAAGAATTATATTTGTTATCTTGAAACACATGGGACCTGGCCTAATCAGGCCATTTATCCCATGTGTTTTCACTCATCTATAAAGAAAAAAGGGCGTCTTCATAAAATACTTTTATGCAAAAATCTAAAGAGTGAAGTGAGGCAGCAAAAACTCTATTTCAAGATTGCTCAAATATTTCACATGTTTTTATCTTTGTAATAGGCTTAAAGAGTGAGTGAGTGTTGATTTGTAATCAAACAACTCATGATATAAGAGTAGTGCTTTCTTTTGAGAGAGTTTCTTACGTAGAGTTGCCTAAGTGTGAGACCTATTAAAGGTAATCCGTGTAGAGAGAGTCTTTCGTAGAGTTACCAATATAATCTTGTAGTAGAGTTGTTATAAGAAAAAGGATCCTAGAGGTAGGTTCATTAACGTCTGTAAGAAAGAATTTGATTATAGTAGACGTTGAGGTGCTTGTGAGAGAAAGCCATGGTTTTTCCCTTCCTGGGTATCCACGTAAAAATTTGTGTGTTTTAACTCTTCCTGCACTATCTTTTGTTTTCCTACACTATTAGTGTTTGTTTGCTTGTGATTAATTCCGAGGGAACTGGTCCCTCACTGTGAGGTACAACCCCAAGGGTTTTAATAGTTGATATCAGAGCCAGGTCAATCTAAAAAGTTCACACCTAGAATGTTTTGGTTATCATGGTTTCTCAACCTAATCAAGAAGAAGAGAAATCTACCACTAGACCACCTAGATTCAATGGACTGTACTAATGGGTGATGGAAAATAAGGATGTTTGACTTCATTATGGCTGAGGACAGTGAGCTAATGGACATTATTCTTGATGGTCCACATGTTCATATAAAAGAATTCAATGAAGAAGATATTACAAAAATGTTTATCAAAAGCAGGAGGGAGTTCAATGATAAGACAAAAAAGAATTGAGAAAAACTACAAAGAAAAGAAATTGTTCATCAGTGATATAGGACCAGATGAATACAATAGGATTTCTGTATGTGAAACAACTAAGGAAATCTGGGACTTCTTGAAGATTACTCATGAAGGAACCACTGATGTGAAAGATTCCAAAGTTGACAGGCTAACTACTCAGTATGAAACCTACATAATGAAAAAAAGGAGAGAAAATACAAGAAGTACACAAGAGATTCACCTCTATCACAAATGAGCTTCACTTCTTAGGGGGAGTGATTACACTGTACAGGTAAGTGAGAAAGTTTCTTGTTGTTCTGCCAAAATCATGGGAAAGAAAAGTAGATGTTATTACTGAGGCTAGGAACCTGAAGACTCTCGCTAAGGATGAGCTTATTGGAAATTTAAAGACTCATGAACTCAAGATACAACAAGAATAAGAAAAGAGGAAGTAAAGAGAGGAAAATATCTGGCACTGAGGGCACTAAAATTAGAATCTTATGAAGAAGAAACTAATGTTGCCTATTTGGAAAAAAGAATTGTGAGAGTTTTGAAGAAAAGCGGCCAGTTTTAATGAAATAGAAGTGGCGGCAAAAAAGGATAAACTGTGGAGGTTTGTCACAAATGTAAAAGTCACGAGCACTTCATTAAAGATTGTCCAATGCATAATTTAGACTATCTGGAATATCTCAAAACTGGTGGTGACAAAGGAAAGAACAGGGACCAGGTCCCTGTAAAATTGAGCATAAAGGTTATAGCTGATTATGCAGTAAGGCAGGCTCTAGAAATATGGGGAGACTCCTCTAGTGAATCTGAGGAAGATGTTTCTATGTTGGCTGTAGAGGATGAAAAAGTGACCCTTTATTCCCTATTTTCTTTTATAGAAAACACCTAAGATAAGGAGAAAATGAGGTAACACTTTCTAACATTAAAGAAAACTTAGAAAATTACTCAGCTAGAAAAATAAAAAATCTTACCAATGTGTTTATTGATTCAATGTATGAAATAACTAATGAAAAAAATTCTCTGGAAGAAAAAGCAGAAAGTCAAGAGATTGAGTTGATAGCTCTAACCCTTCAGGTATCTGAAACTGAGGAACTGGTTACAAAGAAGATATCTGAAAATTTAAGGTTAGTTAATCAACTGGAGAAAGCGAATAGTTCCTGTGATAAAGAGAAAAATGATTCTCTAGAAGAAAAGATAGAAGATCAGGAGTCAGAATTGATAGCTGACTCTTTAGATATATAAAATTGAGCAACATGTCGCTAAGCTCAAGTTTGAAAAATTAAGCTTGGTAAGTCAACTGGAGAAAAAAAATGCTTCTGAAAGTAAAGGGAAGAAATAAATGTCAAAGTTTTTGGTTGAGATTGAAAAAAAAATGGAGGATTCCCAAAAGTATCTTATGTCTACACTCAAGAAAAATGAGGTGTTAGAGGGATACCTAGTCCATCTTAAGGAAGAACTTAAAAAATCCCTACAATGGACTACATCCTCTCAGGTCCTTTTTAACTTAACCAGTCAAGGTGCTAATAATAGGAAGAGTTTTGTAATAAGAAGGAAACCAACTTCGTGATCCACAAGTAAGGGTTGCTCATGATGCTAAGAACATGGTCCAACGGTCTCTATGTACTCATTGTTGAAGAGATGGGCACACAAAAGAAAATTGTCAGAGATAGATTAGAGCTAGAATAAATGGTTCCAGATACATTCAAAAAAGGGAATGCACATTCTATAGGCCTCAAGCCTTAGAAAATTATGAAAAGAAACTATATACCTAGATGGACCAAGAAGGATTTGATCACTCCATTGTCCTATTATTGGGAACTCAGACTCAAGTGGGTTCCAAAATTTGGCAAGTGATCATGGTCTCAATAATAAGAAAGAGAATTGCATCCAGGAATGATCATTGAAAATGAGTGATAAAAAGGCTCAATTTAGTATTTCCACTCAAAATTGACTATGCCTGGGAGATAGGTATCCTTGATAAGGTAGGTGCATTTTGGTCTAACTTAATATCATACCTTTTCAGGTCTACGTCCTTGGGGACAGCTTTAGGAGAAAATAATTAATGGAATCACAAGTTGAGAATTCACTTAATAAAGAGAGGGACTTGGTCCTATCTCTTAGGTTAGGAACAAAATAATGTTCCTTAAAAATTCATAAAATTTCTGTTTAAAAAGGTCATATTTTCTCTCCTATCTGAACAAAAGATGTCAGTCCATGCCAAATGTAAAGAGTCACAAAATGTCTTACCCATCAGTCTTTCTTCTACATTTTCTAAGATCCTTAGTGAAACCATTCCAAACGAACCTCTAGACTCTGGTAAAATTCTTGCTGACATAGCTTTTGATGGTGGCTTAAATCAAGAATCTGACATAGAAATTGAACAAGAACCTTCTCAATCAGAAAATTACCCCTTTCTTAGAAAAACAAAATCCTCTAATGCTCCTCAAATCCATACTCCCTATGAGAAATTGAAAGTTACTAAAATTTTTAAGAATTTCCAAGAAGCTAGTACTTCTATCCCCTCAAAGTCAAACCCCATATTTTCCCAGCTGGTTGATGAAGAAATTCCTGTAAAGATATTTGATCCATTCATCAGCATAAGTTGGGTAGCAGAAATTTTGTTTTTACTTGGACATGATTCCAAGGAAAGTTCTTCAAGTAGGAATATCAAATAGCAAGAGAAGTGAGTTGAAAAGGAATAGGGAGTTTATATTACTTTCAAATGAGGAAAATGATTCTAATATTGCTATTGCATCTAAAAAAAAGCCAAAATTTCATGATGATGAAAGAACTGGGTCCTATGATTTAAAATCTCGCAGTCCTGGAGTAAGCAAGAAGAAGCACATAGATGTGAAAAGAAATAAAGTCACTGAGGGACCTAGTCCTATGAAGCCAAAAACTAATAAGAAAGAAGAGCTAAGTAGTGTCTGGACTACTGGATGCTTAAGAAAGCTTAACCAAAGAAATGAAGGAGTTGAGTATTGTGCTAGCAGCAAAAGACACTGAAACTGTGCATTTGAAACTATAAAATCATAAGTTGTCCTCGGAAGGACCTGGTGCCACTGAGGGACTAGCAGTAGAAAATGCAAAGCTAAAAATAAAAAGAGAAAAAGTTGCAGAATTATCTTGTGAGGTTCAAGGATTAAATGTTGAAGTTAAACCACTCACCAAATAATTGTTGAAAGCTCATGCTGCTGAGGCTTCTAGAATGGACATGTGTCTAAAAGAACTCCTCTAAGCCCTCTTTTACATGAGCCTGAGTGTGTCAGTTCTAGTCTTTGACTCTCTTGTGGCCTTTAAAAGACAGTTATTTGTTGATTTTTTTGGTATATGGTATTGGTACTTAACTGCTTAAAATGGATGATTTATGTTTGTGTGCATGACTTGTTCTCTCTTTTAAAAATTGATTTACAAGTTAGTGTCGCCCTAGTGGACATGAGTTAACTAATTTGTACTTATTTTTCTCTTGGTTTACTATTTATCCTTTATAATGATACCAAAAAGGGGAATACTAAGTTCACGTAGTAGGGACCAGGTACTAGGTTACAGAAGCCTATGATGAATTGAATTGTTGATTTGAATGGCATACTGGTTGGGGGGAAGTTTTTTGAGGTGTTGAGTGCTGAATAGATGAATTAAAGAAGTCATACTGACAGGGGGAAGTATGAAAATGCACTAAATTAAGGTGCATGATGACAAGGGGAGGAAATCTTAGTTTTTGCAAATGACAATAAGATACCAGGTCCCTGTGTTGCATGGTTATGGAGGAAGCATAATGATAGGTGGAACATTCATCTTCAAGTGGTAATCAGACTGATTAAAGTGTTGAATGTGCATTGATGCTCAAATTGTATGGTTTGGTTTGTCATCATCCAAAAGGGGGAAATTTCTATATGTAGTTTTGATGATGAGCAGTTGAAATGCAAGGTACCAGGTCTCTGGACGTGCAAGGTACAGTACAGTTGGCATGCATCATCTGCATACTTTTGTCCTCTTATGTATCAAACTTGCAGGTGTAATTTTTTACTGACTTAGACAGATGGTCTAATGATCTTTCATCCCTAATCATCACTGTCATGACCCAAGGCTACCCCTAGTCATGACAATGGTGCTTACGATCACAAGTAACCATAATCTAACCCATGAGCTAGTACCTATTAAGAGCACTGAACAAAATAGTAATACAATACATGCACAGAGAGTAAGCTAATAACATACTATAAAACTGAATACTGAAATACGAATCAAGACATGTCTGAAATATCTGATAAAATACTAGAAATCAACTATCTATCTGAAAATATTTGAAAACACTGAAATTTTTTACTGTCTGTCTAAATAATTGTCTAAAAGCCTCTAAACATCATGAGAAGTTGATGTGATAGACCCCCAACTAACTCCGACTGACTAAACATAAGAAAGCAATGAAGTAACTAAAATAAAAATATCATCTCCTCGATAGATGAGGACTCACCACTACTGGTGCTGAATAACGTTGATCAGTCTAAAAGCGGTCGTGAAACGGTGTATCCAAACCTATTTTATAAGACAACATAGCACAAAAAAAGTATATCAGTACTTTGAATGCACTGGTATGTGAGGTAAGGACTATCTAAAATAAATGAGAGAACTAAACATGAATGCATGAACATGTAATATCTGAGATTGCAAGACAAAGCATAAATATGTTACTGATATAATCTGTAATTTGAATGATTGAAAGCGGTATAACTAAAAATTTGTACACTTAGTCAAGCAAACCTGATCTAAAATACACTGAATACTGTACTGAGACCATGGGAGCTTTCTATAACTGACATGCCCCAATCTGAGTTATTGGGGTTTAACTTGTAACCCTAGTTGGATGTGTGCTAGTACCTTGCCAGGGGTACCAATACATAACTGACGATGTTGATCCAAATGGCTGATTTCCCAAAGGATGAGGGTCTCAAGCCTACCTGATGGTGGACCCCTAATAATCTATGATGTCACCGTAGGTCTGGAACCTTAGGACTGCTACTAACACCTCATGCCTAATAGATGGGGGAGACATCATCCCTATGTTCACTCGGTGCTAAGTGTTACTCCAAAGTGAATGACACTGGTGTTATTTGTAGTTTAAATAACATGGTACTGTGCTTGTAAGTGCTCAGCATGAACATGACATTCTGAATAAGAATTAAAACAAGGTCTGACTAACTCATTGCTTGAAAATAGAAGTTATGTAAAGACACATAGTTTTTGAGTGTTCATAACCCTTCAGCACTGAATGATTACAAAAATAAAAAAACAACATTTAAACGGTAATAGGAAATCATAATTCAGACACCCAAAGGTAGTAAATTTCAGTAGCCACTGAAGTACATGAACTTGAACATGGGAAGGTGTAAATCATGGGAAAACAACATGCTTACATAGTTTAAACTCATAAATACATGGATAAAATAAATATATACATAAGGAATTGAAATCCAAAGCATAACATGACCTAATTTGTATGGGATCATATGAGGACATAAATTTAGTTTGATTTACTAGGGAAAAGCATGAATTAAACTCATCATAAACATATGAAACTTCATAATAAAGGAAAATTCATATTTGTAAATCAAAGAAAGGTTTTTTGGGCTCCATGGGTGAAAGGGACCCGTGGATGAACACCCCCGCATACCTTAATTGCTATAATCCTGAAGATTGCTCGAACCCTTGATATCTTGATAATTGGAGCTTTAATTTATTCTTAGGGAAGAAAGACGATTTTTTTGGGAGCAATTTGAGTGAAAGAACCCAATAATGCCTTTTTGGAAGCCCCAAATTATGTTAATGATGAATTGGGTTCAGGGGAAATGACTCAAATGACCCTTGGGAACGTAAGCAATAATAATGTGTGAGACATAGCCACACGTCGTGCCTCTCTTTCTATGGGAGAGATCAACGTGCCACGTAGCTTACTCTGGGGGAGAGAGCAATGCGTCACAGAGCTCTATACCATGGGAGGAAGTAACACGTTGCAACCAAATTGCATGACTTCACTGTTTTGTCTATCCAAACACGGCCCGAACCTCATTCGAAAATCCCAAAACTCACCCGGGATATACTTTTAACCTCCCTAACCATGAATCAACTTAAAAACCAACATTTTGGGGTCAAAAAGTCCTAACTTAAAATCCACAAAGTTTAGGGTTCTTAAAAATGACTAAGTCCTCAATACTTAGTGAAATTTTCAAGCCTCGGACCCCTTAAGCATGCAACTAAGAGTTGAATCGAGCTTAGAATATTAAGAGTATTACAATATCTCCCAGTTAGGAAAATTCATCCTCGAATAAGACTAGTTTAGCTGAAAATACTGAGGAAACTGAGATCATATACTAAACATGCATGACTTGGGATAAGATTACATAACTGAGCCTGAAGCATCATACATGAACTGAATTGATTTTGTGAATGGATGCAATGAAATGAGAATGTTTACATAGCTAAACTGAGAATTAAAAAGAGTGAATCAAAGGAAGATCGTTACCTTAAGATGAATCTGAGTTTGTAGAAAAGATGAGGGTATTTGGTTCGCATATCTATTTTTTTTTCCCAAGTCTCACCCAAAACAAACTGATTCCGCCAAAGGCTTTTTAACAAAGGGAACTTATTTGTTCCTTAGTCTACAAATCTGATGATCAAGAATCCCTATTAGGAATTCCTCGAAGGAAAGGCTATCCTGATGTAATACCCTGTATTTTTACCTAGCTTAAAATCGTCCCAAAAATGTTAAAGACTTACTTTAAAAGATGAATCCACTTTTATACATGTGGAATTTTCAATATTTTGACCTTTTTTGTGTGGTAAATTAAATAAGTTTTCCATCGATATCAAATTCGCCCAAATCCGACACCCGGGCGAAAAGTTAGAGCCATTTTTGTAAGACAGTGTACCACCTGAGCCATCAACGCATTGCGAAGCATGCCAAAATGGCAATCATCAAAATCAGTGGGCCTCCGCAATTATGTCACATCACGCAAAGGCTTAAATCCATAGTTGTCAATTTCCAGTTTCTCATCATGATACCACCGCGTCGCGGTAATATTCCAGGTCCCATCCAGTAATGCAACACAATTTTAACGCGTCGCACCGTCAGTCCAATTCCCAATTGGCAATTTCCAGTGAAACAATGCGATAGCGCTGCATTGCGCTAAGTTCCCAAATCGGGTTTTCAGTGATGAAAAATAAAAAACCTGCTAAGGGAAATTAGGTCTTTTTCCATGACCCAAATCAACCTTTAACCATGAAATTATGCCCTAAAAACCCTATTACATCACTTTTCCTCACTTTCTATCAAGAACAAAATCTTTCTATCTTAAGAACAAGAATTCTAGATCTCAAATTCATGGGACAAATCACAAGAACTCTCCATCAATCATTCCAAATTCATTAACTCAGGTATGTATAGTGTTCATTCATGGATTCCTTTTGTCTATGAAGCCTAAGAATTAAATTTTAAATCATGTATTATGAATATTATGTTAGGGGTTGATTATGGTTATGTGATTGTTGTTGTATAGTTCCCAAGTTGGAATCTCAATGTGTTTTTATGGAATTACGATAGTATATGAGTTTAAATCCATGAATTGAGAGGATTATGAGGTGTTAATTGATGATTATACCTATTCCCTAAGTGATGCATGTAAGGTGTTTGATAAAATGTCTAGAAGACTAAAAATTATGTAATATAGCTCAATTGTGACTTAAGTGATGGATTCATGTTTTACCCTTATGTTCAAATTACTCCCATGCTATTGATGTGCAATGTAGATGTTTTGTTGAAATGCTCATGATGCTAGAATATGGAATTATGACAATGATTGTATGCATTCCTTCCATGTACAATATTATGATAACTATGTACTTCATGAAATCACCAACTTATTGTATTATAAATTATTGATATTGCTCATGTGTTTAAGAAGTATCAAGTCTTGTCAGTTTCATGTATCGAGTCCTAGGGGTACTTGTACCCGATAATTTAGTTGTATGCCTAGAGCTAGTGTCATGTTTTCACGATATCCTCTGTCAAGCCATGTTCAGTAGAATTCAATCAGTCATGTGGCTCAGGAAACTCATTAAACTCAGTAATCCCAGTAATCTCTGTAGTATTCTGTCAGTCAACAGAATTTAATGAACTCAGTCTAGTTCAGTTCAGTTAATCATGTTTAGTGTCTATTCAGATGGGAGTAGGATTTAGCACCGAGTGAACCCAAGGATGAGGACACATACACTGACAGTTGAGGGTGTGGTCCTTAGAAGCAATCCTTCCGTTACAAAACTATGTAGCCAGCATAGGTTGAGATATCAACACTGTTAGATGAGGGTTGATGATGTGGATAAACACTATCAGATGAGGGTCCCACCGTTCTCTTTTGGTGACACTGGAAGATGAGGGTTACTCACAGCTTATCCTTACCAGTGGCGCGGTATTGACACCTTTCTAATTGGGGATACAGATTGGACCCCAACTCAGCTATAATAGCATACTTAGGGCATGTCGGTTAGATGACTATTTCCCAAAGTTACAGTTTCAGACTCAGTCTCAGTAATAGAACTCAGATAGTTCTTCAGATATTAGGACTGTCAGATACAGTCACTCAGTATTGTAAAAAACTCAGCTAGCTCCATCAGATTTCAGGACTATCAGACACAGTCACCCAGTTAATAGTATATTAATTATACGAAATTCATGTTACCGGTATTTAGATTTCAGGATTGTCAGAAATAGTCAATCAGACCAGTTCTTCATAATCAGAACTATCAGAAATAGTCATTCCTTTATCAGTAATACGATATCAGTTCCTCAGTACTTAATAGACCTAGTCATTCAGTATCCCAGTATTAGTACTCAGATATTAAAAAATCCACGTTATCATAATTCATGAGTCAGTGTTATCACGATCTAAGTTACAATTACGTAGTCATGCATGTATTTTCACATTCATGTTATTCAGTCAGTTAGTATTGTTCAGGCATATGAACCATTGCATTCAGCCTACCTCACTTGCATACCAGTACATTCAACCTACTGATGCATTTGTGCTATGTTGTCTTATACCATAGGTTTAGAAGCACGAGATCCCGAGCATCCTTAGTAGATCAGACGTTCAGCAGCCAGACTAGCAGTGAGTCCTTATCATTTAAGGATAGTATGATTTTTTTATTACTTTATTATTTCAATAGTTCAAAGTTAGTTGGGAACATGTCCCATCAACTCTAAAGATTTCAAACAGTTTAGAGGCTTTCAGACTACAGCATGTTTCAGAAAGTTTATTCCAGTTTTAGGTATTGTTATACACCATTACAGACATTGTTTTATATTCAATATTAGTTCAGTTTTGAACCTTATGGCCTTATATCTTATATTCTGCATAATTATAGTATATTATTCAGTGCTCAGATACAGATATTAGTCATGGGTTAGCTTTTGGTCCTTCGGGATCATGAGCACTGTGTAACATTTCGAGTACCAGATTCGGGTTGTTACACCTGAACATTCATACTTTCTAGAGGAACAACAACAGATGAATCACCAATATATTTCTTTAATAAGGAGACATGGAACACTGGATGCACAGATGCAAAATATGCAAGTAACTCAAGCTCATAGGCTGCCTTTCCAAATTAATTCAAGATTATGTAAGGGCCAACATATTGAGGACTGAGTTTCCCCTTCTTTCCAAATATCTTCACTCCCTTCATAGGAGAAATCTTTAGATAGATCAAATCACCAACCTCAAACTCAAGATCTCTTCTCCTCATGTATGCATAAGATTTCTGGTGGCTTTGGGCTTTCTTCAACCTCTCCCGAATCAACTGAACTTTATCCATTGCCTCAAACACTAAATCTAGACCTATAAAAGAAGGTTCACCTACTTTAAACCAGCCAATAAGAGACCTACATCTCCTTTCATAGAGAGCCTCAAATGGAGCCATCTGAATACTAGAGTGAAAACTATTGTTATAGGCAAACTCAGTAAAAGGTAAGTGGTCATTCCAACTACCTTTAAGTCAATAACACATGCCCTCAATATGTCCTCTAGGGTCAGAATGGTTCTCTCTTCCTAACCATCTGTCTGAGGGTGAAAAGTTATTCAGAGATGAACTTAGGTACCAAAACCCTTCTAAAAAGCCTTCCAAAAGTGAGAGGTAAATTGATTACCCCTGTCTGAAATGATAGACAATGGAATCCCATGCAACTTAACTAACTCCTTAAGATAAAGGCTGGCATAATCCTCAGATGAATACGAAGTATGAACTAACAAGAAATAAGTTGATTTGGCCATTCTATCCATAATGACCCATATTGAATCATGCTGACAACGCGTACGAGGCAATCCTGTCATAAATTCCATGTTCACCACTTCCCACTTCCAAGTGGGGATGCTAAACTCCTGCAATGTACCACTATGACATTAGGGCTCAACTTTGACCGGCTGAAAATTTGAACACTCAGCCACAAACTCTGCAATATCATTCTACATACCATTCCACCAATAAATTTCCTGCAAATCATGGTACATCTTAATGGCTTCTGGGTGAATAGAATACCGTACACCATGCGCTTCTGCGAGTATTCGTTGTCTCAGATCGTCAACACACGGAACACAAAACCTTCCTTGACAACAAAGCACATTATCTCCCTTTTGGGAAAAAAACTCCTCCTTTTGATCTCTAACTGCCTTCTTCAACTTAACCAAACTGGGATCTCTATCTTATTTTTGTTTTACGTTGGCAACCAATGAAGATTCTAAACCATTCTAAACCCATGTACTACATTCATCTGAATCAACCAACCAATCACCTAATCTATCAAGTTGATGAACCTCATGAACTAACTTTATCATATCATTATCTACATGAGCAACACTACCCATATACAATCTACTAAGGGCATCTACCACTATATTGTCCTCGCCCGAATGATACAACACACTCATATCATAATCTTTTAACAATTCAAGCCACCTTCTCTAATGAAGATTTAGATCTTTCTGTGTGAACACGTACTGCAAACTCTTATGGTCAGTGAACACATCAACATGATCCCCATAAAGATAGTTCCTCCAAATTTTCAAGGCAAAGACAACAGCTACCAACTCAACATCGTGGGTAGGATAATTCTTTTCATGGGGCTTAAGATGTCTAGAGGCCCAGGCTATGACCTTTCCCCTCTGCATCAAAACACAACCAAGACCAACTCTGGAAGAATCATATAAACTACAAATCCATCTAAACCATCTGGCAAAGTCAAGACTGGTGCGGAAATGAGTCGAGTCTTTAACTCCTAAAAACTTTTCTTGCAGGAATCTGACCACTGAAATTTGACTTTCGTCTGAATCAATCAAGACATGGAGGATGCAAAAGAAGAATACCCTTTAACAAACCATCAATAATAGCCAGCCAAACCCAAGGAACTCCTGATATCTGATGGAGAGATGGGTCTGGGTTAGTTTCTCACTGCTTTGGTCTTTTGAGGGTTAACTCTAATACCATCACCAGAGATAATATGGCCAAGGAAAGCTACTAATGTTAGCCAAATTTTGAACTTACTGAATTTAGCAAACAACTAATGAGCTTTAAGGGTATGCAGCACAATTCTCAGATAGTCTGCATGATCATTCTCACTCTGGGAATAGACAAGGATGTCATCAATGAAGACTATAACGATCATGTCCAAGTACTACTTGAACACCCCATTCATCAAGTCCACAAAAGGTGCAGGGGCATTTGTTAGTCCAAAATACATAAAAAAAATTCAAAGTGACCATATCGGGTTCTGAAAGTTGTCTTTGGAATGTCACATTCTCTGACTCTAAGTTGATGGTAGCCGGATCTGAGGTCTATCTTAGAGAAAAACTGGCACCTTTAAGTTGGTTGAACAAGTCATCAATTCTGGGGAGTGGATACTTATTCTTGATTGTGACTTTGTTCAACTAACGGTAATCGATACATATTTTGAGAGAACCATCTTTCTTATGCACGAACAAGACTGGAGCGTCCCATGGAGAAACACTGGACTAACAAAACCCTTATCTAAGAGATATCTTAAGTGTTTTTTCAACTCATTAAGCTCAGATGGAGCCATTCTGTATGGTGGAATAGAGATAGGTCGGGTATCTAGAAGGAGATATATTCCAAAGTCAATTTCCCTCTCGAAAGTGACTCCAGGAAGATCTTCAGGGAACACAACCAAAAATTCATTTACTAGAGGAACTGACTCATGACTCGAAATCTGAGTAGTTGTGTCTTTAACTCAAACAAGATGATAAACACCCCCCTTAGATATTATCTTTCTTTCTTTAAGATATGAAACAATTTGACCTTTAAGCACTAAAGTACTACCCTTCCATTCAATGACTTGTTCATTAGGAAATTAAAACTGAACGACTCTATTTCTATAATCACCTGAGGCATAGCATGAGTGGAGCCAATCCTTGCTGAGAATGATATTAAAATAGGTCATCTCTAACTCCACAAGACAACTGAGTTGATTTTCTAAGACCCATCTGGCTATAATAGATTTTCCCACTGGGGTAGACACTAACAAAGGCTCTGTTAATATTTCAGGACTGACACCGAAATCTACATCTATATAAGGAGTCACAAAAATAAATAAAGATCCATGATCTAACAATGTATAAACATGAAAATGGAAAACCTGTAATATACTAATAACCACATCAGGAGAAATTTCCAAATCATCCCGAGTCTGGAGTGCATACAGCCTGTTCTGACGCTGCCTACTGGTGACACTAGAAGTAGCACCCTTCTAAGTCGGGCGACCTGCTGGTGCTGCTGAAGAAGTATTTTTGCCTTGACGGCGATCATTTTTGCCCTTCCATATCCCTACCGTGCACTTCTAAATCCTATGGCCTGGCTTGACATATCCAAAACACACGTCATTGTCTGCCCTGCATTCACTTAGATGATTCTTACCACATTTTCTGCAGAGCAGATTGGTACGACCGTTGTTCACACTACCCTGGGACTTAGAGCTTGGCGTCCTATCCCGACTATCTTTCCTGAACTTAGGCACTGGCACACTAGCTGAAGATGGAGCGGGAGATGGAAATTTTTTATGAAACTAAGAACGGTTACCACTTTAAGACCTTGGCTGAGAAAAGTTGAAACTACCTCTTCTGGCCCTCTTGTTCTCTTTATCTCTCTCTCTCTCTCTCTTTATACTTTTTATTCTTGATCTGTTGAGCATGAACCATGAGTCAAGATAGGTCCATCTCCTTAATCGACATGGCGGTCCTACTCTTCTTGTCCATACTATCAGATAAAACAGCACAAACTTACTTATTCTAGACATGTTATCCACCACCATAGTAGGAGCATACCTCACCAACTGAGTGAACTTAAGCGAGTAATCCTTCACACTCATATTACCCTGCTTTAAATTAATGAAATCTTGAACCTTAGATTCCCTCAATTTTAGGGAAAAGAACCCGTCTAAGAAGGCTGAGACAAATTCCTCCCACTCTAGTGGCCCTATATCAAAACTTCAATCCTCTTTCCACTGCTTAAATCAGGCGTGAGCTACATCCAGTAACTGATATGCAGCCAACTTTGGACTCTCACTCAAAGTGACGCCCATGATATCAGTCACCTTCTACACCATATCCAGAAACTACTGCACATCTTCCTCAAACTTGTATCTCAAAAACAGAGGGGGATTCATCAGATTGAGATCCTGAATCCTAGATGCAGTTGTATTTGCCATTAGATTGGCTGGGGCAACAACTTGCTGGTTGTTCTGAGCAGCTACAGATTGGGATGAGGTTGTAAAAATGGCCCTAAACTCACTATAAGAAATATGGTCATTCAGGGGGTCTTCCTTAACAGGCGGTGGTGTGGGTTGATCCCCATTCCTTTTTATGTTTTTTCTTCTAGAAGGAATTATCTGTAAGCGAAATGAAGGATGAGTTAGAAGATATTTTTAATAGAGCTCATGCTCTTTCACACGACATGAACACTGAAAGAAAGGAAACTATCCTAAAATATTTCATAGCTTCTTGTCCATAAGTGTGGCACGCTTCACACCCATACATAATACTATACTCAATGAATCTTTCAGACTACTTAGGACACTTTAAAACCTTAGGCTCTAATACCAAGTTTTTTCATGACCCGAGGCTACCCCCTGGTCGCAAGAACGGTGCTTACGACTACAAGTAACTATAAGATAACCCATGAGTTGTTACCCATTGTGAGCACTGAACAATATAGTAGTGTAATATATGCGCAGAAGGTAAGATGATAAGATATTGTAAAACTGGATACTGAAATATGAATCAACACGTCTTAAATATCCGATAGAGTACTAGAAATCAACTTTATATCAGAAAATAACTAAAACACTAAAATATCTGACTGTCTGTCTAACTGATTGTCTAAAAGCTCTAAGCATCATGAGGAGTTGATGGGACAGACCCCCAACTAACTCCGACTAACTAAACATAAGAAAGCATTAAAGTAACTAAAATAAACATATCATGTCCTCGATGGATAAGGACTCACCACTACTGCTGCTGAGTAATACTGAGCTGTCTAAGAGCAGTTGTGAAACTGGGCTTCTGAACCTATGTTATAAGACAACATAGCACAAAGAAGAGTATGTTATCAGTACTTTGAATGTATTGGTACATGAGGTAAGAACTATCTAAAATACATGAGATAACTGAACATGAATGCATGAACATGTAATATCTGAGAATTCAAGACCAAATATAAATATATTACTCAGATAATCTGCAATCTAAATGACTGAAAGTGGTATAACTGTATAACTGAAAATCTATACACTTAGTAAAGAAAACCTGATCTGAAATACATTGAACACTATACTGAGACCATGTGATCTAGCTATTATCGACATAACCCAATTTGAGCTATTGGGGTCCAACTTGTAACCCTAGTTAGATGGGTACTGGTACCTTTCAACGGGTACCAACACATGACTAGCGATGTGGATCCACAAGGCTGATGTTCGGAAGGACGAGAGTGTGGTGCCTAACTAACGGGGGACCCCTCATAATCTTTGGTGGAGCCGTAGGTGTGAAACTTAGGGACTGCTACTAATGCCTCATGCCTAACAGATAAGGGATACGCCATACCTATATTTACTCAATGCTAAGTGTTACTCCCAACTAAATGACACTGTGTTATTAGTTGTTTAACATGACATGGTACTGTACTTATAAGTGCTCAGCATGAACATGACATTATGAATGAGATATTTAAACCATGGTCTGACTGACTCATTGATTGAAAAGAGAAATCATGTAAAGAAACATAGGTATTAGGTGGTCATAACCCTCCCGCACTGAATGATTACAAAAATACGAAAACAATATTTAAACTGTAATAGGAAATCATAATTCAAAGACCCAAAGGTAGAAAATTTCAATAGCCCCTGAAGTACATGAACTTGAACATAGGAAGGTATAAATCATGGGTAAACAACATGCTTACATTTTTTAAACTCGTAAATACATGGATAAAATAAAGATATACATAAGGAATTGAAATCCAAAGCATTACATGACCTAATTTGCATGGAACCATATGAGGACATAAATTTAGTTCGATTTACTAGGGAAAAGAATGAATTAAACTCATCTTAAACATATGCAACTCCATAATAGGGGAAAATTCAAATTTGTAAATCAAAGAAAGGTATTTTGGGATCCATGGGTGAAAGGGACCCATGGATGAACACCCCCGGTACCTTAATCGCTATAATCCTGAAGATTGCTTGAAATTAGAAGCTTGAACCCTTGATTTCTTGAGAATGAATTTTGAATTTGTTCTTGGGGAATAAAGAGGTTTTCCTGGGAGCAATTTGGGTGAAAGAGTCAAATAAGACCCTTTTAGAAGACCGAAGTCGTGTTAATGACGAATTGGGTTGAGGAAAAATGACTCAAATGCCCTTTGGGAACTTAAACAATAACAATGTGCGAGACAGAGCCACGAGCCAGACTTCTCACTCCATGGGAGAGGGCAATGCACTGCGTAGCTTTGACGCAGCCCGAACCGGGGCCTTGTCGTAATGGCATCCCAATCCAACCAGGACTGGGGACTGCTTCCTTAACCCAACCCAACCACTGTATATAGCCTTGGATGAGCTGAATTTTGAGCAAATGACAAGATTGTGTAATGCTCTCATGAAGACTCTGGGATAGGGTCACAATCATGACCAACCCAACCAAGTCTAACTATACCAAACAAACCATACATACCAAACCATTTAAAAAGTATTAAACATAATGTGATAATCAAACCCAAAATGTAATACGATGTAATAGTGAGAAATTATGTCTGATGATGCCAGCCTCCTGGGTTATTCCAATGCCAAGGCCGACACCAATACCGATGCTGCCCATACGAACCCTCAGAAGTACCACAAAGCCTCTTTCCAAAAGAATACAAATATCCAGTTAGGACATGCCCCCTAACCATGGCCAAAACCAATATCCGCAAAGAAAGAAAAATGTCCAAGAATGTCCAACATGAAATGATGCCTTCCAAAAGGATGAAAGCTCACCACTTCAGTCCAATAAGCTATCCCCAAATCAAGTACTATAAAGGAGGAGTTGAATGGCTAGTTCTACCATAGCATGGGTATACATCCTCCAGTAGATGGGTTAGAGGGTGAACACTAGCCTGAAACTTGGGATAAGGATAAAGTAATGCCAGTTATCAAAACCAAGTGAAAACCATCCAATGGAAACAACCAACATATATAAATAAGTGTTGGGAAAAGGGACCGAGTTTAGCATGCCATTAAAACCTTTACTTGGGTTGTGTAGCTTAGTCGTCCTACCACCCATGGGTTATATGGGTTAAACCCCCTACTGAAAGGGTCTTAGTGCGTGTAGCCACACGACTAGGCAATATCCCTGGGATGACTAGTACATTCCTCCAATATAAATATGACTCTCGCACGTGACGATTGAAGACCCCTCATATAAGCAAATATGAGTTTTTGATTTTGATCCCCTCGGGACCGCCACCTTCCACGGCTTAGCTTACACTTCCGCCATTAATGCCCAATTAAAACCATTAAAAATAATCCAATTATACATATATTATCCAAGGTTATTCAATAAACTAGTGGTATCGTCATACCACCATAGTTGCAAACATTATCCATAGCCAAACCATTTAGATTAAGGGGACATTCAAGTGCCCTATCATTAGCAATATTAAACCTCTTAAGAGACTACCATGTTCTCCACAACATAAACAATTATCCTTAACCTTTGTAAACCATTGAAAAACATTTAAGGTTTCATATATAAGCTGAAAACAAACAAGAGTTCCATAATTAAAAGCCAATGCAATGAACATATCTTTATAAGCATTTAATCAAACACCTTGGGGGCATAATATAACCAAAACCAAATTCCATTTCCATGAAACCATTACCATGCAATTAAATTATCCAAAACCATATTTAATGCATAGAAAACATAACTAAAACCACAGGAAATCATAATGAAGCATTTAACATCAAAACCCCCAAATATATAGTTGAAAGCCATAATCATGCAAGAGGAAAACCATGAAATCAACCATGTAACCATGCCTTTAATTGAAATTACAATTAGGAAAGAGAATCATTCCTTAAACTAAGAAGATTGATGGAAAAAATTCACCAATGCAAGCACCAAAGTAATCCCTTAGTTGAAACCCTAGTTCCTTATCCCAAAAGCTCTTGAGAGAATTATGATATGTTTAAGGAGAGTTTCTAAGGGTTTAATAATAAAATAATACGGTAAATAACCTCCTAAGTGTATTAGAAGTTGTGGGTCCTTATTAGGGTAAGTAGGAAAATATCCAGAATACCCTTATTTAAATCCCATAAAAACCCGACACAGGGTCACGACTAACCTCCTTACGAGTCGTAACCTCCCTTACAGTTGATACCCACCCGATCGTAACTAAGCCTCAAATATGGATCAGACACTGTCCAGTATACGACTAATCCACCTAAGTCATAACCTCAACATACAATTTGTACCATGACTCGTATCCCTGGAAGAATGTACACTGTCCACCTTAAGAGTTACCTATACGACTCATACCCAACCATACGACACTTACCCCTAAGTTGTATCCATTCCAGTGACCAAAACTATCCCACTAACTAACACTGGTCATCTTACAACAGGACTTCACCACTTGTACCCAAGCATATGGCTCTTACCATGAGTCGTATTGGGTTAGAAGAACAGGATTCTAGGAAATTTTCTAAGGGTCCAAACCTGAGGTGCTTCAGTCTCCCCCACTAGGAACATTCATCCCTGAATGATGGATAAGGTAGGGGTAACCACACATAGGGTCATTTGCTTTATCAAACATCAATCCCACATTTTTTATGTCTCTACTCTTACATTTACAAAATGGAAAAACTAAGATGCAAAAGACGCAACTCTTTCTTTAACAAACTCAGAAAATAAAGATATGTTCAAGAACACATACCTTCCATACGAATATTAGGAGGAGAAAATAAGAGCAGATACTTGTACTTCATATCCTCCTCTGCTTCCTACGTGGCCTTTTCCACTTTGTCGTTCTGTCATAGAACCTTAACAAAATCCACATCCTTGGTCCACAACCGACGAACTTACCTATCCAATATTTTAGTTGAGATATCTTTATAAGACAGAGAATCCGAGATATCCAACCCCTCTAAAGGAATAATTGAAGATGGATCACCAACGCACCTCCTTAACATAAAAACATGGAATACCGGATGAACTAAACTCAGGCTAGATGGAAACTCTAACTCATATGCAACATCGCTCACTTTCCCCAAAATCTCATAAGGACCAATGTACCAAGGACTGAGTTTTCCCTTTTTTCCAAACCGCACTACTCCCTTCATAGGAGACATATTAAGGAAAACCTTATCCCCAACTGCAAACTCCAAGTCTGTATGCTTAACATCTGTATAGGACTTTTGATGACTCTGGGCAGCCTTGATCCTATCTCAAATCATCTTCACCTTTTCCATAGCTTGACGAACCAAATTTGGACCAAACAAATCAGCCTCGCCAAGTTCAAACCAACAAATAAGATATGTACACCTCCTACTATACAACGCCTTAAAAGGAGCCATACCAGTACTCTTATGATAGCTATTATTGTAATTAAACTCTACCAAAGGTAAATGATCCACCCAACTACCACCATAATCAATCACAAAGGCTCGTAGCATATCTTCAAATATCTGAATAATTCTCTCCTCCTACCTATCCGACTGCAGATGGAAAGCAATACTTAGACTCACCTTAGTCCCTAACCCTTTTTAGAAAGACCGCCAGAAGTGGGACATAAGTTGCGTACTACGATCAGAAATAATCGAAATAGGTACCCCATGTAGTTTCACAATCTCTTAAAGATAAAGCTTCACATAATCCTCTGCCAAAAAGTTAGTCCACACAGGCAAAAAAGGCACAGACTTTGTCATCCTATCCACGAAGACCCAAATCAAATCAAATTGGTTCCAAGATCGAGGAAGACCGGTAATAAAATCCATATTGATCTCTTCCCACTTCCATTCAGGTAACTTAGTTTCTTCCTACAACCCACCAGGCCTTATGTGCTCAACCTTAAATTGTTGACACTCTATGCATTTGGATACAAAATCAATCACGTCCTACTTCATACCACTCCACCAATAGATATCCTTGATATCATGGTACATCTTAGTAGAACCAGGATGGACAACATAGTGCAACTCGTGCACCTCAGCCAAGATCCTTTACCATAAACCATCTACATTAGGAACATACAAGCACCCTTAGTACCGAAAAGTACCATCACCGCTAATCTCAAAATCTGCCAACTTTTGCCTATCAACACTACCCTTGATTTTTATCAAGGCAGAATCCAACACTTGTTTCTCCTTAATCTCTGCATCAAGAGATGATCTAAGCACTTCTTGCACCATCACACCACCATCCTTGGAGTCCAAGAGACAAACCCCAAGATTTGCAAAATGGTGAATATCCTTCACAAATTCTCACTTCCCTTCTTCCATATGAGCTAAACTACCCATGGACAACCTGATAAGTGCATTAACAACCATGTTAGCTTTACCTGGGTGGTGATGAAGACACATATCATAGTCCTTAAAAAGATCAAGCCATCTCCTCTGCCTAAGATTAAACTTTTTCTGCGAGAACACATACTGTAAACTCTTGCGATCAGAAAAGATATCCACGTGAACTCCATAAAAATAATGCCACCATATTTTCCAATCAAACATAATTGAAAACAGCTCTAAATCATGAGTAGGATAGTTCCTCTCAGACACTTTCAACAGCCTGGAAGCATAGTCTATCACATTCCTATGTTGCATCAACACACAACCAAGACCAACCCGAGATGCATCACAATAAACCATAAACCCATCATTACCCTCCGACAAAATTAGAACTAGAGCCAAAGCCAACTTATTCTTTAACTTCTCAAAACTCTCCTCACACGCATCTGACCAAGAAAACTTAACCTTCTTTTGAGTTAACTTAGTTAAAAGAGTAGCTATCAACGAAAAACTCTCCACAAACACCCTATAATACCTAGCTAAACCCAAGAAACTTCGAATATCAGATGGATTCATAGGTCTAGGCAACTTCTTCACCACAGCCACCTTCTATGGATCCATCATGATCCCTTTACTAGAAATGATATGACCCAATAAAGTCATAACATTTAACCAAAACTCGCACTTAGAGAAATTGACAAACAACCGCTATTCCTTTAAGGTCTGCAATACCACATGGAGGTAATTAGCATAATCTACCTCACTCTTTGAATACACCAAAATATCATCAATAAACACAATAATGAAAAGATCCAACTATTGTCGAAACAACTTGTTCATCAAATCCATAAATATTGCCGGGGCATTTGTCAATCCAAATAACATCACCAAAAACTCATAATGCCCATACCAAGTGTGAAAAGTCATCTTAAGGATATCCGTCTCCCTAATCCTCAACTAATGGTACCAAGATTGAAGGTCTATCTTAGAGAAGAACTTCACACCCTGTGATTGGTCAAACAGATCATCTATTTGAGGAAGAGGATATTTGTTAGTTACATTATTCAACTGTTTGTAGTCGATGCACATCCGAAGGGAACCATCCTTCTTGTGCACAAACAACACCAGTGCACCCCATGGAGAATACTAGGATGAATAAACCTTTTGTCTAAAAGATCCGTAATTTGCTCCTTGAGTTCTCTTAACTCATTCGGAGCCATTCTATACGGAGGAATAGAAATTGGACGAGTGTCCGGAAGCAAATCAATACCAAATTCAATTTCCTTATCAGGAGGAACACCTGGAAGATCATTTGGAAAGACCTCTAAAAACTCATTAACTATCGGAACTTACTGCAATGAAGAACCTTTCAAGTTAGAATCATTAACCTGGACCAAGTGATAAATACAACCCTTAGAGATTAACGTTCGATCCCTAAGATAAGAAATAAACTCCTTCTTGGCAGTAAGTAACAACCTTCCCATCCTATTTTTAGCTCACCGGGGAACCTAAAGATGACCCTACAGGTTCAACAATCCAAATTTGTATAACAAGAATGCAACCAATCCATCCCCAAGATTACATCAAAATCTACCATATCCAACTCAAACAGATCTGCTAAAGTCTTCCTACCAATCACAGATACCACACAGCATCTATAGACCCATTCAATAATGATCGGATCTCCTATCAGACTAGAAATAAAAAATAAATCCAAAATAAACTTTGGATTGAAACCAAAAGAAGCAACTAAATAAGGAGTCACATAGGAAAGGGTAGAACCTAGATCAAGCAAACAATATACATCATGCGAGAAAATTTGTAACGTACCAGTTGATGTTGGGCATATTTATACCCCTAAGAACCATAATTTACCCATATTTTAGCTAAGTTTGGAGGATAAAATATATAATTCCTGCACTTTTAGTCCATTTTCCTTAAAGTGAGCTAACCTATGTGATTAGCATGTTTTCAGGTATTAATGATGAAGATTTCAGCACTTTGTGGACCTTTGGGCAGCAAAGGAAAACTTCATATAAGAGGGAAGGCAGCTTTTGGAATCTTGTGGACTGAATGTGATGCATGGAGAACTTGTCTCGGGCAAAATCAGTATTTCTAAATACTTAGGGATGCAGCAGTAACTTAGTAGGACAAGCATGTTATAAAAACCCAATTTGCTGAATTTTTCAGCATTCTTTGGATCATTATTCATTCGATCACTTTTCATTATTCAGTTTACAGATTCTGTAAGTTTAAGACAGAGAAAAACGCTAAGGCTACACGAACGGCTAAAGGGAAGAAAAACGCCAACCTCTTGTTTGACGCCAAACTCATCCCCATCGTGAGATTATTCTAACTTTGGTATGATGATGATGTCTTCTTTGATTTTCGTCGTATCCATGAGTAGCTAAACTTCTCTGTTAGGGTTATGGAAACCTTGTAAGATACTATCTATTGCTATGAGTTTGTGAAATCTTGATGTGTATGCTACTTATATCATTACTCTCTTCATTTTAATTAAATTCTCATGGTTGCAAACATAGAGAACATGCCATTATAGCATTAACTTGTTCGGGAGAAAAGTTACATGTTTGGAAAAGAGAGTGTGACAAGGAAATAGGGCTTCTAACCTCTATTTACACGTTAATTCCTTAATCGGATTAACTTCTTGGAGAATTTGTACCATTCGTTATACACTTTAGGCTCGGGAGAGCTAAAGTGAAATAAATCCTTGATGGTTGGGAAACACTTGGATTTAGAATTAGAATACGATTCTCTATAAGTGCATGCATGTCTAAATTCCGCGTTACTCATAGTTAATAGAGAAATAGAAACTACAAGGTGGACATAACCCTAACTTATTATTCTCTGTGATTAACCTTTACTAAACAAATCATTCATTCGTTACTTTGATATTATTAATTCACGCCTAAATCAAAAACCCCCTTTTCCGTGGAATTTTCGACCAACAGTCTACTAACAATTGCAACACTTAGTGACCAAGTATTCCCTGTGGGATTCGACACCCAACCCAGTTGGGTTCTATATTTGACAGCGACCTCTTACACTTTCTAACGAGAGCTGTAATTTGGGCGTTATCAAATTTTGGCGCCGTTGCCGGGGAATACAGTTGTCAACTAAGTTTGTGATAGTTAATAGACCCTTTGGTCAAAGATTCTTGAATTTTACTTTTTGTTCGTTGTTTTTGTTTTGTTCAGGTTTATTGGAGTGCATGCCAAATACACGAAGTTCTGGTCAACCGTTATTACCTATAAATCCTGAACCACATCTTATTGGTAGAATGGATGCGCAACGAAACCTTGAACGGATGGCTGCTCAACAGGAGCAGGAAAGATTAGCTGCATTGGCAGCTGCTCAAGTGCATCAACAGAATATTGATAACCCAGGTCGGGCAACAAATCTTGATGAAGAGGACCTGGGTGATGATGAGTTATTAAATCCAAGGCGTTCTGGTGAGGTGGAAGCACCTGTGAACAGGAGAGATCATCAAGCTAGAATGAGACCTGAACGCCGAGCTGTGCAGGCCCCTTTTGATGATGATGATGACGACTTGGATGGGGCTGGTGCCACAGGGGCTATTATTCCTCCACCCTTGGCACCCGGAGCCAAGTTCAATATCACCAGCACCATGATCCAGCTATTATAACTCAAAGGGTTATTTGGTGGACTTACAGGCGATGATCCGAATATGCATCTGATCAACTTTATCTCAATATGTAAGGCGTTTGACAATCCAGGGGTTGGACAGAATGCGATCCGGATGTGCTTATTTCCATTGTCTCTATCTGGAGAGGCAACTCTATGGTTGAACAGGCTAGCTCCTGACTCTATCACTAATTGGAGGCAACTGAAAGACACTTTCTTAGAAAGATTCTTTCCGCCATCCAAGAGAGCACAATTACGAGATGAGATCAGTAATTTTCGACAGCTTCCAACTGAAGCTCTCCATGAAACATGGGAGAGGTTCAAGAAGAAGCTTATGCGGTGCCCAAACCATCAGATGACCAATATCCACTTGATGGAAATATTATACAGGGCTTTGAACTCAGTGACTAAGCCAGTGGTTGATAATGTTGTGGGTGGGTCATTCATGGACCTTACTTTTATTGAGGCTGGTGATATGCTAAATCGTATGACAAAGCAAAGTAGAGCTTGGCATACCAGGGATTCTGAGGTAGCAAGCTCTACTGTATCTACTGGCATGACAGCAGAACAAAGGCGAAGAGAAGAGGAACGTGACCAAGATATGGCTCACATGAAAAATCAGATGGACCTTCTTATGAAGCATTTATTATCAGGAAAGACAGAAAAGGTCAAGGTTGTTGTATCACAGGGTAGAGATGAATCCAATTCTGAGGAGGAAGCGAATTATTTGAATAATCAGGTGGGTTTTCGAGGCAATGCCCAAGGAAACCAAGGTCGGAACTATGATGAAAAATCTGGATACAAGGATCGAGACCAATGGAATTGGAAGAATAAGAATGACAGGAGCGGTTTGTATGTCCCTCCTGGAAATCGTGAAGCTGTTGCAACTAGTTCTGGCAAGATGTGCATGGAAGATATAATGGCTAAGCTGTTGAAAGGAGTGGAGGCAACCAACACGGGAGTAACGGAGGTAAAAAATGATTTGTCCTCAATAAATCAATTGTTTGATTCGCATTCCACTTCAATAAAATAGTTGGAACAATAATTGAGTCAACTATCAGGGACATTCAATCAAAGAAAAGCTGGCACCCTACCTAGCGACACCATGAAAAATCCAAGGAATGATGGATCATGTATGGCTATTACTACTAGGAGTGGTGAGGTGTTGGAAAATCCATCCAAAGGAAAGCAGGTGGTTGATAATACAGAAGAGAATGTGATTGAAGCAGATTGTGATGATTCTGTAGAAGATGAAAGTCAGAACGTTCATGACACAACACTTAGACGTCACCAGCCTGAAAAGATTGATAATCTGAAGCAAGATAAAAAGAAAGTGGTGGAGAAAACTATTCCTCTTCCACCACCACCTTTTCCTGAGAGACTGAAGGATAAAGTTGATGACACCAGGTTCAGTAAATTCATGACTATGTTAAAGTAGCTGACTATTAATGTTCCTTTGGTAGAGGCGCTGGAACAGATGCCTGGGTATGCTAAATTCATGAAGGACCTTTTGACAAAGAAGCGAGCAGCAAGCTATGAGCTGGCAGATAATGTTCATCATTGCAATGCAATTGCTACAAGATCGTTAGTTCAAAAGAAGGCAGATCCTGGTGCTTTTACTATTCCTTGCATAGTTGGATCGTTGGATTTTGCTAAGGCGTTGTGCGATTTGGGTGCTAGCATCAATTTGATGCCGTTATCTATTTACAGAAAGTTGGGGTTGGGCGATCCTTCACCAACCAATATGCGGCTCGTGATGGGTGATAGGTCGGTAAAACGACCTGTTGGTATCTTATATGATGTTTTGGTGAAGGTTTCTACCTTCATTTTTCCTGCAGACTTTGGTATTTTGGATTGCGAGGCGGATTCTGAAGTACCCATAATCTTGGGTTGTCCTTTCCTTGTAACAGGAAGTGTGCTTATTGATTTACAAGCCAATGAGCTTTTATTTCGGATGAATGATGAAGTGGTAAGTTTTGATGTATGCAAATCAATGAAGCAGCCAAATGATATGAATGTATTCTCTGTAGCTGATATTTATTATGAAGATGAGAAAGAATTATCTGTACAGAAGCAGCCTACTATTGAACCATTGTCTGCTGAGCATTTGAATTTTGAGCGTGAGGATGTAGAAGATTATGAAGAAACTATTTGTGCTCTAACAGGAATAGGGTCCTATTCTCATGCTCCTAAGAAGCTGGACCATGATCTTAAGAATCGATCCTCACCACCAGCAAAACCATCCATTGAAGAGCCACCAGTGCTAGAATTGGAAGATCTACCCAGTCACCTAAAGTATGCATTTTTTGGAAGTGGTGATACACTTCCGGTTTTTATTGCGGATGATTTAGGTGAACAACAAGTAGAGGCTCTCATTTCTGTTCTGAAGAGGTACAAGAGAGCTATTGATTGGACTATTGATGATATAATTGGTATTCCTCCTGGGATAGGTATGCACAAGATTCATCTCGAAGAAGATTGCATGCCCACAATTAAGCACCAGCGTCGTCTGAATCCATTCAGAAAATAATGCACCATATATCCCGATGAAGTCTAAGTAATCGGGATAACTATGTCGTTCCGCGACAATAAATCAAGCGCTATATGGGAGGCAACCCATCATTTTTAATCGTTTTATTTTATTAGGAGTTTGTTTTTGTTAAATTAAAATCCAAAAAGAAGAGTCGAGTCACGACCAAAACTAAGGCGCTTGGTGGGAGGCAACCCATTCTTCTAATTGTGTTTGTTGTTTTTGATTAAGTGTAGGTGCAAGACGTACAAAGGAGGGTATTAGTCCTAAAATTTTGATTTGAAAGTGAGCCATGCTAAGGGTGGTAAGCTAGGAATGATGGAGCAAATGCTATTGGTTAGGCATTGCTTATGCTAATCTAGGCAATGGACAAGGCAATGCCTATGCTAATCTAGGCAATGGACAAGGCAAGGCCTATGCTAATCTAGGAAATGGACAAGGAAAGGCCTATACCATTGCCTATGCTCACTGCCTCACATAGGCAACGGAGAAGGAATTACCTATGCAAATCTAGCCAATACCATAGGCGCCGCCTATGTAAATCTAGGCAATACCATAGGCAACGCCTATGCCATTGCCTATGCTCACTGTTTCAACAAGGCATTGGCAAAGGCGCCGCCTATGCCCAACTAGGCATTGACACAGGCGCCGCCTATGCTAAGCATAGGCAAATCATTAGGCGCCGCCTACTTATGCATTTTTGTCTCCTAACCCGATTTTACATGGATCAAACCCGACCCATGGCTTAGTCTATAAATAGATCTTCAACCTTAGAACAAAATGCACTTGTTTGCTCAACCTAGGCGCCGCCTAAGCTTCCCAAATCTCTCAAAATTTTTCTTTTTGCTCATCTAATCTTGCAAGATCATCTTCCCGAACCATCACCAAGTAAGTTATTCTTTTACATTCCGTAGTTGTTGCAATACTACGTTTATAATGGTATTTTAGATTTTGAAATGGTGTTTGGTGATAAGAATATGATTGGTTTGTTATGATACATCTAGATTGAGTGAAAGAATACGTGTGGGTGTTCTTGACTTTGTTCCAACTTGTATTTGATTGTTATACAATGTCATAGTTTTATGAAGTCAAAATTGTGAAGTTAATACATAATCTTGTAAGTTGAAAGCTTGAATGTTTGAATGACTCGTTCATCGAGATAAAGATCATGATTGACCACAAGCATGAGACGTGGTGATTATTTCTATGCATTAACTTGATACAATCTCTATGTGGTAGTCTTGTTCAAAAAGTGTGTTAATCCAATGAAATAACGTTGGAAAGGATAGTCAAGATTACATGAGAATATGATTGTGCTAAACATGTTGTTGGAACATATCACCTAAATGTATGTCGATGAAGTCTGAGTAATCGATATCACTCACTTAATTAGTCTTGGCAAACAAATTAAGTGTGGGGTGGTGCCATTACTGTTTGTCTTTCGATTGAATCTTCTGAGATGAAGCTAACATGACTCTATTGTGATCTCAGGTAGAATGTCACCGAAAGAATGACAAGGAAAAGAAAAAGTGTCCACCTCGCAGAAAGGTCAGAAAAGGGGAAGAAAAGATCAAGCTGAGTCCTCCTCTCTACAAATACCTCGACGCACTTTCGGGATAAAGTGGGTCCTAGAGGAGGAAGGAAAGGAGTGGTACAAGAATAACAAAGTGAAAAAATGTGTTCACGTGGATTTGATGCAGAAGGAGAGTCTAGCAAAGAGAGAGCCCCGCATTTTGGCTAAAATCATGGCGTTAAATCTTGATTTCATTTTTTGAGATATGGGGGAATGCAATCTTGATCTAATGCGAGAGTTCTATGCCAATTGGTCCCAAAAGACAACCGAAAGTGAAGTGAAGATTCGGGGCCAAGTCTTGCAACTGAATGCAGAGTTTTTCAACTCTTTTCTGGGTCTTCCATCTGTGGATCCATCACCGCTCAAGGAGATTTATCACAGACCTACCTACAGGGAAATCAGACACACACTGTGCGGAACAAGGTCAATGGCACGGTGGATTCATCACAAGGATAACGGTCGGCACAATACCTTCTCGTATGCTTCCTTGAATAGAGAAACTCGTATATGGTTGAGGATAGTCAACTCTTGCCTAATTCCTGGGACACAGTACACAAAGATCACACGTGATAGAGTATGCTTGGTGTACGCGCTGATGAAGAATATTCCCATCAACATTGGTGTGGTTATACGATCGTCAATGCGTAAGGCTAGGCTGCACAAAAGGTCCCATTTCAGCTTTCGCAATTTGTTGACTGCGATCTTAAGGAAGGAGCACATTGAAGAGGAACCTGCAGATCATAAACTTCCACACAACCCGAAGAAGGTTTATCTGACGAAAGTTAAAGAGCCTGAAAATGGTCATGGCATCAACCTTACCACTGCAGAGAGGCATGCTCGAGATGAAAGCTTCTTTTGCCATCTATATGGCATGACGAGGTTTACCATGATGAGTGGGGGTCGTATTCCGACTGATGCAGAGCTCCAACAGTTGGACTATGACTACCCGATGAATGAGCATGCGCGGGCTATGTGTGGAGTAAGGGTACATTTTGAGGAACCTCTCGATGATGACGTGCCGACTGACGATGATCGCCGACTGCCAGGATCATACGTAGAGGACAACTCTGATGACGACGACTCTGATGATGATTCCGACGCAGGGGGTATGACCCCAAACATAGAAGAGGAGTCCAACTAATCAGGTTTTCCTTATTTATTTTCCACTGAGGGCAGTGTGTCCCGTCTAAGTGTGGGGTGCTGGTATTTGTATGTTGTATTGTACTTCTTTGCCTACAATTTATTCTTGTTCTTGTTTGTTAATTAGTCGTAATTAGTTAGTTAAATTCTAGATTATTATTTTTTTAGATTTTGCATGAAATTGTTCTGATAGACGGCAGGGTAGTATAACAAGAGTTTGTGCTAAATCATTACTATTGAGACATTTAGGCTCTAAAGGTGACTCACTGTGTGATAATTGGGTGGTTTAATTCATTCATCTGTTGGGTCAAGAGTCTATACTGCTCCCAATAAAGTTGGCCATGTGCCTTGTGTGTGTGAGGTTATAGTATATTCTGTGTTGTGACTGATGCTAGAACTTGCCTGGTGTGTGTGTAAAGCAAAATAAAGATTGTGAGTTTAGGAGATGATTTAGGCATTTCTTTGGCAGCCTGTAATTGTTTACCTTCCTTTTACCTACTTTTGTACATTATCCTAGTTAACCCCCTTTGAGCCTTTAGCTATTTTCTTTGACAACCTCATATGTAGCCTAATCCATTTTTTTTCAAGACCATAATTTGATCCAAATTCCTAAGCGCTTTAAATTGTAAATTAATGTGATAAAATAAGAGGAAATTGGGTGAGAGTGATGCCTCAGAGTGTATTGGTACTTGAAATTATTGTGAAAAGGAGTGGCTATCATAGAGGTGTTTTATAAAAAAAAAAGAAATAGAAAAATAAAAAGATAGTTGTGTTTATAATTGAATAATAAAATAGGTGAGAAGGGGTGGTAGATGAAAGGAAAGTAGAGGAGTTGTTTAAAAGAGAGTGTTAATGACATAACGTAGTGTATTAAAGCACTTAGGGAACATAGTCACTATTTCTGGCCAAAATAGTCCTACTTGTCCCTTAGCCTACATTACAACCTGTAAAGACCTAATTGATCCTAAGTTTAGCATTCCGATATTAGTAGAGCATTACACAAAGGGAAAGCCTATGGTCATCAGTTGCAATATAAGAATTCTTTGTGAGACGTGAGAGCAAGGAAAGTCTTATACCCATGTTTCGAAAATTGCAAAACTGTGAGTGATCATGGGTAATATCTTGTGTGAGACACACATGGTTGATGATTTTTGGGTAGTGTCATATGATTATTTGTGGCTTAAATTGTGGATACGAATTAACCATCCTCACGAGTCTATGTTGGAGGTTGAATTATTTCTAGTAGTGATCAAGAAACCTACTCTCTGTTAATAATTGTCGTGCATGTCTTGTTGAACATTTTGTGTTGCTATTGTGAAATTCTAGTTAGGTGTTTGCATGGACGTAATATTTTGTTCAGGGACGAACAAAGCTTTAAGTGTGGGGTGGTGATGTTGGGCGTATTTATACCCCTAAGAACCATAATTTACCCATATTTTAGCTAAGTTTGGAGGATAAAATATATAATTCCTGCACTTTTAGTCCATTTTCCTTAAAGTGAGCTAACCTATGTGATTAGCATGTTTTCAGGTATTAATGATGAAGATTTCAGCACTTTGTGGACCTTTGGGCAGCAAAGGAAAACTTCATTTAAGAGGGAAGGCAGCTTTTGGAAGCTTGTGGACTGAATGTGATGCATGGAGAACTTGTCCCGGGCAAAATTAGTATTTCTAAATACTTAGGGATGCAGCAGTAACTTAGTAGGACAAGGATGTTATAAAAACCCTATTTGCAGAATTCTTTAGCATTCTTTGGATCATTATTCATTCGATCACTTTTCATTATTCAGTTTACAGATTCTGTAAGTTTAAGACAGAGAAAAACGCTAAGGCTACACGAACGGCTAAAGGGAAGAAAAACGTCAACCTCTTGTTTGACGCCAAACTCATCCCCATCGTGAGATTATTCTAACTTTGGTATGATGATGATGTCTTCTTTGATTTTCGTCGTATCCATGAGTAGCTAAACTTCTTTGTTAGGGTTATGGAAACCTTGTAAGATACTATCTATTGCTATGAGTTTGTGAAATCTTGATGTGTATGCTACTTATATCATTACTCTCTTCGTTTTAATTAAATTCTCATGGTTGCAAACATAGAGAACATGCCATTATAGCATTAACTTGTTCGGGAGAAAAGTTACATGTTTGGAAAAGAGAGTGTGACAAGGAAATAGGGCTTCTAACCTCTATTTACACGTTAATGCCTTAACCGGATTAACTTCTTGGAGAATTTGTACCATTCGTTATACACTTTAGGCTCGGGAGAGATAAAGTGAAATAAATCCTTGATGGTTGGGAAACACTTGGATTTAGAATTAGAATACGATTCTCTATAAGTGCATGCATATCTAAATTCTGCGTTACTCATAGTTAATAGAGAAGTAGAAACTACAAGGTGGACATAACCCTAACTTATTATTCTCTGTGATTAACCTTTACTAAACAAATCATTCATTCGTTACTTTGATATTATTAATTCACGCCTAAATCAAAACCCCCCTTTTCCATGGAATTTTCGAACAACAGTCTACTAACAATTGCAACACTTAGTGACCAAGTATTCCCTGTGGGATTCGACACCCAACCCAGTTGGGTTCTATATTTGACAGCGACCGCTTACACTTTCTAACGAGAGCTGTAATTTTGGCGTTATCACCAGTAATAACATCAAGTAATGCCTCAAATTCCTGACGGGACGTCAAAGCATACAACCTATTCCGACCAGTGCTGGAACTATGAGCAGTAATAGAAGCAGATGCCACACCACCGGGTGTAAGAACAGAAGATGAAGCCATCAGAATCGTATTCACCCTCATAGCAACTTTGTTAGATGAAAAATCCATGAGCCGGTGGCCTACTTGTCCATACTTAAAGAACTTATACCTTCCCTCTTCACAGAATCCCCAATGAGAATGACCACAAAACCAACAAGGAGGACACAAAAAAATAGACTGACCTCCACTTGCCAGAGACTAGGCTCCCTATACCCGAGAATTAACACCACCATGATGACGCCTGTTGCCTAACTATTGGGGGTAAAAAGCACTGGTAGTAGAGAAGGGACCAGAACTCCCATACTTCTTTTTATACCACTTCCCATTGTCTCGACCACCCTGAGACTGGGCACCTCCCTGATTAGAAAACCTGTTCTGCTTTTCCTGCCTGTCTTTATATTCTGCCTGCCTTCTCTTCCCACCCTCAACCTATTGTATATGAACAATCAGCCTCGACATGTCCATATTCTTCATGAGTAAAATAGTCTTTCTCTCCAAAATTGAATCTTTGTTCATCCTAGAAGTGAACTTCCTCAATCTCGACCTCGTATCAGGCACCAAATCAAGAGAATACCTCGACAACTGATGGAACTTTAAAGAATACTACTTCATAGACATTCTTCTTTGCCTGAGGTTCAAAAACTCCTTTATCTTAGCTTCCCTCAACTCTTGAATAAAGAACCAATCCATGAAAGCATTATAAAAGGCCTCCCACAAACAATCATCTTCTATATCACCCTTATATCTGTCCTACTCATTATACCACATATAAGTAACCTATTTGAGTTGATAAGCTGTAAAATTAACTCCTTCTTTATTAGTAGCCCTCATTACTCGAAAGATCTTCTCCATCTCATCAAGAAAGTGCTAAGGGTATTCTTCCACCTTCACTCCCGTAAAAGTAATAGGACCCATCTTCATAAACTATCCAAGCCTAGCATCCTCAATAGACACAACGCTAGTCGTACCTCACTCGACCTAAGTAACAACCAGTTGGGCAATAACATACATAGACTGAAAAAATTCTAAATTCATCATATTTCCCAAAGGGGGTAAAGGAGCAGTAGGAGGAATAGGAAGAACTCTGGTACAATTAGAAATAGGTCCATGAGATCAAAGATAAACCCCAAGAGTAGAACTTTCTCCCTCAGCATCACTTTTAGATGGGGCAGAAAAATTTCCTTCTATTCAAAATTTAGGAGGGATGATCTAAAAGATGAACAAATAAGGATTAGAGGAGATTCCAGGACTGATAAGTTGAGCTTGAAGAAAGAATACCAAGAAATTAAAACATTCATAAATGTCTTGCAGCTTCTTCCTTATGAGAGTGGCACACTATACACCCCTAAAAGAGACCCTACTAGACACGACTTTATCGACCCCCAATTTACCATAAACCTAGGCTCTAATAGCAACTTGACGTATCCTAAATTGGGGCCTTTTTGTAATAGGCATCCCAAGTCCAACCAGGACTGGGGACTTCCCCCTTAACCCAACCCAACCACCGTATACAGCCTTGGATGAGCTGAATTTTAAGCATATAATAATATTGCATAATCCTTTCATGAAGACTTTGGGATAGGGTCACAATCATGGCCGACCTAACCGAGTCTAACCATACCAAACCAACCATCCATACCAAACCATTTAGGAAGTATCAAACATAATGTTATAATCAAACCCAAAATGTAATACGATGGAACAGTGAGAAATTATATTATGCCAACCTCCCATCTTATTCTAATACCAAGGCCGACACCAATACCGATCTCGCCCATACCAACCCCCAAAAGTACCATAAAGCCAATATCTAAAAGAATACAAATATTAGGTTGGGACATACCCCTAACCATGGCTAAAACTAATATCCAAAAAGAAAGGAAAATGTCTAAGAATGTCCAACATGAAATGATTCCTTCTGAAAGGATATAAGCTCACCACTTCAGTCAAATAAGTTATCCCTAAATCATGTACTATGAAGAAGGAGTCGAACAGTTGGTTCCTGCATAGCATGGGTATACAACAGCCAATAGATGGGTTAGTAGGTGAACACTAGCATGAAACTTAAGTATAAGAATAAAGTGATTCCAGTTATCAAAACCAAGTGAAAACCATCCAATTCAAATAACAACACATATATATAAGTGTGGGGAAAAGGGACCGTATTAGCATGCCATTAAAACCTTTACCTGGGTTATGTATCTTAGTTGTCTTACCACCTACGAGCCATATGGGTTCAGCTCCCCCTGCTGAAAGGGTCCCAGTGCGTGTAGATGCACGACCAGGCAATATCCCTAGGGTTACTAGTACATCCCTCTAATATAATTATGACACTCACATGTGGCCATCTAAGACCCCTCATATTGGAAAATATGAGTTTCCGGTTTTGATTCCCCTGGGAGCGACACCTTCCTCGTCTTAGCTTACACTTTCCGCCATTAATGCCCAATAAAAACCATTAACAAATAATCAAATTATCCATTTATTAACCAAGGCAATTCAATAAACTAGTGGATCATCATACAACCATACTTAAAAGTATTATCCATAGTCATACCATTTAGATTAAGGGGACATTCAAGTGCCCTATCATTTGCCATATTAAACCTCTTGGGAGACGACCATGTTCTCTGTTAGCATAACCAATTATCCTTAACCTTCGTAAACCATTGAAAAAAATTTAAGGTTTTATATATAAGTCCAAAACATGCAAGAGTTCCATTAAAATAAGCCAATGCAATGAACATATCTTTATAAGCATTTTATTAAACACCTTGGATGCATAATATAACCAAAACCAAATTCAATTACCATTAAACCATTATCATGCAATTCAATTGTCCAAAACCACCGTTAATGCATAGAAAACATAATTAAAACCACAGGAAATCATAACGAAGCATTTTACATCAAAACCCCCAAATATATAGTTTAAAGCCATAATCAACTAAGAGGAAAACCATGAAATCAACCATGTAACTGTGCCTTTAATTGAAATTACAATTAGGGAAGAGAATCATTTCTTAAACCAAGAAGATTGATGAAAAGAATTCACCAAGACAAGCCCCAAAGTAATCCCTTAGTTGAAACCCTATCTCCTTGCCCCAAAAGCTCTTGAGAGAATTATGATATGTTTAGGGAGATTTTTTAAGTGTTTAACAATAAAATAATAGGGTAAATAACCACCTAAGTTTATTAGAAGTCATGGGCCCCTATTAGGGTAAATAGGGAAATGTCCAGAATACCCCCATTTAAATCCCATAAAAACCCAACACAGGGTCACGACTAACCTCCTTACGAGTCGTAACCTCCCTTAAGGTTGATACCCACCTAATTGTAACCATATATACGATACTTTCCAGTATACGACTCATCCACCTAAGTCATAACCTCAGCATATGATCCGTACCCATGACCCGTATCCCTGGCAGAATATAACACTAGGAGGATCAAACACTATCCACCTTACGAGTCACCTATATGACTCGTACCCAACCTTAAGACACTCACACCTATGTCGTATCCATTCTAGTGGCCAAAACCATCCCACCAAATAACATTGGTCAGCTTACGACAGGACTTCACCACTCATACCTCAGCATATGGCTTGTACTATGAGTTATATTAGGTCCGAAGAATGGCATTCCAATAAATTTTCTAAGAGTCCAAAACCTAAGATTCTTCAAGCTTACTCTAAGAGAGGGAGAAACGCGTTGCGAAGATCCTCACCATGGGAGGGAGCAATGCGTCACGGCCAAATCACGTGGATTTACTGTTTTAGCTATCCAAACATGGCTCAAACCTCATTTGGAAATCCTGAAACTCACCCGAGACATACTTTTAACCTCTCTAACCATGAATTAACTTACAAACTAATATTTCATGGTTGGTAAGGCCAAACTTGAAATCCGCAAAGTTTAGGGGTCTTAAAAATAACTAAGTCCTCAATACTTTATGAAATTTTCAAGGCTTGGACCCCTTAAGCATGCAACTAAGAGCTTAATCAAGATTAAATTATTATGGTATATTATAATCATTCACTTATAAAAGAAAAGAGATGCCTCTTCATTAAATAGTTTTTGCACAAATCTAAAGAGTGAAGTGAGGCAGTAAAAACTCCATTTCAATATTGTTCAAACATTGCTCATGTTCTTATCTTTGTAATATGCTTAAAGAATGAGTAAGTATTCTTGAGTGTTGCTTTGTAATCGAAAAACTCATGTTATAAGAGTAGTGATTTATTTTAATAGAGATGCATAGGTAGAGTTTCCTAAGTGTGAGACTAATTAAAGGTAATCAGGGTAGAGAGAGTCTTTGGTAGAGTTACTAAGATTAGCAGAAAGAACCTAGAGGTAGATTCATTAAAGGCTGTAATCAAAAGTTTGATTATAGTGAAAATTGAGGTACTTAGTAGGCCAAGCCGTGGTTTTTTCCTTCTTGAGTTTCCATGTAAAAATTTATGTGTTTTGACTCTTCCTGCACTGTCTTTTATTTTTTGCATAATTAGTATTTATTTGCCTGTGATTGATTTTGAGGGACCTAGTCGCTCACTGTGTGGTGCAACCCCAAGAGTTTTAACATATTTTCTTTATAAGACTCTCATTCACTCTCATCCTCAATCTCGGACTCACCATCTTCTTAGATCTCTGCTTCACTCTTCTATTTATCTTTATAGTAAGGTTTTCTTTCACTAAATATGATGTTTCACTGGTTAGGACATCCACTCATCTTGTGACCCCACCCTTGACACTTAAAGCATTGAATACCTTTAAGATTAGTGGTTGGATATTTGATACCTTCATCCTTTGGTGCTTTAATTAGAGTATCCTAATCAAATGACTTTTTAAAGGGCTTTTGAAATTTTTGTTTTTGTTCCAAGTCTAGATGACTAGAGATCTCACTATATTCTTTCCCCAAGAAGTTGACTCTTTGTTCTTCCCTCAAGAATTTGAAGATTAATACCTTTTAGGATTAGAAGATTTCTACTTCTTGATATTTTTCTAAATATTATTAGCTGCATCTATAACTTTCTTTTTGCTTTTAAGCTCATGGATAAACAATTTAGAAGAAATTTTGTAGCTCAACCAACTCTTAAGTAATCCATTCCATGATTAGGATTCCCCTCGTAGTCAATTCTCATGATCACACTTTGGAACTCATTATAGTACTCTTCGACACTCTTATTTCATTGACTCAAATTGTAAATCTTTATGAGTTTATCTTGTCTATACCTCTCTAATACATATTTGGTCCTCATAAGTACCTTCAACATGTCCCATACCAGATTGTTAAAATTATCGTTCCTTCTTCGACGTACTCTTTCAAACTCCCACCATGTTGAAGTGAACCTTTCAATGTATAATCATATGTGTAGACTTTTTAGGTTTGATCAACTCATTGGTTTAGAAAATCTATTTGTATTGTAAGTCTAAAATAAGGTAGGACTAGAGATCACTCATTCCCTTGAAAGTAGGATGAGCGATCTTGATAGAGTCAAAACTTGTGTATCTTCCCCATATCCGTCTTGATCCCTATAGTGATCCTCTTGATACCAAAATTGTCCTTGGTTCCCATTGTAACCTCCTTAGCCCTTTGCTCGGTTTTGGTTTTAATAGTATATTTCACCTTGAGGATTGGACTATTTCTTCCTCCTCATCCTTTATGTAGACTTTTACCTAGATCCCATGGCGTATTCACTTGATCACCTCGACCATATTATTCACCATTAGGTTCATCAAAATTCTCTTTTCCTTTATTTCTCTCAACATCTTTGGATAGGTGGGTTTTTGTTTTGTGGAACTTGATGGGATGGATTTTGGTTTTGTGGGAATTTTTGGTATAATTGCAATTGGAGTGGTGGAATGGTATTTTGGATATATTGGTTAGTGTTGGTTTATATATAGGAAGCATTTTCTTAGAAAGGTGGATTACACATATGGTGGATGGTTTTGAGTTTTATAGTATGGGAAGTATCTTAGGTGTGCCCACATGACGATGCTTGGAGTTTAGTATGTGGGGTGGACTTGATAGAGTTTAAATGTCTCTCCACATTGATCATCCTTCTATCGATCATTTCTATCATATGGTTAATTACCTCTATTATAGACTCAAAAGTAATACCTCCCATGGAATTTGTTGTCTCACTTCCTGATGTTGTTCTACCTAGAAAGAAGACACTCAACAAGAACAACAAACAACGTTAGCGCTAAAGAAATAAACCTCACAATCACTTGTGTTTACATACTATTAATTGCCTTACTAATTGGATCCACTAATGTTGAAATCTTGTTTATATTTCGATAGTAGAGGTGTTCAATTGTTACACTTATCTGGAATGGATTCTTATTTTCAAGAAGACGGATGACCCAATTAAGCTAAACAGACTTGAATCAAAAATGAAAAAATAATATAAGCAAAGCACACAAGAAATAACACTAGGAAGGATAGGATGACAGAACTAATCAAACAACTTAGTAGAAAAAGAACTATTTGAGAATTAGTTTTACGAATCAGGAAAGTGAATTAGAATCAAGAAAAGGAAACTAAAAAGATAGAACATGGGATTAGTTGAAGAAGTTGAGCTTGATTCGCCAACTAGTCCCAGTGTTCCTAAATAAATCCTGATAGCATCAAACTGAAGTTTTTGTCACCAAAATGAGCATGGTGATTTTGGCGATGGTTTTAGCCACTTGGGCGATCCACCCCTAACTTTGTCGTAAGGATTTGGGTGCACCAACCTTTGTAGTGTGTGCACCTGGAGCCTCTGAATTTTAATGCTCTTATGGTCCATTGTACTTTTGTCCTTTAGTATTTACCCTATTTGTTAAATTACTTCTTTGTAATAAAACTCAAGCACTTCCTTTTTTCTTCCTTTTTGGATCAAACATTACCTTTTTATATTTCTTATTCTTTATGATTTGAAGGTCCTCAATAACACCAAGAATAATGTGAAACTCAAAATCACAACTCCTTTATCGTAGCTCAAAATTCAACAAAATTTTAAATCTAGTCCCCTCTCGTAATAAGAAACAAACTCCAATACTTGTTAGCCCTTAATTCAAACCAAATTCTTCAAAAAATTAAATCCATTTGTACTTTTATTCAACCTTCAAAGCTCAATGATGGGGGTTCATAAAATCAACTCCAATAACACCTGAATCTCAAATCTAGATCTATTTAGTACTAGAGGAAACAAATCTGGTATTAGAGACCTTAAACAAGATGCAAAACAACAAAACTAATTTTGGGATGAGATTTTTTAAAAAAATTATTTTCATAAGAACTTTTTTGTAAGAACAAGCCCAAGACTAGAATTGCAGGGACAAATCTAAGCTCGTCTCTTATACTAAAAAATACAAATCGATCCAACAAAATAAGAACAATACTATGAAAATTAAGGACAAGAAAAGAAATCGATAAATAGATAGACAAAATTGAGGATACCATAAGCAAATCACAGGTATATTAAGACTAAGACCTTAAATGTATTAATCCAACAAAAGAACCAATGTATTATATATCATGGAATCAAATTCACCCCACAACCAACATTTCTAACCAAGTATTAAAAACAAGCTTCCCCAAGCTCAACTCTCACAAGGAGTATATTCAACAATATTCAAATAAACTAAATGTATGTAACGCCCTAAATATGGTACCCAAAATGCTACAGGGTGCTCATGAACTCAAAGGACCACAAGCTAACCCATGACCGATATTTGTACCTGTACATTGTATAATATACTATATATATATATACACTGTAATAAAATATGGAATAGAAGTTGTAAGGCCGTAAGGTTCAAACTAAATAACTGATAAAACACAACATAAGTGTGGAGTATCGAATACCCAAAATAACTAAAATACTGTCTGAACATACTGTAGTATGAAAGCCTCTAAACTGTCTGAAAACTGTGGAGTTGATAGGACATGTCCCCAACTAACTTCGACTACTAAAATAACTAAGTACTGAAATAATGAAATAACAAATCACATCGTCCTCGAAGGATGAGGACTCACTGCTGACTGGCTGCTGATATCTGGAATCTACTGATGCTCTGGAGCTCATGCTTCTAAACCTATGGTATAAGACACCATAGCACAAATGCATCAGTACTTTGAATATACTGGCATGCAAGTGAGGTAGGCTGAATGCAAAAGGGGTTCATATACATGGATAATACTAACTGAATAAATGATATGGACGTGAGAATACATGCATGAATATGTAACTGTAACTGAGATCGTAATAGGACTGAATACTAAGTTCTGACTACTGAGTCTACTGATAACATGGATTTACAGACATCTGAGTTTACTGATGCTGGGATACTAAATATTGAGAGACTGATACTACATTACGGATACATAAATAACTATTTTTTGATAGTTCTGATTATGAAGAACTGGTCTGGTTAACTATATCTGACAGTCCAGAAGCTGAATACTGATAACATGAGTTTCGTATAACTAGTATACTGATACTGACAGTCTAAGTTTTGATAGAACTAGCTGATTTTTGTAATGCACTGAGTGACTGTATCTGACAGTCCTAAAATCTGTAGAACTATCTGAGTTTTATTACTGAGACTGAGATTAAGACTGAAACTGAGATGGTAGGAGGTAATCATCTAACCGACATGCCCCGGAAATGAACTAGTGAGGTCCAACCTATAATCCCAGCTGGAAGGGTATCAATACCATGCCACGAGTAAAGACAAGCTATGAGGTAACCCTCTCTGATAGAAAGCTCTTCCGTCAATCCTCCTATAGGAATAACCGCAAACGAAATATATTAGTAGCCCTACGCATAGGGGTACATCTCAACCTACATTGGCTACGTAGTTCTGGAATGCAAGGATTGCTTCTAAGGATCACACCCTCCACTGAATAACAGGTGAGTCCCCATCCTTGGGTTCACTCGATACCGAATCCTACTCCCAACTGAATAAACACTGAACTGATTAACTGATCAGTACTGATACTAATGGTATTGTTTAGCAGAGCTAAACTGAGTTCACTGAGTTCCGTTAACTGAAGGAATGCTACTGAGACATGATGACTGACTGAGATCACTGAGATTTTTGTGATTACTGGGATTACTAAATGGGACTGGACTGATATTGAGTTTACTGAGTTTTTCTAAGTCACATGACTGATTGAATTTTACTGATCATGGCTTGACTGAGAGTATCGTGAAAACATGACATGTCTCTAGGCACACAGCTAAATTACCGGGTACAAGTACCCTCAGGACTCGATAGAATAAAACTGACAAGGCTTGACACTTTTAATCACATGACCAATATCAACAATTCATAATTTCATAGTTGGGAATTTCATGAAGCACATAATCATCATAATTTTGTACATGGATAGTAATGCGTATAAACATGGCATAACTTCATGCTTCTAATCTTATGAACATCCCATCAAGAAATCACAATGCATAGGTTTAGCATGGGAATCATCTTAATCAAATAGGTATAGCATAACTTGAGAGGTATGACATGATCTTGACACATGGAAACTAAGTACTTGATCATCATTCATTCATTGGGACATATTATCAAACACCTTGCATGCACACTTAGGGCATAGTTATGATTATCAATTTAATACAACATGGTTTCACAATTTAACTCAATTGCATCAATTTCAACCCTATACTAACATGGTTTCATAAAAATATGATAAAGATACAATCTTGGCAATCATACAACAATAACAACATGAACATAATCAATTCAAAATAAGAACATTATGACATATAGTTTAAAATAGGGTTCTTGATCTTTATGGATGAAAGGAGTCCATGAATCAATAATGTGCATACCTTAGTTCTTGATCCTACGAAGATTGATGGAGAGATTCTTGAATTTGAGTCTTGGATTTGAATTTCCAATTGAAAACCCCAGCTTGTTCTTGAGAGAAACTTGAGAGAAACAATATATTTTAGGTGAAATATGCTTGAATCATGTATTATTAGGTTAATATAGGGTTGAAAAATTAAATTTTTTAACCCTTGGACGCGTATTTAAATTCTGTGAAAAATTCCTGATTGGGACCCATGGCGCGACGCGTGATAAATGGGAAATTGCATAATGGCGCAACGCGGAGTTATCACGTTGACACTTTGTTTGTGACCTGGAAGTTTGGCGTGATGTGTCACTATCACGGAGCAACACTGAAAATTGACAATTGCCATTTAAGCTGGCTCTGCGAGACGCTGATGGCTCAAGTGATACACTATCTCACTAAAAAGGCTCTAACTCTTCGCCCGGGTGTCAGATTTGGGCGAATTTTGTATCGATGGAAATCTTATTGAATTTTACACATGAAAAAAATTGAAAATCTTGAAAATACCATATGTATAAAAGTGGATTCATCTTTGAAATAAGTCTTTAACATTTTTGGATAATTTTAAGCTAGGTAGAAGTATGGGGTATTACAATGTATAAGGGAAAACATCTATATATTAAGACATATGGGACAAAAAGTGACCCAAAAAGTGGGATTCCAAATTGGGCATTACAGGCCCCGATGCCAAACCCACTGTAACTGCGCTAAATTCACTTTTTCTGCGCCAAAATGGACAAAATGTAGTTCCATATTGGTGATCCATCCCTTCACTTAAGTGATCCCTCATAAACTTTGGCTATAATTTATAGGTACTTTGGTAACCCTTGATCATCCTTCAAAGCAACCTGCAACATAGAAACCCTCACTTTTGCATCAAAACATGGTTGATGATCACTATCATTGAGAAAAATCCTTGTATTGCTTAAAGCTCTCTTCCTTAACTTTGAGTCAAAGGTATTAAGTCATATAGAGTTATATCATGGAGGGAATATTATTTATTTGATGTAGTTTTTTCTTAGCTCAGGTGGTCTATGATGTCTCCTAAGTACTAGTGGTTGTACTCACCCCTATTTTTATGCATACATTTGATGTGAATCCTGATATGAGTGGATAATAAGGATCTTAATTATGTGTGATGTTTGGTTGATCTAAAGTCATAGTCAACTCCCACCTTTGGAGACTGTCTGCATCCTCTATTATTTATTTTTGTCTTTTTTACTTTCTCAGATAGTGTATATTATTTAGTTATGACATACTGTACTAGAATTGATCTTGTATACATGGTAGCTGAGTGTTGGAGTGTTTTTGGAGTATATTGTTCAATTTTTATTTGACTATTGTTGACTTGATTTATTATTGGATATTTATCGTGTTATTATGTTATTTGACTTTACTTTGGATGAATCATGTATTCGTAAATTTAATTTACCTACAATGGCCGGTTGGGTATGTGTCACCACAACCCTTATGGGTTTGGGCCGTGAAAAGAGAATACTATACATTAGGGTTCTTACATTTTTTGTTATTTAATTTTGCATGAACAAAAATTCTTATAATTTTGATTAGAAAATGAGTAGCTAGACACCTTTGTCTAGGAGTTAAGACTAAAAGCATGATTGTTTGGTAAAAAAATTGATTTGACAATGTTCATTTATCATATTAGTTTTTTTTATATTCTTGAGCTCATATCAAAGATTAACTACCACTGAAATAAATCTATATTCTCATAGTGAACTCAATAGAGGAATCATAGAATAGATATAGGGTAAGATCTCTTCTTAGTAAAATAAAGACTTGATTTTGTGACTGAAATAGGATAATACCTAGATCCTCTTGGTTGATTATAAAGTAGGAGAAACAACTTTATTTGCATGTTCATTCTCTATTATAAGAATATATACATAAAAGTACATATGAACAAACAATTAGGCTCAGAAGATCATAATTATTTAACTAACCTCGTAAATCAACAACTAGAGAAATGAACTAGTCGATGAAGTCAAATTCTTTACATGATTGTGAAATAAAATCATAATCCCAAAAAAATTTCCTAATTCCATCACAACCTTTACTTGTTTAGTTGTTTTAATTATTGGTTGCGAAACTCACAAAATCAAACAACTCTTTTGTCCAATTAAGGACTTGTCCAAATTTATGGTATTAGATTTAACTAGACTCTTGTTAATTATTAGTCTCTTGGGTATGATATTCTGACTACACTAGTCTATATTACTTAGACGATAATGCAAACTCATGTGTGAGGCAAAAATCCACACGGTAAGTGGATTTTGCCATGCCTATGATGTTTAACATGCAATTAGATCTTTGTAGGTGTGAGAGTATTACAGGTGAAATAGTGAACTTCTCTCATTTTTATCTAATTTTTCATATCTCAATTATAGAGCTTTGGGGCTCTATTTTGAGAAATCCAAAGGTGTAGTTTAACAATTCTTCTTATGATTATTAGACTATTTTAACACATTCCATAGTGATTTATTTGTGATTTTAACTTTAAATTTTGTATTTTCAATTTGAAAATTTGAAGATTTTGGGATAAAGTTAATAAATGGTATTTTGAAATTATGAAGGGTCATTAACTCTATTTTTAATGAAATTTTAGATTTGAACTCCTTAAGTAGGTGGTGTGATTATCAAATAAAATTTTAATTTTTTTCTTGTGGCTCGATGTTGACTTTTAGATTAATGTTTTATGCTCAAAGTTTACGTTTATTAATTTTGGTATCTATGAGTTTATTTTATCATGTAGAGTAACTATTTGATCAGATAAGGCTTGTTAAAAGGCTGTTGGAAAGGGTAAAGATTTGATTTGACATTTTTTATATCCTTTGTTAGGACACCATAATAGTCACATATTATGTATTTATATTTGATTAGAATTGTATAGTTTATCTCTTAGAAAGTTTGTGTTCAACTATACTTTGTATAGCATCTTGTATATATTGAGGCAAAATCGTTCTCTGAATATAATTAAGTGAAAACCTTTGCATGGTATTGGAGCCTTACGAAGACTCACGTACCACAATGGCAGTTCCCTCAATTACCAGTATCACCTCGCAAACCCCTTCCCAGAATTTTTTGTCTCTCGCAACTAACGTTAATCAGTCTCATCTTCTCAAATTAGACTGTCATAACTACAAGTTTATGGATCAAACAAAACCAACTTTTATTGAGTTGGATTCCCTCAACCCTCACCGAAGGGATTTCAACCCAAGTAGTCGGTTGTACAACATCTCAGGCTATTTGGAAGCCACTTGAGATAATTTTTGCATCACAATCCAAGGCTAGGATAATGCAACTAAGGTTGCAATTACAAACCACAAACAAAGGCAACTCATCCATGGTAGAATATCTTCAAAAGATGAAGAATTATGTCGATAATCCCGCGGTTGTGGCAACCCGATCACCGATGATGATCTTGTCTTATATATTCTTGGAGGACTTGGACAAGAATATGATGTTTTGATTATCTCGGTCACTACTAGGGCTGAGTTGATTTTATTAGCCAGTCTTCATGGCTTGCTTTTAAGTCAAGAGTATCGTTTGGAGTAGATGACAAGTATAGAACAAGGATTAAGCCAAGCCAACTTGTCTACTAGACAATCCAATAATACTAAGAATGATAACTCCTTTAATAAGCCTACTAATGTCAATAACAATTCAACTTATGGTGGTAGATCTGGACGAGGACGAGGTCGAGGTCGCAATGCCAACTCATCCAACAAAAATCAATGTTAAGTTTGTCATAAATTTGATCACTCTGTCTTGGTTTACTACCATTATTTTGACCATACCTATTAAGCTCCTTCCAAATCACATATGGCTGCTTTCATTGCACAACCTTTTATGGTTGGAGACTCGAATTGGTATTCGAATTCTGGGGCTACTTATTATTTAACTAACAATATGCATAATATGGCGGTATGAGGAGAGTATATGGGAAACAATCAAATTCTTATTGGTAATGGAACAAGTTTGATAATTTCTCACTTTGGTAATGCTACCTTACCTACAGTTAGTCAACCTTTACATTTATCTAATGTATTATTGGTGCCTAAAATCACCAAGAATTTGCCTAATGTAGAAAAGTTCACTTCTGATAATGATATTATATTTGAGTTTCACCCTCATTTTTGTCTTGTGAAGGATTAGGCAACGGGAAAAGTGCTACTGTGCAGGACTCTTGAGCATGGCCTTTATCGTCTCCTTGCAACCCAGTTACTTGGCCAGCCTTTTTTCTTAAATAAATCATAGATTTTTTATGTCTCCAAGTCATCTTTTGATCTATGGCATAGTCGTTTAGGTCACTCGTCTCTATGAGCAGTCAATAGTATTATTAGGAGTCTTTATTTACCGGTCAAATCAAGTCCTCAATCTAATGTTTGTTCTTCTTGCCAATATGTCAAGAATAAAAAATTGTCATTTTCTAATTCTAGTTCTAGTGCTAGTTTTCCCCTTAATTTGATCCAAAGTGATGTATGGGGTCCTGCTCCACAATTGGTTAGTAATAAATTCTATTATTATGTTTTTTTTATTGATGACTTTAGGAAATTTACATGGCTATTTCCTATGAGTTCCAAAAATGAAGTTTATACAATATTTTTAGGGTTTAAAACTCGAGTCGAGAAGTTCTTTGAGCGTCATATAAAAGTGGTACAATCTGATTGGGGTGGCGAATATAGGAAATTATCCAAATTTTTTGCTCGAGAGGGGATCGTTCATCATTTATCTTGTACCCACACCCATGAACAAAATGGTACTGCTGAGAGAAAATATCATCATATTATTGAAATGGGTTTAACACTTCTCGCATATGCGTCCCTTCCTCTCACCTTTTAGGATCATGATTTTGCTACTGTCATTTACACTATGAATCGTATCATAATACCCTCGCTCAATAACGTTTCACCTTATGAGAAGTTGTTCAAACAAATTCCTGATTACCGTTTTATGAAAACTTTTTTAGCAGCGCATGTTTCCCATTCTTTCGTCCCTATAATTCTCACAACCTAGCCTTCCAATCCTTAAAATGTATTTTCTTGGGATATAGTGGAAATCATAAAGGATATAAGTGTTTACATGTCCCTCGTGACCGAATATATATCTCTTGGCATGTGGTTTATGACAAGTTACAATTTCCTTTTGGTAGTTTATCTTCAACTTAAAATAAAGCACCGACCTCTCACTCTACTGTCATGACCTCGTTGCCCGTCATTTTTTCTTGTAATTCCTCTTCGCCTATCACTTCTGCCAATAATAGTTCCATAGCAGTTGTTGCCTCGCCAATTCCATCGTTAAACTCGTCAAATCTTTTTTCTCCAAGTCCATCGTCAAGCTCACCGGTATGTTTTTTGGTCCCATCCAATTTGTCTCCGTCTTCCATCCCTGCTATTAACCTCACTGTTGATCTTCCAGTACCTATGTATGCTCCTATCGTTGCTCATAATTCTCAATCACCGGCTGCTCGAACCACATCCTTTGCACCTCATCCAATGGTCACCAGGAGTAAAACCAAATCACAACTTCCCCAAGCTCATATTGCCACAAAATATCCTTTGTCTCTATCTACCCTTCCACCTGAACCTACCTGTTTTACCCAAGCCAACAAGGATCCAAAATGGCAAAAGGCTATGCAAAAAGAGTACAATGCTCTCTTGCAAAATGGCACTTGGTCCCTTGTTCCATCCTTCGTGGTAAAGAATGTTGTGGGATGTAAATGGATTTTTAAGTTAAAACTCAATCCTAGTGGCTCCATTGAGCGTTGCAAGGCTAGTTTAGTGGAAAAGGGATTTAACCAAGAGGATGGAGTGGACTATCATGAAACATTCAGTCCTGTGATAAAGCCTACAATGATCTGAGTGGTTTTGTCTCTAGCTCTATCCAAAGGATGGTCTTTACAGCAACTCGACGTCAAAAATGCATTTTTTTATGGGCAATTACATGAAGAGGTATATATGTCTCAACCCCCTGGATTTACTGATCCAAGATATCCCAACCATGTGTGCAAGCTTCACAAAGCCCTTTATGGCCTTAAACAGGCACCTCGAGCATGGTTTGAGAAACTTAACTCGAAATTGCTTGAACTCAATTGTGTACCTTCTAAATCTGATACATCACTGTTTATACGCAATTTTGACATCCACATTACTATTATCTTGGTTTATGTCGATGATCTTATTGTTACATGAAGCTCTAATGAGTTCATTGCAAGCCTTGTTCTTCAATTATCTAATGTCTTTGTTGTAAAAGATCTTGGTAAGCTACACTACTTTCTTGGTGTTAAGGTCCATTATCTGCCCACTGGATTGACCCCTACTCAATCACAATACATATGAGAACTCATTTCTCGTTCCAATATGGATGGTGAAAAGCCAATTAGTACACCTAGGCCACAGGATTTCAATTGTCTCAACGTGGGAGTTCACCATTTTCGAATCTATTATTGTATCGTAACTTGATAGGAGATCTTCAATATATAACCATCACGCGTCTAGATGTGTCATTCATTGTCAACAAATTATGTCAATTCATGCATAATATATGGAGTCTTATTTCACTACTATGAAACATTTGTTGCACTATTTAAAGGAAACCATAAACCTCGGTTTGCATTTGCATTCCGCTTGCTCCTTACCGCTTCAGGCCTTCATAGACGCGGACTGGGCTGGTTTCCCAGATGATCGGAAGTCTACCAATGGTTATTTTCTATTTCTTGGACCTAATTTAGTGTTATGGAGCTCAAAGAAATAGCGAGTGGTTGCCCTATCTAGTACTGAAGCTGAATAGAGGGCCTTAGCTATGGCTACTGCCGAAGTTACCTGGATGCAATATCTTCTTCAAGAGCTGCGTGTCTCTCTTCCCCAAGCTCGCATACTATGGTGTGATAATCTGTCCGCTACCTACCTCACTTCCAATTCTATTTTTCATGCGCTAACCAAACATATTGTATTAGATTTTCATTTTGTTCGAGAGAAAGTGGCCTCAAAGGACTTGAACATTCGCTACATCAGTTCCTTGGATCATTTAACAGACATCTTCACCAAGAGCCTTCCTTCTCGTCGATTTCATCTCCTCATTCCAAGCTTGCAGTTTCCCAGCCATTGCTCAGTTTGCGGGGGCATGTTAGGACACCATAATAGTCACATATTATGTATTTATATTTAATTAGAATTGTATAGTTTATCTCTTAAAGAGTTTGTGTTCAACTATACTTTGTATAGCATCTTGTATATATTGAGGCAAAACCTCTCTTTGAATATAATCAAGTGAAAACCTTTTCATCCTTTAAGGTAAGTTGAATTTATTTTGACTTTTTTTCTAAATGTTTATGTGTTAGTTGCTTGTATTCAGAGCAATGAAGATGTAGGGGTCATGTATAGATGAGATGACGAGCATTTATGTAGGTATTGATGTTTCTAAAATGGATTAAAAAGAATAATTGACTTGATTTAATTATTTTCCTGGTTATTAATACATGCCTTATAGTGTGAAATGTGGAACAATAATTATCTTAGTCTTGATTATGGTTGATATTCATTGTACCTCCCATAATAGTGTGATTTGATTAATTTGCTAGAGAACAATGATATTTGAAGTTATAGCCGGAGTTTTGAGTTGAGCATGATCTAGTGTGTCTGGATTGTGATATTTTTAACCCTCTATTCATTATGAAACATGTGCACACTCATATTTATATCAGGGCATTATAAAGAGATATTTTGAGAAAATTGATTTGAAAAAATAATTTGCATGTCCGATGGAAAAGTGTTCCAGGTTGATTTTACTAATTTTGGTTTGTTTATTCAATGGTAAATGGTTATGGGTGGATTCTTGATTTGTATACCTAATGAAAAATAGTTTTTAGTGGATTCTTGATTTGCGACCCTTATGAAAAATGATTTCGAGTGGGTATATGAATCTCGCGAGTCCCCAAGGATAACATCTATCTATACAGCGCAGTGGATATATATTGTATCATTATATTGCATTTTTTACACTCTTCTCATTACTCACATTTGGCTTGTATTGATATGTTTGTGAATATTGATTGAGGATTTTAATCTATTAATTTCGTCCTAATTTGAGGAGTTGTGGACTTGTAAATTGTTGGTTCCATATTACTATGTATTCTCTTTAGATTAAATGTGATCTTCCTATTAGCACGTTTATATGGATTTTGTTAGATGGATGTATATTATGTGACTTTCGCCATCCATTTAAATTAGGTCGGTCCACGATGTTACTGAGTACATGTGGATTAATACTCACATGTGTTTATTTTATGCACTTTATGTGAAAGTACAAGTCTGTTCCTTCTGATTGTTAATTTTGGGGTTTCGATCGGGTCTCCTATGTTAAGATTCAGAGATAGAAGCTGATTGACATAGTGCCCACCGGATCTCCTCTGTCTTATTACTATTGCCTTTCTTATTTGAGATACTTAAACTGTCTTGTACTGATTCTTTCATTGGTGGCTTGTATTTTGATTATCAGGTTTTAGGGATTTTCATTGTTGTTCATATTCTTTTATGGTGTTGTCTTGTGAATATGTTAAAGACTATCTTTATATATTTATTTTGCATGTGTTAGCTGTTCACTGATCCAGGGTCTATCGGAAACAGCCTCTCTACCTCGTTAGAGGTAGTGGTATGGACTGCGAACACTCTACCCTTCCCAGACCCCAGTATGTGGGAATATACTGGGTTTGTTATTGTTATTTGTTGAACTGTTCACTGATATTGTACTTTTGGGTTGGTTACCTATAATGGGGATGTGATAGGTGATACTATTACTCAAGGATAGCGACAATAATTCATGTCTTATTATTAATGACATTGACAAAATAACGAAGACAATTTCATAATTTTATTCTTTTCACATGAATGCCTTTAACATACACTTTCGTGACAAAAAAATTCCAGCCCACATGTTTTATGGTGCAAGTTCAAAGTTAGTTATATTCCAGGTCCATCACTGTAATATCCTCATAAATATTTTCAAATCTTCCCATGCCAAGAAATAGTGCATAACTAGTTGTGCCCTATAATACAGGATCCAAGTGTTATAATAATGGCATCATCTAACCAATAAAGTCATAGAAAATAAAAATAATTAAACTACATAATAAAATAAATAATTGAAATTTTATTCAGATGGTAAAGGGTTTCATATTAGAAAGTTTTAGTGGATTATTGAATTTTCTTTACAAAAAAAATGAAGAATGTAACTGAGAATTCTCTAAGAGAAACACATGATATGAAAATACAAAGTATACATTTTAAAATATTTAAAATACCATTTTTGAAGGACTAAAAGTAGGATCATAATTTTCTTGTATCAAAGTGAATGGCTAATACTTATACTTAAAATATGAGTCACACACTATTTTTCTCCGCTTAATGTGGTGAGTGTAGGCTATATAAAGCTTGAGGTATTACAATTAATATATAAGTTAATTAATCAAAGTTGTTTTTGAATTCACCTAAAAGTTGGGTTATCTTCTCCCTTTCACTGTTTATGATAGAAAGGAGAGAATTAAAAAATGCATAATCCAACTTCTTCTTATGTTGTTTTGTTTTTATTATTAATCTTCACTTGTCTATGTAAAATAACCGCAAAAGCTGACGTAGCAGATGCTAAGGTATGTTTTAATTATTGCTTAATTATATATAAAATTTTCAAAAAATAATCTTTGAAACTTGTATTCCTTCTGTTTCTTTGTGTGTGTCACTTTTACTGTTTACACAACATTGAGAAAATATTATTAGGATAAATTATTCTTTCACCACATTAATATCTTTTACTGTTCATTGGTGTAAAGTTATGACAAAAAATTCATCCTACTTTTAAAAAATATTTACTATGTACTAGTAAATGCTACAAGAAAAACAAAGCGTGGTATTCTTTAAGTATTACAATATTGTCCGAGTATGAAAAGTTCATTTTTATTTATGATTTTATAGAATATTCTTCCATCCATTTTATACTGCGTATGACTATAAAGAACAATTATGTCTGCACACACAAATACATACATACACACATAGATAAAGGATCTTACTACCTTCATATAGTATGCAGTATACTAGAACCCCCCCCCCCCCCTAAAAAAAACCCCCCAACACACACACACACATATATGTGTGTGTTATTATCTTTTGGTTCTTGATTGTATACTCTTTGAATTTATAGCTTTACATTGTTTATTTGGACCACAAGCCACACGATGATCATGAACTTATCACTGATTCAAATCATGATATTCTAGGTCAAATTGTTGGAAGGTATATATATTACATAATTATACATGTCTTTTAATAATTTAAACACTATATTACATTTTTATACATGTCTTTTAATAATTTAAACATTAATAAATCAATATAATTTTTCCTCTGGTATATGTAAAAATATGTCTACATGGTAAATGAAGGTTAATTACTCTTTTATCCATCTTTAATTTTTTTTCTATTGTTCATCATAGTATATAATATCTTATGAGTAGCATGATTGTAATAATAAAAATATTTTTCTTGTATGAAACATAAACTTGTGTATTTTGCCATGCAGTAAAGAAGAAGCCAAAAAGTTGATGGTGTATAGTTATAGGCATGGCTTCTCTGGATTTGCTGCTAAGCTTACTCATTCTCAAGCCAAAAAAATTGGAGGTGTTTTTTTTTTTTGTTTAAAAAAAATATTTCGTTATCATGCATTTGGATATACAAGGACAAATTAATTTTATAAGAATATATAGTTTTCTCAATTTTTTTTATTTTTGAAAAATCAATCTTCTACTAATTGATATATGTATTTTGATTCCATTTCAGAATTTTCTGGTGTAGTTCAAGTTATACAAAATTCTCTTTTTAAAACTCATACATTAAGGAGTTGGAATTTTTTAGATCTTTCTAAAAGTATTCCTAATAATCTTCTTAACAAAACAAATTAGGGTGATGAAATAAGCATTGACATTTTGGATTCAGGTTTCGGTTTCTTCTTTCTTCTTTCTTCTTTATTAATTCTTTCTTTCCCCTACCCCAAGGAAATTTTGATCAAGGTGATAACATTCTATTTTTAAAATAATTTAATTTATATATGTTGATTACAAATTCTACTATATTAGAAAGGGTTTGTTTCAACATGCTTGCTTGTGGTCATAAATATTCAAGTTGAGGGTAATTTATACTTTGCATAGTACTCATATGTACGTGTGGCCTCCTAGCTTGCTTTATCTGTCTTTTACTCCTGTAGCCACGTCATTATTTGATCAGACGCGTGCTTTCAAGGTGGAATTGAACATCCTCCTCATTGTTTTCCGTCTCTCAATTTCAACATGTTAGCTTAGTGTCAAAATATTTTTTAAAAAAAGATAATTATGTCATTTACTTTTTTTGGTAAACAAATATTTTATTACATATAGCAAAGTGACTCCTTACAGAACTAGACAGGGTTGACCACCTGTTTCTTAAGTCAAAAGAAAAGCAAAAAAAACTAGCTAATTTAGAGTTGCACTACTAACAAAACGTAGTCTCGGAGGCACTCTACCTTGGTCCAATTCACTCAAAAACACCTGCACACCTGTATGTTACCATCCTTAGGGAAAGAAGTTTGAGTAAGAAAAGGGCTGCCAGGACTTGATGCTTGCCCTATGGTGTGGATAAAGATAGCCACCTTCTCTTAGACTCTATCCTCTTTATAACTGCCAGCTTGAAACCTCAATTGATTCCTTTCCCTCCATATAGAAGCTAGAGTCATTGCAAATACACAATTCGCAACAACAATCTTACCATATTTATTTTTAGCCCATTCAGACATCCACTTGACTTCCTCTTGCCAACCCCTAATGATCTCTGCATTCCCAACCTGCTGAGCAGCCTTTACCATAAAGCACTTGTAACAGAGCAATAAAAAAAGAGGTGATCTAGAGTTTCATCTACATTGTCATAGTAAATAAAGGAGGGAAGTACCCTCACCCTAAACTTCAATAGTCTATTAACTGTAGGCATGTCACGATCCGATTTCTCAGGTCATGATGACACCTACTATAACCATCAGTAGGCAAGACAACCCCGTAATCCAGAACGACTAGTAACGGACTACCAAATATATGGTGAAAGGAATTGTGGAATCGATGAATAAAGAAGCAATTACATAATATAATCCCAAAACTTGGTAGCATCATTACAAGAGTTTCTAACATAACAAGAGTACAAGAATGAAATACAAAGGGAATTTTATTGTTACAACTTATCTCCGAATACAACATGAAGACAAATCTAGTACATACGAAGGAGGTAGGTAATACTCCGAATTTCAGGAGCTCAATCTAAGTCTCCGCACAATGTATACGTCAACGGCGAAAACCCGTACTGTGATCTGCAGGCTATAGAAGTTAGTATGAGTACCAAACGAATGCTACTCAATAAACAACTGTCAACTGAGTATCAAAGATAAAGCAAATATATATAACATATAAACAAAATTGAGACTACACCCAAGTGTTCAGCAACCACATAAAATAGCCAATGAGATAGAAAGGATAACCTATCTTATACATGTCAAATAGATTAACATAATAAGGCTACTAATGTATCGAGGATAAACTATCCTATTCTAGTCATACTCAAAAATCTCAGTACTACACTGTATATCCCTGGCCCATATACGAATAAAGGATGAAAGAAGGATATATAGCAATATATAAGGCCAAGAAATGAATATACAATTTGAACAAATGAAGGAAGGGATATATGGTGATACTATATCTACATATAGCTAGATATACATATATATATATAGATATAAGGTCCACTCGAAGCACAACCTAGATCATCATATCTTTATTTTAAGGCCTTATTATGATCCTATCAGAATTTAGTACTAACATACTTAGGGTTTCTAATCCATATATCTCATCATGAAGTAATCATGAATAATAATGAAATTGTAAGATGGAAGTGGCCAAAATCATACCTTGATCTCGATATCGAATTAACGACCAATCTCTCATAAGATAGACATAACAATGATCATAATAATAATAATAACAATATCAATAACAGCTCAAGTAACTGGCTATTCTGGATAACCAAATACTTAGTCGAGCCTATGCGTACCTCCACCGCCCCAGGCTTAAAAGGCCCAATCAGCATACAACAACACAAGGCATAATCATCACCCATATTTATACAACCGTTCCATACCGACTGATAGGAATAGGTGCATAATGGTGATAGGCGATGAGCATGCAATAGTAAATGCAAGGTACATAATTAGTATCATAATATCATCATCAGAACCATCTCCATAATATCAACTTCAGGCCTTACCGGGTATTAATATCATCATCATAATATCCTCCAGCCTTGTCGGGTATCATTACATCATTATAATATTTTGTCCTTATCGGACATCATTATATCATCATAACACCCTTCGACCCTGTCGGGTATCATCATATTATCATAATATGCAAGTTAATGTCAAAAATAGAGAGCAAACCCCACAAGGGCTAAAGTAAAGTGTAAACCCCACGAGGGCTAAAGTAAATAACAATCCCCATGAGGGCTAAAGTAAATAATCATGAAAGAAAAAGAAAAATTATATTTCCATAATTCATCATTTGTCATCAACATGACACTATCAATAAAAATATATGTATATAATAGGTGCACAGACTCAAGTTATGGATAAAAGAGTGTAAGTTCATAAATTCATTGCCCGAAGTGATATTCGAGACTCAATCATTATAAAGTTTAGAAAGGATTGAAATGTCTCACGATCATAGTAAATAATAGTGTCCATTCATGGACCAAAATCTGTCTCGATCAAATCCTTAAATCATCATTATTAACCTCTTTTATACACATAGATTACCCATTAAGCTATGCGGTTAACATTGTAAAGAAATTTGCTTTAGGGATGCAAAGTGAATTTTAACTCTTATTTAGGAAGAATAGTCATAACATCATACTTAACTAGAATCACATCATTTACCGATATAATTATCATGAATGTATCAAACCTATGCATGCCATCACCAGTATTCAAATTGGATCATAAACATCATATCGCACTTCCTTCGTCCCATACCGGAGATATGTATATAAAAACATATAAATATATATATATATATATATATATATATATATATTCATAAACTACAACCGTATCATTTACAAGGATATTTACTTTTGGGATATCCAATCAATATCATAACACGGCCATTGATTCAATAATATGTTCGAAATAATCATAACATCATAATTGCGACCTTAGGCCCACACACATATCTGGATCTCATATTAATAATCATGTATATATAAATCATCTCATAACTATAAGTCAAACGTATTTGCGAGGCATAACAATTTTATAAGCTACGAAGCATATCTATAATCATCTCACATATAGGAGGCATCTCACTTCTAGGAGGCATAATGTATCAATAAGCATAACTACGAGGCATCTCATATCTATAGGTCATGTATCACGACTTTGAGGGATATTATCTCTATAGGCCAATTATCATATCTAAGAAGAATAACATCTTCAAAGGCCTAATATCATATCTAAAATGAATTAGTATCTCTAAAGGCCCAATATCATATCTAATAGGAATTAGTATCTGTATAGGACCAATATCTTATCTAAGATGAATTAACATCTCTAAGGGCCCAATATCATTTCTATAAGGAATATCATGGCCATAAGCCATTAGTCATTATCTGGGGAAAAATTCCATCACTATTCATCAAACCACCAAGTATCCTTACACTAAGATTTACTAGTCTCAACTATGCCTAACATTCGTAATTAAGTCCACAAAGGCTAATACAGGTCTTAGCCTAAGGTGGGCTGGACAATCCAACTTCTAATCCTCAATTTTCATACTTAGGCAACTTATACCCCAAACTAGGCTAAGGTATCTAGTTTAACTTCTAGATGTCAAGTAACAATAACCGATACTAAGGTAGGAACCTCGTCTAGAAACATGGGCATTTAAGTCACTCTACTCAAATTATGGTTTCAAGATCGTTAGACTAGTCTTACTAAGGTTAATCTTACTAACCATGATTCCAACACATACACTACATCCCAAACCTAGCATTATATCCTAACCATACTATAATTTAGTCCAATATAGGGAGAAGCCAATAGGATCCAAAAAGGGTATTAAACATTTAAACTTACGGGTCAAAAATCCTCATCTAATCCCTAAACTTTAATATTAAAAACTAAGTCATTCTACTCTTAATCAATCTTAACGTTCACATTCACACACAATATATATCACACATCATCTACGAAGAAGAGTACACAAAAGCCTACCTCAAAGTGAAACCGCAAAATCTTAAGTCACACCACACGTCCATCTTCACTTTAATATTTCTAAAATGCCAACGCACTATCAAAATAGTAATCTACTCATCAATACAAGTCTAACGATATTCATATTATACCATTGTGCTTTGGGTCCAAAAACAACATCAAAAATTTCAAGTGGGTCTCACTTATGGAAAATATATTTTTGAGGTGAACCCAACATTCATACATGAACAAGGAATCATAACCCTCAAGAAATGGGTGAAAATAAAGCTAATTTAGGGCTAAAATCAAGCCCTAAGATATATTGGAGTTTTGGATTAAGAACCAAGAATTTCATCAAAAAAAGTAATGAAATCTTATTAATCCAGATGATAATTGTGATATAAGATGTTAAACAAGCTCCCAAGTCACCCACAATGATCAATTTGAGTTATCATACCCATTTAGGATTTTTGCTCTCAGGGGTGAAGAGAAAATGCCCAAATTCGCGACATTGGGGGTCTATAAGCAAGGAGATATTGAGATTTCCATACATGTATCGGGATCACGCAAGGGCGATTTCCATAGGGCTCATCGCAATCGCACCATCCTCCGTCATCACAAATGACAGCTGAAACTTGAAATTTTTTCATATTTCGTCCAATGCCTTGGGATTCGTTAGGAATTTAAATTTCCTACATGGACTATGAAACCGCACTAAATTTGATGTTTTGCATGTGTTGGTGAAGTTGGATTTTCAATTCGAGGTCGTTTCAACCAAATATGGATCCCACACCTAAACTTTCAATTTTTTAACTTTCCGACCAATAGGTCAAAATGAGCTTTGGTGTATTAGGACCCAAACCAAAGGTCTATCTAACCTAAAATTTATATTTCAGAGCTGCTGGCACGGTCGGAATTTGCATAGTAGATCATTTTACTGAATTTTTCATCCGGTTGCCATTTGGAAATAGCGAAGACTTCTAAACAGGAAATTGGTTCTAAAAATCAAAAACGAACTTCCTAATAATCGAACGGTCAGTCCCAGCAAGTCATAAATGACTTGAGACAGCTATGGAGAAGCTCAAATGACAAAAATAAATGACATTATGAAAAATAACCGGAAGAGTCATTACAAGGCAATCTCCTTTGTATAGCTAACCAAAAGATAAAATTATTCATTGGGTGGATGTTTGGGTGTAAGGACAGACACTTTCATGAAACTTTAGGATGCACTGGAAGGAGGCAAGTACACATCTTCTTAATAGAGAACTTGTGCTTCGCTACAATCTCCCTGAGCCTTGTCAATAAATCTCCCTGTAAACCTTGAGCCTGAATTACAAACTTTGTAGCCTCTAAAAATTTCTCACCACCCAGGTAATGTTACCAGGTATGGGATTAGTTTTAAGACAATAATTTTTCAAATAATATGTGTGGATCAACTTGACTCACAAACAATTCTTCTCCACATATATAGTCCAGAGGTGTTTTGTTATTGCTTCCCTATTCCATGTAATTAGATGTTGAACATTTATGCCCTCTATTGATTTGGGAAGGCAAACTTTTTTCACATGCCACCAGTGATCTCTTGGAAATATTAGCCTCCCGTGTCCATAGAAATGATCTGCATGCACTATTTATTAGCTTTACTATCCTCTTGTGGAGGACAACCGCCTGAGCCTAGTAGGTCTGAACACCAAAACCTACTGGTTTAATTAATAGCAACCTGCCAACGGAGTTTGGTAAACCAACACCTCACTCTAGTAGTAATTTTATCAGCTAAGGACGTACATTGAGCTACAATAAGCTTTTTAGAAGAGAGTGGCCCCCCTATATAGTGGAAAGGTAAAGCTCCTTTATTGAAATTTAGATGAGGAAATATTGATACTTTTACCTAAGCACTGACCCCTGATAGATCGATGCTACTCTTATCAGTGTTTTCCTAGAGACTTGAGGCCTTAGAAATTTTTTTAAATGCCTCTTGAAGAAGCTGGACAGACCTAAGATCAGCTTTATAAAGCATCATTAGGTCATCTTCTAAGGAAACGTTCATGACACCCAATTGTTTACATCTTGGATAGAATTGAAACTATTTATTGTTGGCCAGAACATTGAGCTCTCTCTCCAGATACTTCATAGAGACGACAAACAGAAAAAGTGACATAGGAGGACCTTGTCTGATCACTCTTCTACCTTGAAATAGTCTTGATAAACTATCATTAATATCTAGAGGGTAAGTTACCAAAGAAATACACTCCATAATCCAACAAATAAATAGATAAGGAAAGTCAAGTGTAGATAACATAGTCTTGGCGAAACACCATTTTATTGAATCATATGCCTTTCTAAGGTCCACTTTCATAATACATCTAGGAGAAAGGCCTTTCTAGTATACTATTTAAGAAGGTCATGGCTGAAAAAATATTATCTATGATACTCCCACATTTTATAAAAGCAATTTGGAAAGGGCCGACTTATCATTTATGACTTATTACAATATTGTGGTGTGGATTTTCTTAATAATTTTATATAGGGTTGTACTATATGCTATTGGTCTGTAGTCCTTGACTATTGAAGGATTACTAATTTAAGGGACTAGAGTAACAACAGCAACTGATGGATCTCAACATCCTACCAAACTCAAAAAACTCCTGAACAACCTCCACAACATTCTTCTTTATAATAACCCAATGAAAGGTAAGAAAACTCTATAGAAAATTCATCAACCCCTGGAGATTTATCTAAAGGCATGTTCCTTACTGTGTCAAATACTTTTGATTCTATAACTAATCTGATAAGTAACTATTTTTGGAAAAAAAAATAGCTAGGGCCCTTGTTGAATCACTTCAATATTAGTACAAGGCAATTCTTCTCCTGCAATCCACAATAATTTTTTGAAGAAGGAAATAAGTTCCTCTTCTACCTGCAAGGGTTCAATGATATTTACACCATTAGTAGAATAAACAGAGTCTATAAAATTCCTACTAGTCTTGATCTTCCATTGTGCATGGAAGTAACTAGTATTGGCATCACTTTGCTCTTAATTTTTTCTTTGATGCATATTCTTCAATAATACTCCATTTATAATTGTTCAACAAAACATATTTCTCTTCCTCAATCAAATTCTGGTTTAAAGGTTAGCTGTAACATCACTTTGAATCACCTCTGGTTGTTACCTTAGATGTTGGATTCTTTGTGCATAGTAAGCCATATAAGAGTTGATATCTTTAACTGCATACTTCAAATCCTTTAGTTTTGCCAAAACTAATACATACAAGAACCCCTAAGTTGCTTTGACCACACTCTCGATTACATAGTTTTGAATTCTGGTTTATCCATAACATTCTTGAAGAGATTAAATGGTTTTGGCCGTAATGTCACATGAGGTTTGTCTTCTTTTAGTATAGGAGTATGATCGAAGACATAAAGATTCAGAAAATCTTCTTCCACATGCCCATAATATTGAATCCATGAACAATTACCCATAGCCCAGTCAATTTTAGAATAAACTCTTGCCTCACATTGTTGTTTATTACGAAAAGTAAAGTTCCAGCCATTTGATTTCAGTGGGGTAAGGTGTAAAGTGTCAACCACTTATCTAAATACTTGGGTTTCAGTTACATCTACAGGAGAGACTATATGATCCTTAGTCGATAGAACAATGTGAAAATTGGCACATATCAACTCCTCATCAACTAAGGAACTTCCAATATGTTTCAAGTCATCCTATAAACTCTGCCTAGCAACAACCTTATTTTTGGCATAAATCACAGTTGTAAAAGCACAAAAGCAAGTAGAGTAATTGTAACACCCCGAATCTGGTACCCGAAACGTTACACGGTGCTCATGACCCCGAAGGACCACAAGCTAACCCATGACTGATATCTGTAACTAGGAACTGCATAATATACTGTATAAATGTGGAAAAAAAGCTGAAAGGCCATAAGGTTCAAATATCTGATAAAACATAACATCTGGAAATACGGTATATCAATACCAAAACAAAACTAAAATAACTGTCTAAACATGTTATAGTCTGGAAGCCTCTAAACTGTCTAAAAACTGTGGAGTTGATGGGACATGTCCCCAACTAACTCCAAACTACTGAAATAATAAAGTAATAAAATAATTATGATATCCTCGAATGATGTGGCCCCACTGCTAGTCTGGCTGCTGAACGTCTGATCTACTAAGGATGCTCTGGAGCTCGTGCTTCTGAACCTATGGTATAAAACACCATAGCGCAAATGCGTCAGTACGATTGAATGTACTGGTATACAAGTGAGGTAGGCTGAATGCAAATGGTTTATATGCATGAACAATACTAACTGACTGAATGGCATGAACATGAGAATACATGCATGAATACGTGAACTGTAATCAAGATCATGACATTACTGAATCTGAATACTGATAACATAAGTTTCGTATAACTGATATACTATTATCTGAATGACTATGTCTGACAGTCCTGTTTCTGATGGAACTAGCTGAGTTCCGTACTAGACTGAGTGACTGTATCTGACAGTCCTGAATTCTGTAGAACTATCTGAGTTCTATTACTGAGACTGAGACTGTAATTGTGGGAAGTAGTCATCTAACCGACATGCCCCAAATAAGATAATATAATTGAGTTGGGGTCCAATCTATAACCCTAATTGGAAGGGTGTCAATGCCGCGCCACTGGTAAGGACAAGCTGTGAGTAATCCCTCATCTAACGGTATGTTAAGGAGAACGGTAGGACCCTCATCTAACAGGTTAATTCACCCCAACAACCCGTATCTAACAGGTTAAATGTCTCAACCTACGTTGGCTACATAGTTCTGGAGTGCAAGGGCTGCTTCTAAGAATCACACCCTCTACTCGCAGGTGAGTTCCCATCCTTGGGATCACTCGATGCTAAATCCTACTTCCATCTGATCAGACACTGAATTAATTATACTGAACTGAATAGACTGAGTTCACTGAGTTCCGTTGACTGACGGAATATTACTGAGATCTGATAGCTGACTGAGATTACTGAGTTTTTTTGAGTCATGAGACTGACTAAATTCTACTGAACATGGCTTGACTGAGAGTATCTTGAAAACTGACACTAGATATAGGTATACAGCTAAATTGTCGGGTATAAGTATCCCCAGGACTCGATAGCATGAAACTGACAAGACATGACACTTCCTGAACTCACGACCATAATCAACAATCCATAATACAATCATTGGGGAATTTCATGAGGCACTTGATTATCATGATTTGGTACATAAATAGGAATGCATATAAATATGTCATAATTTCATAGGGATAATCTTATGAAAAATCCATCAAACAATTTCAATGCATAACAATAACATAGAAGTCATTTTGAACATAAGGGTAAAGCATAGGTTCATCAATTTGGTCGTAATTGAGTCCTAAAGCATGATTCTTATTCTCTTGAGCATTTTATCAAACACACTGCATGCACAGCCTGAGGCTTAGGCATATACACTAGTTCATACATCATGGTTACTTTAATCAACTCAATTTAAAAGTCTCCAACCCACATACTAGCATAATTTTATGAAAAGTACATAAAGACTCCAACTTGAGATTCATACAACCACATCAACATAATTAAAATCAACTCACCACATGGAAATCACAATTCATGAGTTTAAAATGGGATTCTTGAGCTTCATGGGTTAAAGAAATCCATGAATCAACACTTTACATACCTGGGTAGATGATTTCTTGGAGATTGGGGGAGGAAAGCTTGAATTCTTGACTTGGAATTAAACACCTAGGGTTTCTTGTTCTTGGGGATTGATCTTTAGAAGAAACCCTAATTTGGTGTTGTGGATGAATAATGAAGTTATGAGATCTGGTCTGGTATAATTAGGGGTTAAAATGGGTGGAAAAAAATCTAAATACCCTTTTAAAAATGGCTTAAAATCGCTGATCAAAAGTGGCGACGGTTTGGACGACGGTCCGTCGGTCCTGACTGTCGCACTTGGCTAGAAGACAGGTTCACTGCCTTAGTCACGATGGTCCATCGCTAGCTCGACGACCGTCGGCCTTCTGGGCAGTTCCAATAGTTCTTTGTAAAATGTCCATAACTTTTTGCAACGATATCGGATTTGGATGAAATTGGTATGATTGAAAAGCTAATTCAATTTCCCACATGATAACAATTTGAAATTGGAAAAATTTTATCTGATTTAAACATTAATAATTTAGGAAGTTATCACTAAATTTTCTGGAGACTAGATTTAACTTCAAGAAAGTTTGGGGTATTACAATATCTCCCCCTTGGGAACATTCAAACTCGAATGAGACTGACTAGACTGGAAAAGATGATAGGATGATCTTACTTAAGGGACATGAGCATTTGAACATGTCTATATGACTGGAACTTCTGATATACTGAAATCCCATACTAAATATGCATGTCTGATGCATGGATATATGACGGATAGTCTTTATGAATGCATGACTGAAATTACTGAGAAGCTGAATTTCTCATGATGACAATGCATATCTGATGCATGAATATATGACTGACATTATACATGAACATATGACTGGATATGCAAGGGTATTTGATACTAAGTTTATAACTGAAATCTGAACATGAAACTGAATAAGCTTAAGGAAAACTATTACCTTAGGTTGAGTCTGAGTTTGAAGAGAAGAGGTGAGGATAATTGGTCATCATGTCTACTTATTCTTCCTAAGTATCTCCCTCAACGGACTGATTCCTCCAAAGAACTTTGACTAGAAGGACTTCTTTGTTCCTCAGTGTGCGAGTCTGGTAGTCAAAAATTTCGACTGGGATGTCTTCAAAAGAAAAGTTGTTTGGAATGTCTAAGCCCTCTACCGTGAATTCAACTGTTGGGTCACCTATGCACTTTTTTAGAAAGGAGACATAGAACACTGGATGAACAGAGGCTAGATCTGAAGGCAATTCGAGCTCATAAGCTACCTTGCTGAAACGATTGAGAATTTTGAAGGGAACGATATATCGGGGACTGAGCTTTCCCTTCTTGCCAAACCACTTCACTCCCTTCATGGGAGAGATTTTCAAGTACACATAATTACCAATCTCAAACTCGAAATCCTTTCTTCACACATCTGCGTACGATTTCTGTTGGCTCTGAGTTGTCTTAAGTCGTTCTATGATCAACTGAACTTTATCTAAGGTATCAAATATCAAGTCAGGACATACTACTACGGCCTCACCCACTTCAAACCAATCAATTGGAGATCTACACCTCCTATCGTAGAGAGCTTCAAATGGAGCCATCTGAATACTAGAATGATAGTTGTTGTTGTGTGCAAACTCAATCAAAGGCAAGTGGTCATCCCAACTCCCCTTGAAATCAATTGCACACGCCCTTAACATATCTTCCAAGGTCTGAATGATCCTTTTTTCTTGACCATCTGTCTGAGGATGAAAGGTTGTACTGAGGTGAACTTGGGTACCAAGACCAGACCCTTTTGGAATGCTTTCCAGAAGTGAGAGGTGAACTAGGTACCTCTATCTGAAATAATAGATAACGGAACATCGTGAAATCTGACCAACTCCCTGATATAGAGGCTGGCGTAATCCTCGGCTGAATAAGAGGTATGGACTGGAAGGAAATGAGTTGATTTGGTCATCCTATCTATAATGACCCAAATTTAATCATGTTGACGATGAGTACGAGGCAAATCCGTCATAAAGTCCATGTTCACTTCTTCCCACTTCCAAGTAGGAATACTGAATTCCTGTATGGACCCACTAGGCTTATGATGTTCTATCTTAACCCGATGACATATAGAGCACTTAGCCACAAAATCTGCAATATCTCTCTTCATCCCACTCCACCAATAAATCTCCCGCAAGTCGTGGTATATCTTAGTGACCCCTGGATGAATAGAGTAGCGCGCACCATGCATTTCTGTAAGAATTCATTGCCTCAAGTCATCTGCACCTGAAACACACAGACGACCCTGAAAATGGAGAACACCATCTCCCCCTTGGGAGAAAACCTCTATCTTCTGATCTCTGACTGACTCTTTCAACTTAACAAGACTGGGATATCTATCTTGCTTTTCTTTTACCTTGGATACTAGAGATGATTCTGAACTATTCTAAACCCTTATACTACCTTCAGCTGAATCGACTAAGCAGACACCTAGTCGGGCAAGCTGATGGACTTCCTGAGCTAACTTCTTTTTCTATCCTCAACATGAGAAACACTACCCATAGACAGTCTACTGAGAGCGTCGGCTACTACATTGGCCTTTCCCGGATGATAAAGAACACTCATGTCATAATCTTTCAAAAGCTCTAACCACCTTCTTTGACGAAGGTTAAGATCTTTCTGACAGAATACGTATTGAAGGCTCTTGTGATCTGTGAAAACATCTATATGAACACCTTACAAGTAATGCCTCTAAATCTTTAAGGCAAAAACTACGGCTGCTAACTCAATATCATGAGTCGGATGATTCTTCTCATGGGGTTTAAGCTGTCTGGAGACGTAGTCTATGACCTTACTATGATGCATGAGGACACAACCCAAACCTACTCTGGATGCATCACAGTACACTATGAATCTATCTGAATCGTCTGGAAGAGTCAAAACTGGAGTTGAGGTGAGTCGAGTCTTCAACTCCTGAAAACTCTTTTCACACGAATCTAACCACTGAAACTGAACCTTCTTTTGAGTCAATCTGCACATAGGGGATTCAATAGATGAAAAACTTTTAACAAACCGACGGTAATAGCCAGCCAAACCCAAGAAACTCCTAATATCTGATGGAGAGATGGGTTTGCTCCAGTTTCTCACTACTTCGGTCTTTTGAGGATCAACTCTAATACCATCACCGGAGATGATATGAACAAGGAATGCTACTGACCTTAGCCAAAATTCGTACTTCCTGAATTTGGCAAACAACAGATGATTTCTAAAAGTCTACAATACTATTCTGAGATGGTCTGCATGATCATGCTCACAGCGGGAATAGACAAGAATGCCATCTATGAAGACTATGACGAACATGTCTAAGTACTACTTACACACATGGTTCATCAAGTCCATGAAGGCTGCTGGGGTATTGGTAAGACCAAAGGACATGACTAAGAATTCGAAGTGACTATACCGAGTACGGAAAGCTATTTTCAGAATATCACATTCTCTGACCCTGAGCTGATGATAGCCTGGTCTGAGGTCTATCTTAGAAAAATAGTTGGCACCCTGAAGTTGATCGAACAAGTCATTGATTCTGGAAAATGGATACTTGTTCTTGATGGTGACTTTATTAAGCCGATGGTAGTCTATACACATTCTGAGAGAAGCGTCTTTCTTGGGCACGAATAAGACTTGTGCACCCCACGGGGACACACTGGGTCTGATGAAATCCTTATCTAGGATATCCTTTAACTGATCTTTCAATTCTCTGGGTTCTGTTGGTTCCATTCTATATGGCGAAATAGATATGGGCTGAGTATCTGGAAGAAGGTCTATGCCAAAGTCTATTTCCCTTTCGGAAGGAATTTTGGAAAGATCTTCGGGAAAGACATCAGAATATTCATTCACTACTGGGATTGATCCGAGATTGGGATTTTCAAAACTAGAGTCCTTAACTTGAACAAGATGATAGACACATCTGTTAGATATCATTTTTCGTGCCCGTAGGTAGGAAACAAGATGACCTTTAAAAACTGAAGTACTACCCTTTCACTCTAGGATGGGTTCATTTAGGAACTGAAACTGGACAACTCTATTTCTACATTCAATTATGTCTTAGCAAGAATAAAGCCAATCCATGCCGAGAATGACATCAAAATTAGTCATCTCTAATTCGACTAAGTCTGCTGAAGTGACTTTCTGATATACCATAATAAGACAGTTCTTGTATACCCATCGGGCTATGATAGTTTTACCCACTGGGGTAGAGACTGAGAAGGGCTCTGCTAGAATTTTGGGACTGACTCCAAAATTAACTGTTATATAGGGAGTAACAAAATACAAAGAAGCTCTTAGATCTAGCAAAGCGTAAGAATGTACATGAAATATCTGTGATGTACTAGCAATCATATCAGAAGCATTTTACTGATCCTGTCGGGACTAAAGAGCATAGAGTCTATTTAGGCATTGCCCACTGGTAGCACTGGAAGAGGCACCCTACTGATTCGGGCGACCGAACTAAGATGGAGGGAGGTTATGCTGACCCTGAAGACCTAGCTGAGAACAATATCTGACTCTATAGCCTGTCTGCCACATCTGAAGCAAACATCATTGCCAGCTTTGCAAGTACCCTGATGGTGCTTGCCACATGTCTAACAAAGAGGATAGGTTCAAACACTGCTAACATTGCCTTGAGACTTAGAGCTTGGCTCCCTATATCTATTTCCATCTCTGAATTTCGGCACTAGAGCACTGGCTAAAGAAGGAACTGGAACAAATGACTTTGGGCAGAACTAAGAACGACTTCCACCCTCTGACTTAGGCTGAGCAAAGTTGAAACTACCTGTCCTTGCTCTCTTATTTTGCTTCTCCCTTATCTTAATCATCTGCTCTTCTATCTGTTGATCATGGATCATAAGCCTGGCTATGTCCATCTCACTAATCAACATTGCAAATCTGCACTCATTGACCACACTAAGTCCTAATAGGCTGACTAATACTACCATTGGTCAAGGATTGCATCTTTACAAAATAGTCCTTTACAAATAGAAATTGTAGGTTTACAAAATAGAAGGAAATTGCAGCTTTACAATTGCTGTAATACCCAAAGTTTTCTAACTAATTTCGTCCCAAGAATGTCAAGTATTAGCTTCTAATGTCAAGTTTTAGCTTCTAAATTGAATGATGTTTATTCCATGTAGAATTTTAAATATTTTTACTTTTTGTCTTATGGGAAATTCAATAAGCTTTCCATCGATATAAAATTCGCCTAAATTCGATAACCGGATAAGAAGTTATGACTATTTCAAGTTCCCGTCGTAAAACAGTGCCATATTAGACTGTGGCACGCCGCGCCATAGGAGAAAATGAAAATTGTCAAATTCCAGTAGGGGTCCTCGATAGTGGTGTATCGCGCCAAACTTCCAGGTCGCAAATGAAGTGGCAACGCGATGGCTCCGCGTCGTGCCATCCCTCAATTTCCCAGTTGTCAAATTTCAGTGACACAACGCGATAGCGCCGCGTCACGCCAGGGGTCCATTTCAGGAATTTTTTACCAAATTAAAAGACATATCCAGGGTTAAAAGGGTCAATTTCCCACCCCCTATTTAAGCCCTTTAACACGAGATTCAGCTATTTGGAATCCAAAATATACTAGTTTCTCTCAATTTTCTCTCAAGAACAAGCTAGGGTTTCAATTGGGGATTTAATTTTAAGAAAGTTTCTCTGTCAATCTTTGCTAAATCAAGAACTAAGGCATGCGTTATGTTGATTTATGAATTCCTTTCATCCATAAAGCTCAAGAACCCTATTTTAAATTATGAATCATGATATTTATGTTGTGGGTTGGTTGTAACCATGTTTATCTTGTTATATAAATCCCAAGGCGGCATATTTATGTGTTTTTCATGAAACTACATTAGCAAGTGAATGAAATCCATAAATTGAATTATTTATAATATGTCAATTTGATGATTATACCTATGCCCTAAGGGTGCATGCAAGGTATTTGATAAAATGCCTAGGAAGATAGAAATTATGCACTATAGCTAAATTGTGACCCAAAATGACTTCTATGTTGTTCTTGTGTATTGAAATTGTTGGTTGGATTGCTCATGAGTTAGCCTTATGAAATTATACTATGTATACATGCTATCTTATGCACGTACCAAGCTATGATAATCAAATGCCCATGAAATATCTCCAACTATTGTATTATGGATTGTTGATGATTGGTCATGCATTCAAGAATGTCATGCCTTACCAGTTTCCTTCTATCGAGTCCTGGGGGTACTTGTACCCAAAAAATATAGCTGTGTGCCTAGAATCAGTGACATGTTTCACGATATCCTCATTCAAGCCATGATCTATTGAACTCAGTCAGTCATGTGACTTAGGAAATCTCAGTAATTCAGTAATCTCAATACTATTCCGTCAGTCAACAAAATTCAGTTAATTCAGTCCAGTTCAGTTCTGTAATTCATGTTCAGTGTCTATTCAGATGGGAGTAGAAGTTAGCACCGAGAGAACCCAAGGATGGGAACTCACCTGTTATATGAGGGTGTGATTCTTATAAATAATCCTTGCATTCCTGAACTACGTAGACAACATAGGTTGAGACATCATAGACTCCTATATGAGGGTAGATGAGGTGTCTTAACCTGTTATATGAGGGTTCCCACCGTTCTTACTAGAGTTACCTGTTATATGAGGGTTACTCACAGACTGTCCTTACCAGTGGTGTGGTATTGACACCCTTCCAATTGGGGTTACATATTAGACCCCAACTCAGCCATAATGGCGTATTAGGGACATGTCAATTAGATAACTACTTTCCACAGTTTTAGTTACAGAATTCAGGACTGTCAGATATGGTCAACTCAGAACTGTGCAGAACTTAGCAAGTTCCATCAGATTCAGGACTTTCAGATACAATAACTCATGTTATCAGTTATATCAGTCATCAGAATTCAGTTACCAGTCATGTTAGTTATCAGTAAACTCATGTTAGCATGATCTCAGATATAGTTACTATGTGTTCATGCATGTATTCTCACGTTCATATTAGTCAGTTAGCCAGTATTGTTCCTATATATGAACCCCATGTATTTAGCCTACCTCACATGCATACTAGTACATTCAAAGTACTGATGCATTTGCTCTATGGTGTCTTATACCATAGGTTTCGAAGCTCGAGCTCCAGAGCATTAGTAGATTCTAGATATCAGCAGTCAGTTAGCAGTGAGTCCTCATCCTTCGAGGACATAATCATTTCTTTATTATCTCATTAATTAGTTTATTAGTTGGAGTTAGTTGGGGACATGTCCCATCAGCTCCTTATTCAGATAGTTCAGTCAGTTAGAGATTTTTTATAGTATCATGTTCAGACAATTATTTTAGTGTTTTGGGTATTTCATACCCCATCCATATGTTATGATTTATCAGTTATGTTGCAGATTTGAACCTTATGGAATTTCAGTTCATGTTTCCACATTTATACAGTATATCATGCAGTATATAGTTAAAGATATCATTCATGGGTTAGCTTATGGTCCTTCTGGGTCATGAGCACCGTGTAGTGTTCTGGGTACCATATTTGGGGCATTAAAAATTTGGTATCAGAGCCTAAAGTTTAATAGAATCCTAGGAAGTCTGAAAGCCGCATCTAGTAGAGTCTTGTGCATGGGTGTGTTGCGCTCCACATTTAAATACAGAAGGCTGTGAGATGTTTTAGGAATAGTTTCCCTTCTTTTAGTATTCATGTTGTGCCAATGAGCATAATCTCAAGTCAATCTCTCGGTCTAATCCTTTTCTCCCTTTCTTCTACAGAACATGCCTCCAAAAAAAAGAAATAGGAATCAGTTATCTCCTCAGCCCGAAGAACCTTTGGGCGAACATAATTCTCATGCAGAATTCAGAGCTGCTTTCACTACTCTTTCTCAGTCAGTTGCTGCTCAGAATGAACGACCAGCTATTGTTCTGGCCAATCCAGTGGCCAATTCAGTTGCATCCAGAATTTGGGACTTCACCAGAATAAATCCTCTATTCTTTCTTGGGTCTAAGTCAGATGAGGACCCTCAGAAATTTATCGATCAGGTTCAGAAGGTTACTAACATTATGGGGGTTACTCCTAGTGAGAGTGCTGAGCTAGATACATACCAGTTGCAGGATGTTGCTCATACTTGGTACAAGCAGTGAAAGTCAGAAAGGCCAGATGATGCAGGGCCTATAGAGTGGGAGGAGGCTGTCACTGCATTCTTAGATAGATTCTTTCCCCAAGAGATGAGAGAGGCTTAGATATTGGAATTTATCAACCTCAGGCAGGGCAACATGACGGTGAAAGAGTATTCTATTAAGTTTACTCAATTAGCCTGATATGCCCCTTATGTGCTTGCAGATAGCAGAGCCCAGAAGAGTAAGTTTGTTTCTGGGGTGAATGATAGTATGGTCAATGAGTGTAGGTCTGCGATGTTAAATAGTTACATGACTTTAACCAGGCTTATGACTCATACTCATTAGATGGAGGAGAAAAAGATTAAGATGAGGGAGAAGCAGAATAAGAGAGCAAGGACATGTAGTTTCAACTTTGTTCAGCCCGAATCAGAAGGAGAAAACCGTTCTCAGTTTTATCCCAAGTCATCAGTTCTAGCTCCTTTTTAATCTAGTTCTCCAGCTCCTAAGTTCAGGGATGGTTATAAAGATAGAGCGCCAGGCTCTAAGTCTCAGGGCAGTATTAGCAGTGCCCGCACTATCCTCTTTGCCAGACTTGTGGCAAGCACCATAAGGGTATTTGCTGAGATGGAAGTGGTATTGGTTTAAGATATGGCAAGCCAGGCCATAGAGTCAGAGACTGTCCTCATCCAGGTCCTCAGGGTCAGCAGGACCATTCCTCAGCTCAGTTCGATCGCCCAAATCAGCAGGGTGCCACTTCTAGTTCTACTAGTGGGCAACACCCAAACAAACTCTATTCTCTCTAGTCCCGAAAAGATTAGGAAAATTCTCCTGATGTAGTTACTGATATATTACAGATCTATCATGTGCATGTTTACGCTTTGCTAGATCCATGAGCCTTCTTGTCTTTTGTTACTCCATATATAGCAGGCGATTTTGGAATCAGTCCCAAAATTCTAGAAGAGCCCTTTTTAGTCTCTACCCCAGTGGGTAAAACCATCATAGCCCGACAGGTATACAGGAACTGCCCGATTATGATATTTTAGAAAATCACCTCAGCAGACTTAGTTGAATTAAAGATGACTGATTTTGATATCATTCTCGGCATGGATTGGCTTTATTCCTGCTATGCCACAGTCGACTACAGAAATAGAATAGTCCATTTCTAGTTTCCAAATGAACCCATCCTAGAGTGGAAGGGTAGTGTATCCGCTTTTACTGGTCAGCTTGTTTCCTACCTTCGGGCAAGAAAAATGATATCTAAGGGATGTGTCTATCATCTTGTTCGATTTAAGGACTTTAGTTATGAAACTCCCAGTCTTGAATCAGTCCCAGTAGTACGTGAATATTCAGATGTCTTTTCCAAAGATCTTCCAGGGATTCCTCCCAAAAGGGAAATAGACTTCGGCATTGATCTTCTTCCAGATACTCAGCCTATATCTATCCCGCCATACAGAATGGCACTAGCAGAACTCAGAGAACTGAAAGAATAGTTGAAGGATCTCTTAGATAAGAGATTCATCAGACCTAGTGTGTCCCCGTGGGGTGCACCAGTCTTATTCGTGCGAAAGAAAGACAGTTCTCTCAGAATATGCATAGACTTCCGTCAACTTAATAAAATCATGGTGAAGAACAAGTATTCACTTCCCAGAATCGATGACTTGTTTGACCAACTTTAGGGTGCTAGTTATTTCTCTAAGATAGACCTCAGATCCGTCTATCATCAGCTCAGAGTCAGAGAATGTGACATTCCAAAAATAGCCTTCCATACACAATATAGTCACTTTGAATTCCTAGTCATGTCGTTTGGTCTTACCAATACCCCAACAACTTTCATGGACTTGATGAACCTTGTGTTCAAGCAGTACATGGACATGTTCATCATAGTCTTTATAGATGATATTCTGGTCTATTACTGCAGTGGGTGTGATCATACAGACCATCTCAGAATCGTACTTCAGACTCTCAGAGATCATCAATTGTTCTCTAAATTCAGTAAGTGCAAATTTTGGCTAAGGTAAGTAGCATTCCTTGGACATATCATTTCAGGTGATGTCATAGAGTAGATCCTCAAAAGACCAAAGCAGTAAGAAATTGGCCTAGACCTATCTCTCCATCAGATATCAGGAGTTTCTTATGTTTGGCTGGCTATTACAGGCGGTTGGTTGAGGTTTTTTCTTCTATTACATCCCCTATGTCTAGATTGACTCAAAAAAAGTCAAGTTTCAGTGGTCATATCCTTACGAGAAGAGTTTTCAGGAGTTAAAGACTCGACTCTCCTCAGCTCCAGTCCTAGCTCATCCAGATAGTTCAGACGGTTTCATAGTATATTGTGATGCATCCAGAGTAGGTTTGGGTATTGTCCTCATGCAGCATGGTAAGGTCATAGAATATGCCTCCAGACATCTTAAACCCCTTGAGAAGAATTATCCTACTCATGATCTTAAGTTAGCAGCCATAGTATTTGCCTTAAAGATTTGGATGCATTATCTATACGGAGTTCATGTTGATATGTTCACAGATCATAAGAGTTTTCAGTATGTCTTTTTTCAGAAAGATCTCAATCTTCGCCAGATAAGGGGGTTAGAGTTCATGAAAAATTATGACATGAGTGTCTTTTATCATCCAGGCAAGGCCAACGTAGTGGCTGATGCTCTCATTAGGATGTCTATGGGTAGTGTTGCTCATGTTGAGTACAGTAAGCAAAAGTTAGTATAGGAATTTCATTAGCTTACCAGACTAGGTGTTCGCTTAGTCGATATAGAAGAGGGTGATGTATGGGTTCAATGTAGTTCAGAATCATCTCTAGTTTTTGAGGTGAAAGAAAAGCAAGATAGAGATCCCAGTCTAGTCAAGTTGAAAGAGTCAGTCAAGGAACAGAAAGTAGAGGTTTTCTCCTAAGGGGGAGATAGTATTTTGCATTTTCAGGTTCGTTTGTGTGTTCTAGGTGTAGATGACTTAAGGCAGAAAATTCTGGAAAAAACGTATGGTGCATGCTACTCTATTCATCCAAGGTCCACAAAGATGTGCCGCGACTTGTGGGAGATCTATTGGTGGAGTGGGATGAAGAGATTGTAGAGTTTATGGCTAAGTGCTCTACATGTCAGCAAGTTAAGATAGAGCATCAGAAGCCTAGTGGATCCATGCAAGAGTTCCATATTTCTCCTTGGAAGTGGGAAGAAGTGAACATGGACTCCGTGATGGGTTTTCCTCGTACTCTTCATCAACGTGATTCAGTTTGGGTCTTTATAGACAAAATAACCAAATCAGCTTATTTCTTTACAGTCTATACCTCTTATTCAGCCGAGTATTATGCCAAACTCTACATCAGAGAGTTGGTCAGATTGTACGGTGTTCCTCTATCTATTATCTCAGACAGAGGTACCCAGTTCACCTCTCATTTCTGGAAAGCGTTCCAAAAGGGTCTTGGTACCCAAGTTCATCTTAGTACAGCCTTTCATCCTCAGATAGATGGTCAAGCAGAAATGACCATCCAAACCCTAGAAGATATGCTAAGGGCGTGTGAAATTGATTTCAAGGGTAGTTGGGATGACCACTTGCCTTTGATTGAGTTTATATATAACAATAGCTATCATTCCAATATTAAGATGGCTCCATTCCAAGATCTCTATGGTAGGAGATGTAGATATCCATTTGGTTGGTTAAAAGTTAGTGAGGCCTCAGTTATAGGGCCTAACTTAGTAATCGATGCCTTATAAAAAGTCCAGTTAATCAGACAAAGACTTTGGACTGCTCAGAGCCGATAAAAGTCTTATGCAGATGTGTGTAGAATGGATCTCGAGATTGATATTGGTGACTATGTATATCTAAAAATCTCTCCCATAAAGGGAGTGAAGAGGTTCAGAAAGAAGGGAAAGCTTAGTCCCCGATATGTCGGTCCCTTCAAGATTCTCAGTCACTTCGATAAGGTAGCTTTTGAGCTCGAGTTGCCTTCAGATCTAGCCTCAAGTCATCCAGTCTTCTATGTCTCTTTTCTCAAGAAGTGTATGGGTGAACCAGCTGTTGTAGTCCCTATTTAGAGCATAGATGTTCAGAACAGCCTCTCTTATGAAGAGATTTTGGTCAAAATCTTAGACTATCAGACTCGTAGACTAAGGAACAAAGAAGTACCTCTAGTCAAAGTTCTTTGGTAAAATCAGTCTGTTAAGGGAGCTTCTTGGGAAGCAAAAGCAGATATACGAACTAAGTATCCTCACCTTTTTCCCACTAACTCATATTAAGCTCAAGGTAACAATTCTTCTTAAGTATTTCAGTTTTTATGTCCAGATTTCAGTTACAACTTGGTATCAATCTCATGTTTAGGATTCCATTTTTTTAAACCTGGTACTAAGTACCATTGCATATTCAATTATATGTTCATGCATCAGATTAGTCATGTGTTCATGCACCAGACATGCATTCTCCTAGTGAGAAACTTAGTTATCAGAAATGTCAGTCATGTGTTCATGAGCCAGTTAAGTCATGAAATCATGTATCAGATATGCATGCTCTGTATAAATATTAGACATGTCAATAATGCTTTATTTTTTCATGGTTAGTATTTACTTTAGCTTATCGTTTCTCCCATCTCAGTTAGTCTTATTCGAGGATGAATGTTCCCAAGGGGGAGATATTGTAATACTCCAAAGTTTTCTAACTAATTTCGTCCCAAGAATGTCAAGTATTATCTTCTAAATTGAATGATGTTTATTCTATGAAGAATTTTTAAGATTTTTACTTTTTTTCTTGTGGAAAATTCAATAAGCTTTCCATCGATATAAAATTCACCTAAATCCGATAACCGGGTAAGAAGTTATGACTATTTCAAGTCCCCATCATAAAACAACGCCATATTAGTCAGTGGCGCGCTGCGCCACAGGAGAAAATGGCAATTTTCAAATTCCAGTAGGGGTCCGCGATAGTAGTACATTGCACCAAACTTTCAGGTCGCAAATGAAGTGGAAACGCGATGGCTCCGCATCGCGCCATCCCTCTATTTCCTAGTTGTCAAATTCTAGTGACACGGCGCGATAACGCCACATCACACCAGGGGTCCATTTCAGGAAATTTTCACCAAATTAAAAGACGTGTTCAGGGTTAAAAGGGTCAATTTTCCACCCCTATTTAAACCCTTTAACACGACATTCAGCTATTTAGAACCCAAAATATACTAGTTTCTCTCAATTTTCTCTCAAGAACAAGCTAGGGTTTCAATTGGGGATTCAATTTCAAGAAAGTCTCTCTGTCAATCTTCGCTAAATCAAGAACTAAGGTATGCATTGTATTATTTTATGAATTCATTTCATCCATAAAGATCAAGAACACTATTTTAAATTATGAATCATGATATTTATGTTGTGGGTTGGTTGTAACTATGTTTATCTTGTTATATGATTCCCAAGTTCACATATTTATGTGTTTTTCATGAAACTACATTAGCAAGTGAGTGAAGTCTATAAATTGAATTATTTATAATGTGTAAATTTGATGATTATGCCTATGCCCTAAGGGTGTATGCAAGGTGTTTGATAAAATTCCTAGGAAGATAGAAATTATGCACTATAGCTAAATCGTGACCCAAACTGACTTCTATGTTGTTCTTATGTATTGAAATTGTTGGTTAGATTGCTCATGAGTTAGCCTTATGAAATTATACTATGTATAAATGCTATCTTATTTACGTACCAAGCTATGATAATCAAATGCCCATGAAATATCTCCAACTATTGTATTATGGATTGTTGATGATTGGTCATGCATTCAAGAATATCATGCCTTATTAGTTTCCCATATCGAGTCCTGGGGGTAATTGTACCCAAAAAATATAGCTGTGTGCCTAGAATCAGTGATATGTTTCACGATATCCTCAGTCAAGTCATGATCTATAGAACTCAGTCAGTTATGTGACTCAGAAAATCTCAGTAATTCAATAATCTTAGTACTATTCCATCAGTCAACAGAATTCAGTTAATTTAGTCCAGTTCAGTTCAGTAATTCATGTTCAGTGTCTATCCAGATGGGAGTAGGAGTTAACACTGAGTGAACCCAAGGATGGGAACTCACCTGTTATATGAGGGTGTGATTCTTAGAAGCAATCTTTGCATTCCTGAACTACGTAGCCAACGTTGGTTGAGACATCATAGACTGCTATATGAGGATAGATGAGGGGGCTTAACCTGTTATATGAGGGTTCCCATCGTTCTCACTAGAGTTACTTGTTATATGAGGGTTACTCAGAGATTTTCCTTACCAGTGGCGCGGTATTGACACCCTTCCAATTGGGGTTAAAGATTGGACCTCAACTCAGCCATAATTGCGTATTAGGGGCATGTTGGTTAGATAACTACTTCCCACAGTTTTAGTTTCATAATTCAGGACTGTCAGATATAGTCAACTCAGAATAGTACGGAACTCATCTAGTTCTATCAAATTCAGGACTGTCAGATACAGTCACTCATGTTATCAGTTATATCAGTGATCAGAACTCAGTTATCAGTCATGTTATTTATCGGTAAACTCATGTTAGCATGATCTCAAATATAGTTACTATGTGTTCATGCATGTATTCTCACGTTCATATTAGTCAGTTAGCTAGTATTGTTCATTCATATGAACCCCATGCATTTAGCCTACCTCACATGCATACCAGTGCATTTAAAGTACTGACATATTTTTTCTATGCTGTCTTATACCATAGGTTTTGAAGCACGAGCTCCAGAGAATCAGTAGATTGTAGATATTAACAGTCAGTTAGCAGTGAGTCTTCATCCTTTGAGGACATGATCATTTCTTTATTATCTCATTAATTAGTTTATTAGTTGGAGTTAGTTGGAGACATGTCCTATCAACTCCTTATTCAGACAGTTCAGTCAGTTAGAGGTTTTTTAGACTATCATGTTCAAACAGTTATTTCAGTGTTTTGGGTATTTCATACCCCATCCATATGTTATAATTTATTAGTTATGTTACATATTTGAACCTTATGGCCTTTCAGTTCATGTTTCCACATTTATACAGCATATCATGCAGTATATAGGTACAAATATCAGTCATGGGTTAGCTTGTGGTCCTTCGGGGTCATGAGCACCGTGTAGCATTTCGGTTACCAGATTTGGGACATTACAATTGCATCTTTACAAAATAGTGAAATACAAAATAAGATTCTAAATCCTAATACTAACCATCATCTCCATTCTCCAGTGAAAAACAAAACTTTTCATACGTGGGAAATTTTCAAATCAAGAAACTAGTAGAAGTAGAAGTAAAAGTAGAAAAAGAACCCAAAAACACAGTTATCCACAATTAACATTTGCTTATTGACAACTACACTTCAACAATGCTAGACTCAGTTCCACTACAAGCTATTTCTGAAAAAAATATAAGACACTTATTAGTTGAAAAGCAATATAAATAAGAAACTATTTTCAATATAATGAATACAAAATCATAAAATTCTTACTAACTTCAAGTTGCTCAAGATAATCTAAATCTTCATTGATATTAATTAGAATAGTTTCACATCTAAGCCAATCTTGAAGACAAATAAGAGATTGCACAAGTTTAAGAATTAATGAAATCCTAAGGGGATCAATAACACGATCTCCCATGCTAAATGCACATTCAGATGTGACACTAGAAATGGAAATGCTAACATATCATGAGCCATCTCAGCGAGAATGGGAATTATCGGTTCATTAACTTTCCACCAACCTAATATCAAATTTCTCCAAATCTAGCTCAATCTATTCAGCAAGATATTTTCCTAACTCAGATTTACTGCTTGAACCTCTACTAATTTTTGTATTCTTCTCAAATTATTATTTTGTTCTCATTAATTCTCTTCTTTGAAAGTTTCCATATCCACTTATAGATGAAGAGTCCCCTGAATAAAAAGAAGCATATGATGATGAAGAGTTTTTTGATTTCTTGACATAATGCTCAAACAAGGCTTTCATATATACCTCCCCTGAATCGAACAACTTGTCCCCAATTTTTTTCAAACATGTCCATAATTGCAAAAGGAACATATTCAAGTTTGTTGCGGGGATCCAACACAGATGAAATAAAGATTATTTTGTTCATTTTCTCTGAATTACCCGAATACTTTATGAACTTTTCCCTCATATTTGTTTTCATTTTTTTCAAATTAGAATCTTTATTTTCTATCATCTCTTTCAAAATAAGATCAAGCTCAGCAATTTCCACAAAGTGCAGACTGTTAGTAACATATTCTGAACCCAAAAACATTCAAAGTAAAATCATAAAAAGTTTTAAATTTTTTTACCATTGTCCTCACATTTTTTCAATCCTCACTTGTAAATGCGCCTGCATTAGTTGTATCTTCACAAGGAGAGGTACGAAGATAATCCAAAAAACCATTAACATAGAAACTATATCTTTCAAATGCAAGCTCAAAATATTATGCTATTTTAAGCATCAAGTACGTGGAGTTCCATCGAGTAGAAACATCTAAACATAAAGATTTCTTACAAGTTATCAATTAAGATTCACAATATTCTTTGAACTTTTTAACTCTTGCGATAGATTGTTTAACATACTTCACAACTTGTCTCACTTTATTGACAGACTTATCAAATATCCTTCAACCTATATTGCATTATAAGATTAAGAATATGTTCCATACACCTCACATGAAGATGTTGACCCTCCATTATGTTAGTTCCCTATTTACTTAATTGTTTGGACATTTCTATCACTGTAACATCGTTAGAACTAGCATTATCAACTGTAATACTAAACACAGTATCCAAACCTCATTCAAGAAAACAATTAGTAATGGAAGCAACCATATCAACACCTTTATGACTAAAAACTGGATAGAAATTTATCACTCTTTTATGCAATTTCCAATTGGTATCTCTATAAAGTGAGCTGTTAGACACATGTAGTTAATTTTTTGTATAGACATTCAAGTATCTGCCGTAAGACAAACTTTTGGACGCACTTCCTTGAAAAACTTTTTCAAAACTTATTTCTCTTCATTGTAGAACTGATAACAATCTCTTGTGAAGGTTCTACGAGAAGGAATATGAAAGTGTGGGATTGTGACTTTCATGAAATTTTTAAAACCTTTCTTTTCAACAAAACTAAATGGCAACTCATCAAAAACTATCATTTAAGCTAAAGCTTTCCTACTGCTTCCTTGATCAAATGTCCAATTACCCAACACCCTTTCCTTTTCATCCATAGAAGATGGTAGAAAAGCTAATTTTTTTGACTTCTTTTACCAACATTAGGACAATAAGGAAATAATCTTAGCATGTGATTATTCATTGATGAAGTACCACTAGAACTTGAAGTAACAACATAACGTTTTCCACAATACTTATATTTTTCTTTATTAGCTCCAATTTTTTCAACAATGATCTTGTCAAACCACTGCCAACATTTTTCCCTAGGTTCCATGACCTTTCTTTTTTTCGAAGGTTCAGCTTCAACTACAGTTTCAACTTTATTTGGAGCAGTTTCAACTTTATTTGTATATGAAATTAATATTTTCATTTGATGCTCCACCTTTTCTTACCCTACTTCCAATATGTGAAAGTAAAATAATTTATTTATTAGTTCTCAGCCTCTTAAACTATTAATTTGAATGAAAATTTAAAAAAAATACTGGATTAGACGTATTTTAAAGGCTGACTGGTCGTCGGAACAAATAGTTAAAAAAGTGGTTTAATTGACGCTACTGAAAATTGACCTGCTGACTAATTGTCGCTGTCGGTCAGTTGATATTTATCAAAATGGTCGCTGCCTCACTGGTTGCCATCAACAAATAGATTATATTGTTGTTAGTTGGAAGAGTGGTCACTGTCGGAAAGACCACTATCGGTAGCCCACAGTGGTCGTGAAATATCCTAGGTTTTGAACCTCACAATATTTCCTAGAAATTTATTCTTCGGGCCTAATATGACTTAAGGGTACGAGCTGTATATTGGGGTACGAGTGAAATGGTCCTCTCATACACTGATTAGTGTTAGTTGGTGGGAAGGTTTTGATCACTGGAATGGCTACGACTTAGAGGTATGAGTCGTAAGGGTTTTGTATGAGTCATAGCAGGGACTCACATGGTGGGCAGTGTTTGATCCTCTTTGTATTTCATTCTACCAGGGATACGGGTTATGGGTATGGATCGTATACTGTGGTTACGACTTGGTTAGATGAGTTATATACTGTATAGTGTTTGATCCAAGGGTTAAGGCTTAGATATGTGTTATGGATATATATCATATAGAAGGGTATGACTCGTATGAGTCAGTCGTATCCCTGTGTTAGGATTTTAAGGGATTTAAGTGGGGGCATTATGGACATTTCACTACTTACCCTAATTAGGACCCACAACTTCTAATATACTAGGAGGTTATTTACTCAATTATTCTATTCATTAACACTTAAAATTTTTTCCAAAACATCACATAATTCTCTCAAGAGCTTTTGGGGTGAGAAGGCTAGGGTTTCATCTTACGGATTGCTTTGCGGCTTGTATTGGTGATTTATTTGCATCCATTACTTAGTATAAGACATGGTTATCTTCCCTCACTATAATTTCAACTAAAGGAATGACTTATATGATTGATTTCATAGTTTTACTATTTCATGATTATAGTTTTTTAACTATTATTTGGGGGTTTTGATAGTGAATGCTTGGTTATGGCTTCATATGGTTTTAATTATTCTTTTATATACATTAATGGTGGATTTGGATAATTGGATTGCATGGTAATGGTTTAATGGTCTTTGGAATTGGTTTTGGTTATATTATGCTCCCAAGGTGTTTGATAAAATGCTTATAAAGATATGTTCTTTACATTAACTTATTTTAATGAAACTCTTGCTTTATTTAAAATTGATAAAGGATTTATACATGGTTTAAATGGTTTGAAAAGGATAATGGCTAAATGGTTATGCTTGTGGAAAACATTGAATTTTCCCAAGTGGATTTAATATGCTATATGGAAGGGCACCTAAGGTCCCTTTAACCTAAATAGTTTGGCTATGGATATTACTTGTAAGTAAGGGATGGTATGACAATACCCCTAATATTGGACTTGGTTAATAAATGGTAAATAGATTGCTTGGACATGGTTTTATTTGGGCATTAATAGAGGAGTGTGTAGCTAAGCCATGAAAAGTGGCGGTTTGAGGGGGGACCACAACCAGAAAATTATATTTGCCAAAATGAGGGGTCTTGATGATCATGTGCGCATGTCATATTTTATATGAGGGGATGTACTAGTCATACCATAGAATATTTCGTGGTCATACGACAACTCGTACTGAGGCCCTATCAGCAGGGGAAGCTAAACCCATATGGCCTGGGGATGGTTAGGAAGACAAAGTTACATAACCCAAGTAAAGGTTTTAAGTACATGCTAAACCCGATTTCCTTTCCCAACACTTATATATGTATGGTTTTACTTGGTTTTATAACTGGCATTATTTTATCCTTATCCTAAGATTCATGCTAGCAATCACTCGCTAATCCCGTCTAATGGTAGTAGTATACCCACGCTATGCAAGAACCGACCATTATACTTCTTCTATTTAGCATGCAAATTCGGTATAAGTATTTGGACTTAAAAGGTGAGCTTCCATCCTTTTGGATGGAATCATTTCATGTTATGGATTTCTTTAGACATTTTTCTTTTATTTTGGATATTGGTTTTGGCCATGGTTAGGGGTATGTCCTAACAAAATTTTTAATTCTTTTGGATAGAGGCTTTGTGGTACTTCTGGGGGTTGGTATGGTCGGGATCTGTATTGTTGTCGGCCTTAGCATTAGAATATGTCAGTTTGCTGACATCATGGGATGATATTGTTGGTTGTTCCATCCTATTACATTTTGTGATTGATTTTTATATTATGTTTTTGTATTCCCTTTGGTTTATGGTCTATGGTTTGGTTTGGTATGGTTGGGCGATTGGTGTGGTACGGTTGGACTCAGTTGAGTTGGTCACTTGATGTCGTTACTGGTATGTTACAACTCTTCTCTCGTGATGTATATTATTTTCTTAATCTAGGGTCCACTCTTTCTTATGTGACTCTATATGTGGCTTTGTTTTTTTGGTTTTGATTCGAAAGTCATCTCGGATCCTTTTTCTATTTCCACCCCAGTAGGCGACTTGGTTATTTCTAAGAGAGTCTATAGGGGGTGTGTGGTAGCTATTGGTGGCAAGCAAACCTTGGTGTATCTATTTGAGTTAGATATGGTAGATTTTTATCTGATTCTAGGTATAGATTGGTTGTATTCTTGTTATGTACCTGTGGATTTTTGAACCCGTAGGGTTATGTTTAAGTTTCCTGGTGAACCAGTTATAGAAGCTGAAGGTAGTTCTGTAGCTCCTAGGGGGAGGTTTATTTTTTATCTTAGAGCTCATAGATTAATCTCTAAGGGTTGCCTTTATCACTTGGTCCAGGTTAAATATTCTAACTTGGAAGGTCCTTCTTTGACTTCGCTTCCTATGGTTAATGAATTTCCAGAGGTATTTCTGGATGATCTTCTTGGTGTTTCTACGGATAGGGAAATAGAGTTTGGTATTGATTTACTTTTGAACACTCATCCAATTTTTATTCCTCTGTATTGAATGGCTTCAGCTGAGTTGAGAAAACTCAAGGAGCAATTTAAGGATCTTCTAGATAAGGGGTTTATTCATCCTTGTGTTTCTCCATAGGGTGCAATGGTGTTATTTGTGCGCAAGAAGGATGGTTCCCTTCGGATGTGCATTGACTACAGGAAGTTGAACAAGGTGACAGTCAAGAACAAATATTTTTTTCCCCAGATAAATGATTTGTTTAACCAGTTACAGGAATCCAAGTTCTTCTTTAATATAGATCTTCAGTTTGGGTACTATCATCTTAAGATTAGAAAGGCGAATATCCTTAAAATAGCTTTTCATACTCGATATGGGCATTTTGAGTTCTTGGTGATATCGTTTGGATTGACTAATGCTCCGACAATATTTATGGACTTGATGAACGGGGTGTTCAGGCAGTATTTGGATCTCTTCATCATTCTATTTATTGATGACATTCTGGTTTATTCAAAGAGTGAGGTGGATCATGCTAATCACCTCTGTGTGGTATTGCAGACCTTAAAGGAACAATAGTTGTTTGCCAGGTTCTCTAAGTGTGAGTTTTGGTTGAAAGCTGTGAATTTCTTAGGCCGTAATATTTCTAGTGAAGGGATCATGGTAGATTTGCAGAAGGTTGTTGCAGTGAAGAGGTGTCCTAGGCCCATGACTCTATTGATATTCGAAGATTCTTGGGTTTAGCTAGGTATTATAGGTGGTTTGTGGAAAGCTTTTCTTCGATAGCTTCTCCTTTGACTAAGTTGACTTAGAAGAAGGTTAAATTTTCTTAGTCAAATGCTTGTGAAGGACGTTTTGAGAAGTTGAAGGATAAGTTGACTTCGGCTCTAATCTTGACCTTGCTGGAAGACAATGATGGGTTTATGGTTTATTGTGATGCTTCTCGGGTAGGGCTTGGTTGTGTTTTGATGCAACATGGGAAGAAAGGTACATGAAAGAAATTATTCTACTTATGATTTAGAGATTTTGGCGGTTGTGTTTGCTTTAAAAATATGGCAGCATTATTTATATGGTGTTCACGTGGATATCTTTTATGATCACAAGAGTCTTTACTACATGTTCACTCAGAAAGAGCTTAATCTCAGGAAGAAGAAGTGGCTTAAGATTCTCCAAGATTATGATTATGAGTTTTCACTACTACCCAGGTAAGGCTAATGTAGTTGCTGATGGTCTTAGTAGATTATCCGTGGGGAGTTTGGCTCACGTAGAAGAAGGCAAACGGGAATTGGTGAAGGATATTCACCTCTTGGTTAACTTGGAGTTTGTCTCTTGGACACTAAGAATGGGGGTGTGATGGTGTAATAAGTTGTTCGGTCATCTCTTGGTGCATAGATTAAAGAGAAGCAAGTGTTGGATCCTGTCTTGATATAAATCAAAGGTGATGTTAGTAGGCAAAAAGTAGTGGTATTTGAGATCAGTGGTGATGGTACTTTATGGTACCATGTATGTTTCTAATGTCGACGGGCTATGGCAAAGGGTTTTGGATGAGGCACATGAGTCATGCTATATTGTTCATCCTAGCTTGACTAAGATGTATCATTATCTCAAGGAGATCTACTGATGGAATGAAATGAAGAAGGATATGGATGATTATGTGGACAAGTGCATGGTATGTCAAAAGGTTAAGGTTGACCACTTGTGGCAGGGAAAGTTGTATTAAGAAATTGATTTTCCTAAATAGAAGTGGGAAGTGATCAATATGGACTTGGTTACCAATTTTCCTCGGTCTTATAATCAGTATGATTTGATTTAGGTCATCGTGGATCGGATGACCAAGTTTGTGTATTTCTTGCCAATGCAGACTACCTTTTTTGCAGAGGATTATGCGTTGTTGTATCTTCAGGAGATTGTGAAGCTACATGGGTTGCATTTTTCAATTATCTCTGACCGTGGTATGAAGTTTACATCGTATTTCTAGCAGTCTTTTAATAAAGGGTTGGGGACTAAGGTTAGTCTTAGTACTTCTTTTCATCCACAGTTGGATAGGCAAGCGGAAAGAACTATTTAGATATTGGAAGATATGCTTTTGGCCAGTGTGATTGACTATGGTGGAAATTGGGTTTAGCATCTACCTTTGGCGGAGTTTGGTTATAATAATAGCTATTATTCGAGTATTGGTATGGATCCTTTTATGGTGTTGTATAGTAGGTAGTGTAGATCTCCTATTGGGTGGTTTGAGATTGGTGAAGCAGACATATTTTGTCAGGATTTGGTTTATCAGGCGATAGAGAAGGTCAAGGTAATTCGAGATAGGCTTAAAGATACCCAAAATCTCCAAAAGTCTTATGCAGATGTTAGTCATAGAGACTTAGAGTTTGAGGTCGGGGATAGGGTATTCCTCAAGGTGTATCCCATGAAAGGAGTGGTGTGGTTTGTCTTGGTTCATTGGTCCTTATGTGATTTTGTTGTGAGTTGGCAATGTTGCTTATGAGTTGGAGTTTCCATCTAGCTTAAGTTTGGTTCATTTGGTCTTTCATGTTTCTTTGTTGAGGAAGTGTCTTGGTGATCCTTCTTTGGTTGTTCCTTTGGAAGGATTGGCTATTTTGGATTCTCTGTCTTAAGAAGAGGTCGTGGTTGAGAAATTAGATTGGCAAGTTCCTCGGTTGTGGACCAGGAATATGGCTTCGTTTAAGGTTCTATGTCAGAACCTTAAGGTGGAAGAAGCTACTTAGTAAGCGGAAGAGGACATGAATTCCAAATATCCGCATTTGTTTCCTATTCTTGGGATTCTTGCAGAAGGTATGTGTCTTGAACACATCTTTATTTTTTGTGTTTGTTATAGGAAAGATTAAATCTTTGCTTCTTTATTTTCGAACTTTGTTAAAGGGATGTTTGATAATGCAAATGGCTCTGTGTATGGTTACCCCTACCTTTTCCGTTATCCGGGGACGAATGTTCCTAGTGGGGAAGACTGAAACATCTTGGGTTTTGAACCTTAGAAAATTTCTTGGGAATCCATTCTTCGTACCCAATACAACTCATGGGTACTATTCGTATGCTAGGGTATGAGTGGTATGGTCTTATAGTATACTGACTAATGTTAGTTAGTAGGATAGTTTTGGTCACTTGAATGGCTATGACTTAGAGGTGTGAGTCGTAAGGGTTTGATACAAGGCATAATAGGGATTCGTATGGTGGGAAATGTTTGATCCTCCTAGTATATTATTCTGCCAGGGATACGAGTTATGGGTACGGATCGTATACTGTGTATACGACTTGGTTGGATGAGTCGTACATTGGATAGTGTTTCATCTAAGGGTTGAAGATTGTATATGAATGGTGGATACCGATCGTATAGGAGGGTACGACTCGTATGGGTCATACGTATCCCTGTGTTGGGTTTTTATGGGACTTAAGTGTGGGTATTCTGAACATTTTCCTACTTACCCTAATTTGGACCCACGACTTCTAATACACTTAGGAGGTTATTTTCCCTATTACTCTATTCATTAACACTTAGAAACTATTTCAAAATATCTCATAATTCTCTCAAGAGGTTTTGGGGTAAGTAGGCTAGGGTTTTATTTTACGGATTTCTTTGGGGATTGTCTTGGTGATTTTTTTCCATCAATTTTTTGGTATATGGCATGATTCTCTTCCCTCATTGTAATTTCAACTAAAGGCATAGTTTATATGATTGATTTCATGGTTTTACTATTTCATGATTATGGTATTCAACTATTATTTGGAGTTTTTGATATTGAATGCTTTGTTATGGCTTCCTATGATTTTAATTATGCTTTTATATGCATTAATGGTGGATTTGGACATTTGGATTGCATGGTAATGGTTTAATGATCTTTGGTATTGGTATTAGTTATATTATGTCCCCAAGGTGTTTGATAAAATATTTATAAAGATATGTTCATTACATTGACTTCTTTTAATAAAACTCTTGCATGTGTTAAACTTGATAAAGGATTTATACATGGTTTAAATGGTTTGAAAAGTATAAAGTCTAAATGGTTATGCTTGTGGAGGATATGGAATTCTCCCAAGTGGATTTAATATGGTATATGGAAGGGCACCTAAGGTCCCCTTAACCTAAATGGTTTGGTTATGGATATTACTTGCATGTAAGGGGTGGTATGGTGATACCACTAATATTGGCCTTGGTTAATAAATGGTAAATGGATTGCTTGGATATGGTTTTAATTAGGAATCAATGGCAGGTTGTGTAGCTAAGCCATGGAAGGTGGTGGTCCCGGGGGACCAAAATTGGAAACTCATATTTGCCGATATGAGGGGTCTTGATGACCATGTGCGTGTGTCATATTTTATATTAGGGGATGTACTAGTCATCTCATGGGATATTCCCTGGTCGTGCGACTATACGCACTAGGGCCCTTTCAGCAGGGGGTGCTGAACCCATATGGCCCATGGGTAGTTAGGACGGCAAAGCTATACAATGCAGGTAAAGGTTTTAAGTGCATACTAAACCTAGTTCCCTTTCTCGGCACTTATATATGTATGGTTGTATGTATTATGGATGGTTTTCTTGGTTTTATAACTAACATTATTTTATCCTTATCCTGAGATTCATACTAGCGGTTACTCGCTAACCCCATTTACTGGAAGCTGTATACCCACACTATGCAAGAACCAACCATTCTACTCCTTCTGTTTAGCATGCACATTCGGTATCAGTATTTGGACTGAAATGGTGAACTTCAATTCTTTTAGAAGGCATCAGTTTATGTTATGGATTTCCTTAGACATTTTTTATTTATTTTGGATATTGGTTTTGGCCATGGTTTAAGGCATGTTCCAACCAAATGTCTTTATTCTTTTGGATAGAGTCTTTGTGGTACTTCTAGGGGTTGGTTTGGGCAGGATCGGTATTGGTGCTGGACTTGGCATTAGAATAAGACGATGGGCTAACATCATTGGACAATATTATTGGTTGTTCCATCCTATTATATTTTGGGATTGATTTTCATATTATTCTTTGGTATTCCCTTTGGTTTATGGTCTATAGTTTTGTTTGGTATTGTTGGGTAGTTGATGTGGTACGGTTGGACTCGGTTGGGTTGGTCACTATTGTGACCCTATCCCAGAGTGTTAATGAGAACAATTATGCTATCTTGTTATATGTTAAAAAATTCAGCCCATCTAAGGCTGGACATAGGTGGTTGGGTTGGGTAACAGGGGGCGGTCCCTGGTCCTGGTTGGACTTGGGATGCCTATTACGACAAGGCCTGGGGTCAGGTCATGTTAGGTCATCAGGTCACCAGCTCGCCACTCACCGCTCTAGTGTCGTTGTTCAGTCGACAGTCTCGCCGGCGGTCTATAATTCGATCGAGTGTTTGACAATTGACAGTTAAGTTGTGACTTGTGAGTGACAAAGTGAGTATTATGTATGCGGCGTGATTACTAGACTAGGGTTGCTATTATATATTTATATTATTATTATTTATTAAATATATTATATATATAATAATATATATATATATTATTAATTATTTATAGAATTTTGATTATTCGATTTATCCAAATTATTTTTTAAAAAAATGAAAATCGATCCGTTTAACCGAATTTCAAAAATTTAAAACTGATACCGATCCAAAAGATCGACAAATCAAACCGAAATTGAAATTTTGATTTGGTTTTTAGTTTTTTTCGATCTAAACCAAAATATGCGTAGCCCTACTTAGACTTCTCCTCTATTTGGGGTCCATGCAGCCCCATAAATGCTATTCCTAGTTTTTTCCAAATTTTTTGGTAGAGAGGAAATCAACTCAAACATTTTGGTAGAGAGGAAATCAATTAATTATCTCCTCAGTTGCAAATATTGACATTACAACTTTTATATATGTCATCTGTGACCTGTGCATGCTGCTTCTTTCTTTATAAATTGAGAACTTTGGCTTATTTGAAAGACACACCAAAAATAGAGAGAGAAATAATATATAGAGAGAAGTGAGGTATTCTATAGATTGTGATAAAAATAGTCTGTGAAAGAAAAATTAGAGTGAGCAATATTTTGATAAGGTGGGAGTTCGAAGGGGGTTATTTCTTTTGAGTGTGTAGTAGTCACTTTGAGTATTGTACTTGTGATTACAATGTAATTTATTTTACTATAGTTATATCATTTTCTCCTCTTGGTTAGTGGTTTTTCCTTTATACAAAAGGGTTTCCACGTAAAATTCTTGATATCATTATTTTTCATTTTATTCCCCATTTATTTTTCTATGAATACTTTTATTGTTATTTTGGATTTACCCAACAAACTGATATCAAAGCCGACATTTTGCAATTTCTGTATTTTTGGTAAAAGATGGAAGCCGACACAAGTATAATGATTACTTTGAATGACATTAATTATTTCCATTTGGAAGGGAAAAATGAAATACCTGCTCTATGTCAAGAATTTTCACCAACCAGTCTTTGACACTATAAAATTTAAAAATAAAACTGATAAAAAGTGAAACCTGTTGCATAGATAGATTTGCTATTTTATTAGGCAGTGGGTTGACAATAATGTGTTGAATCATATTTTTGGGGAGACATATGCTCAGTTCCTATGGGAGCATCTTGAAAGTTTGTATGCTTGGAAGATTGGAAATAATAAGATGTTCTTGACAAATCAAATGTTAGGGTTAAAATACCATGATGGTTCTTCGATGACAGATTACCTTAATAACTTTCAGGGGATCATGAACCAATTATTCTCTATGGGCATTAAGTTTGATGAAGAAATTCAACGCTTGCTTCTACTTAGTTCCCTACCAGACTCTTGGGAAATATTTAAAACTTCATTGTCAAATTTCGCTCCTAATGACGTGATCTGTATTAATTTTTCCAGGAGCACCGTTCTTAATGAAGAGGTGATACAAAAGTCTCATAGTTCCTCTTCGTCCGATGACTTGGTGATTGGCATTAGGGGTTAAGAAAGAATCGTGGTTCTTAAAATAAAGAACATTGTAGAAGCAAATCTAGAGGCAAATTTAAAGATATCCAGTGCTATCATTATAGGGTTAAGGGCACACTAAGAAATTTTGCCAAAAATTGAGGAAAGATAATAAAGAAAAGAAGGAAAAGAAAAAACATGATAATGAAAATTGCATAGCCACCATCACCACTGAAGACCTAGTTTTTGTTCTTTATGAAAATCTAATAAATATTGCTTGTGATGAGTCAAGCTAGGTATTGGATTCTGGTGCCACATCTCATGTGACATCAAAGAGGATTTTTTTTCTCATCTTATACTCCAGGTGACTTTAGAACCCTGATTATGGGCAATGAGACTATATCAAAGGTTGTTGGTATTGATATAATTTTTTTGAAAACTAGTACTAGATTCAAACTAGTTTTAAACAATGTAAAACATGCACCTGATGTTCGTTTACACTTAATTTCTATTGGCGTGCTAGATGATGGGGGATAAAATGAAAAATCATTAAGGGTTCTTTGATTGTGGCTTATGGTGACAAGCTTGTGCTCTATACTGGACTATGATTCTACTTGTGCTAGTATAGTAAATGCAGTTGAAAGCTTTATCTCTTCAACATTATGGCAATAGAGGCTTAGCCACATTAGTGAGATAGGACTTAGTGTTCTGGCTAAAGAAAAATTGATGTCAGATTTTGGAAGTGCTAAATTAGAAAAATGTGAGCACTGTTTGGCTGGAAAACAAAATTGAGTTTCTTTCAAGTCTCACCCTCCTTCAAGAAAGAAAGAGTTGATTGAGTTGGTGCATTCAGATTTATGTGGTCCAATGAAGACAAAGACTTTCAGTGGTATACTTTGTTACTTTTATTGATAATTGCTCAAGAAAACTTTAGATCTATGTCTTGAAGACTAAAGATCAAGTATTGGGTATCTTTAAGCAGTTTCAGGCTTCTATTGAAAGAGAAATAGGAAGAAAGTTGAAGTGTATTCATACTGATAACAGTGGTGAATATTGTGGATCGTTTGATGAATATTGCAAGCAACAAGGTATCAGACACTAGAAGACTCCTCATAATACTCTCCAGCTTAATGGTTTAGCAGAAACGATGAACAAGACCTTGATAAAAAGAGTTAGCTGTTTTCTTTCTGAAGTAAAGTTGTCGAACTCCTTTTGGGTTGAGGCTTTATTGACCGATGCATATTTCATGAACCTATGTCTTGCTATTACTTTTCAAGATGATGTACCAAATAAAGTTTGGTATGGAAAGGATGTTTCCTACGATCATTTAAGAGTATTTGGTTGCAAAGATTTTGAACATGTTCCCAAAGATGAGAGGTCAAGTTAAATTCCAAGACAAGGCAACAGATCTTCATTGGTTATCGCCTTGATGAGTTTTGTTACATTATATATGATCCATTTGAGAAGAATCTTTTAAGAAGTCATGACACTGTCTTTATGAAGAATCAAACCATTGACTATATTGACAAAGTAGAGAAACTAGATTCTTCAAGTTCTGATGGTGTGGTTAATCTATATCAAATTTCTCATATAAGTGTGCATGATGTTGGTGGGTTTGATAATCATGCTAACGCCCAAAATCAAGTTCTAAATCAGCATGTTGTCGTTGATAACGACATTGATATTATTGTTGATGATGCTCTAGTTCAAGAAGTGATGGACATGTCAAATGTCTCACTTAGAAGGTCACAAGACAACATATTTCTTTTTCTCGTTATTCTCCTAATGAGTATGTTTACTCACTGATGTTGATAGGGGATAACCTACATATTATGAGTAGGCCATGGAAGATGAACATAAGGATTAGTGGATTGAATACATGGAAGCTAAGATGGTATCTCTGCATAAGAACCATACGTATGAGTTGATGAAATTTCCTAAGGGCGTGAGAGCTTTGAAGAATAATTAGGTGTTCAAAGTAAAATTTGAAGAACACAACTTGAAGTCCAAATACAAAGCTAAATTGGTGTCAAAGGATTTAGTCAACGGATGAGTATTGACTTTGATGAAATATTTTCTCCTGTCATCAAAATAACCTCTATTTGTGTTGTTCTTGGTTTGGCTGCTAATATTGATTTAGAGATTGAGTGGATATATGTGAAGACAACTTTTTTTTTGGTGACCTCAAAGAGGATATTTATATGAAACAACATGAGGGCTTCAAGGTAAAAGGTAAAGAAAATTATGTATGCAAACTTAAGAAGAATCTATATGGCTTAAAGACAGCTCCCAGACAGTGGTATAAGAAGTTTGGATCTCCCATGGGGGAGAAAGGTTACAGGAAGACTTCTTCAGATCGCTGTGTATTTGCACAAACTTTTTCTGATGATGATTTTATCATCCTCTTGCTATACGTGGATGATATGTTGATTGTGGGCAAGAATGTTTCCAGGATTATGGAGTTAAATAAAAAGTTATACAAGTCTTTTTCTATGAAAGTTTTGGGTCATGTAAAGAATATTTTAGGCATGAGGATTACTTATCTCAAAGATGAAAGGAAGATTTACTTATCACAGAAGAAGAACATTGAATGTGTACTAGAGTGCTTCAACATGAAGAATGCTAAGGTTGTTAACAGATCCTTTGCTGGTCATATGAAGTTGAGCAAGAAAATGTTTCCAACAATGATGGGGTAGAAATAAAGCATCACTAAAGTTCCATATTCCTCTACTGTCGAAAGTTTAATGTATGCAACAGTGTGTACCAAACCTGATATTACTCACGCAGTTAGTGTTGTCAGCTGGTGTAAGACCCCGCATTTTTGGGCTAGTCTTTGAACCGTCATTCCTATATGTATAAGTTATAATTCAAATGAATCCCATGTGAATATAAGTTTCATGATATTTATTCTAGTGATTGATGTACTTTCGAGGTGAAAAATGTTCATAAGAATTAATTAGAACAAAGTTGAGCTAAGAGCCTTTGATTCGTCAAAAGTTTGGTATTCGATTCTACAAGGGTCGACTTTGAATGTGTATAACTTTTCATATACATAAAATTTTGCAGATCAAGACATACCAAATTGTAGATAATTAAGACAGTTTCCAACGATGACGATTTTGCCTTAATCCAATACCCAAGAAAAAAGTTATGGCATTTTTTGTGAGAGGTAGTAAGCCAATGCGATTGGTGCACGATGCCCTGGTTTATTAATGCGATAAGTGAAGTGACGTGTTGCTGTCTCAATGCAATATCTGACATGATGCGGAGCTTTTTCACATGCTTCTTTATTTCCTAAAGGGTCTAAGGTCACTTTGGCCATTTTCCCTCACCAAATCCGTCCATAACACAAAATTTCAGCCCCCAAGGAGCATTAGTTGCCCCTTTACTCATATTTTCTCTCCAAGAAAGCCTCCCTCTCTCAAGAACAAACCCTAACCTCTATCCAAGAACTTCAAAACTCCATTACAATATCTTCAAGATAAACAAGAATTTAAGTTCTCTAGTTTAAGAATTACAAGAAAAGCTTTCAAGATCATCTCCAAGGGTTTCAAAGTCAAGCTTTCTATACCAAATTCATGATTTATTCAAGAATTTATCTAATTAAGGTTTGTAGGAGTTCATCCATGGGTCCCCTTTCACCCATGGAGCCTAAAACCCTTGTTGAAAGACTAGGCCGAAAATGTAGGGTCTTACACCAGATGACAACACTAACTGTTGAGTAATGTCGGGTATGGTACACACCATTGCATACATTAGACTTCCGACAATAGAGAAATATGGAACTTTAGTGATACTTTCTTCCCCCCATCGTTGTAGGACACATTTTCTTGCTTAACTTTATATGACCAGCAGGGGTTGTGTTAACAACCTTAGCATTTTTCATGTTGAAGTGCTCTAGTACACATTCAATGTACTTCTTCTATGATAAGTAAAGCTTCTTTTCATCTATGAGATGAGAAATCCTCATGCCCGAAATCTTCTTAGCATGACCCAAATCTTTCATAGTAAAAGACTTGTCTAACTGTTTCTCAAACTTTTTCTGATGATAATTTTATCATCCACGTATAGCAATAGCCTTGCTTCCCCTTGACAGTTCCAAACTTCTTATACCACTGTGTGGGAGCTTGCTTCAATCCTTATAGATTCTTCTTAAGTTTGCATATATAATTTTCTTTAATTTTTACCTTAAAGCCCTCAGGTTTTTCCATATAAATCTCCTCATTGAGGTCACAAAAAAAATGTTATCTTTACATATATCCGCTCAATCTCTAAATCAAGACTAGTAGCCAAACCAAGAACGACATGAATAGAGGTCATTTTGATGATAGGATAAATATTTTGTCAAAGTCAATAATCTTCTGTTGACCAAATCCTTTGACACCTTTTTGGATTTGTATCTGGGCTTCAAGTTGTATTCTTCAAATTTTACTTTGAACACCCAATTATTCTTCAAAGCTCTCATTCCCTTAGGCAATTTCACCAACTTATAAGTATGGTTTTCATGCAGAGATTTCATCTCATCTTGCATGGCTTCAATCCACTAATCCTTATGTTCATATTTCATGGCCTCCTCATAACATTTAGGTTCTCCCTCATCACCATCAGTGAGTAACACATACTCATTAGGAGAATAATAAGAAAAAGGAATATGGTGTCTTGTGACCTTCTAAGTGAGATATTTGACTTGTCCATCTCTTCTTGAACTAGAGCATCATCAATAACAACATCGTTGTTATTATCAACAACAACATGCTAATTTAGAAAATGTTTTTGGGCATCAACATGATTATAAATCCCACCAACATCATGCACACTTATATGAGGTATTTGATATAGATTAACCACACCATCAGAGCTTGAAGATTCTAGATTCTCCGCTTTGTCAATATAGATAATGGTTTCATTCTCCATAAAGACAATGTCACGATTTCTTAAAAGCTTCTTCTCAACTGGAACATACAACATATTACCAAACTCATCAAGGCCATAACCAATGAAGATCTGTTGCCTTGTCTTGTCATTTAACTTAACCTCCCATCTTTGGGCACATGTACAAAAGCTTTGCAATCAAATACTCTTAAATAATCATAGAAAACATCCTTTTCATACCAAACTTTATTATGTACATCACCTTTCAAAGAAATAGAAAAATATAGGTTCATGACATATGCATCATTTAATAAAGCCTCAACCCAAAAGGGGTTCGACAACTTTGCTTCAGAAAGCAAACAACTAACTCTTTTTATCAAGGTCTTGTTCATCCTTTCCGTCAAACCATTAAGCTGGAGAGTCTAATGAGGAGTATTCTGGTGTCTAATACCTTATTTCTTGCAATATTCATCAAATGAAAATATTCACCACTGTTATGAGTACAAATACACTTCAACTTTCTTCTTATTTCTCATTCAACGAAAGCCTGAAACTGCTTAAAGACACCCAATACTTAATCTTTAGTCTTCAATACATAGATCTAAAGTTTTCTTGAGAAATTATCAATAAAAGTGACAAAGTACACCACTGAAAGTCTTTATCTTTATTGGACCATATAAATCTGAATGCACCAACTCAATCAACTTTTTCTTTCTTGAAGGAGGGTGATACTTGAAAGAAACTTTATTTTGTTTTCCATCCAAATAGTGCTCACATTTTTTCTAATTTAGTACTTCCAAAATCTGACATCAACTTTTTTTAAACATTAAGTCCTTTCTCACTAATGTGGCTAAGCCTCTTATGCCATAATGTTGAAGAGCTAGAGATTTCAACTGCATTCACTATATTAGTACAAGTAGAATCACAGTCCAGTATAGACCACGACGCTTGTCACCACAAGCCACAATTAAAGAACCCTTAATGAGTTTTCATTTTCCACCACCATTGGTACTAATATATCCCTCATTATCTATCATGCCAATAGAAATTAAGTGTAAACAAACATTAGGTGCATGCTTTACATTATTCAAAACTAGTTTGGATCCAATACTAGTTTTGTAAAAAAATTATATCAATACCAACCACCTTAGATATAGTCTCATTATATCAATTTTAGTCTCGAGACATTCAGATGAGTTCTGAAAGATTTTTTGAATTTTATAAGATAGCAACTTAAGAGAGTTCACCAAAGTCAAATTTCATGTTTTAGAAAGATAATTTTCATGTTTTGATATTATATTATGTTTGGAAGATGATATTTAGTCTAGTTGAAAAGTTGGTTTAGCTTCCATGTTATTGGATGAGTTTTGAGCTCTTGTTGGAATTAGGAGATTTCTGAGTTAAGAGTTGACTTTAATCAACATCCGATTAAGATGACCTCATTTGGGTATTTTGATGATTCCATCAGGTCCATAATTTATTTTAAAAGTGGTTTGCACTATTGGTTTATGTTTGGGAGGGCTCAAATGAATTTTGAATACTTGTTTAGAGTTTTTTCTTTAGATAGACATAGTCACTCACCTCAAACTCGAGGTCCTTTCTACGCACATTTGCATAAGTCTTCTGTCGGCTCTGAGAAGCCCCAAAGTCTTTATCTGATCAACTGGACTTTCTATAAGGCATCGAATACTAAGTCAGTCCCTATGACTGAGACCTCACTAACTTCGAACCAACCAATTGGAGATCTACATCTCCTACCATAGAGAGCTTCAAATGGATCCATCTGAATACTGGACTAATAGCTGTTGTTGAATGCAAACTCAATTAAAGGTAAGTGTTCACCCTAAGTTTCCTTGAAATCAATTGCATACGCCCTTAGCATATCTTCTAAAGTATGAATGGTCCTTTCTGCAAGACCATATTTCTGAGGATGAAGGCTGAACTAAGATGAACTTGGGTATCAAGACCCTTTTGGAATGCTTTTAAGAAGTGAGAGGTGAACTGGGTACCTCTATCTTAGATTATAGATAATGGAACACCGTGCAATCTGACCAACTCTCTGATGTAGAGTTTGGCATAATCCTCGGCTGAATATGAGGTATGAACTGGGAGGAAAAGGGCTGATTTGGTCACCTTGTCTACAATGACCCAAACTGAATCATGCTGATGATGAGTTCGAGGCAAACCCGTAACGAAGTCCATGTTCACTTCGTCCCACTTCCGAGTAGGAATAATGAACTCCTACATAGGACCACTAGGCTTCTAATGCTCTATCTTAACCTACTGACATGTAGAGCACTTAGCCACAAATTCTGCAATATCTCTCTTCATCCCACTCCACCAATAGATCTCCCGTAAGTTGCGGTACATCTTAGTGGCCCCTAGATAAATAGAGTAGCCTGCACCATGCGCTTCTGAAAGAATTCGCTGCCTTAAGACAACTACACCTAGAACATAGGGACGACCTTAACAACAAAAAACACTATTTCCCCTAGAGAGAAAACCTTTATTTTCTGATTTTGGACTTTTTCAAATTGACAAGGTTGGGATCTCTATCTTGCTTTTCTTTCACCTCAGAAACTAGAGATGATTCTGAACTACTCTGAACCTATATATCACCATCATCTGTATTAACAAAGTGAACGCCTAGTCTGGAAAGCTGATGGACTTCCTGAGCTAAGTTCTTCTTAGTATCATCAACATGAGAAACACTACCTATAAATAGTCTACTGAGAGAGTCGTCCACTACGTTGGCCTTGCCCGAATGATAAAGGATACTTATGTCATAATCTTTCAGGAGCTCTAACCACCTTCTCTGACGACGATTGAGATATTTTTGAGAAAAGACATACTGAAGACTTTTATGATCAGTGAACACATCTACATGAACACCGTAAAGATAATGCCTCCAAATCTTTAAGAAAAAAACTACGACTGCTAACTCAAGATCATGAGTAGGATAATTCTTCTCATGGGGTTTAAGTTGTGTTGAGGCGTAGGATATGACCTTACTATGATGCATGAGGACACAACCCAAACCTACTCTGGATGTATCAAAATACACTACGAAATCATCTGGACCATCTGGAAGAGCTAATACTGGAGATGAGGTGAGTCGAATCTTAAACTCCTAAAAACTCTTCTCACAAGGATCTGACCACTGAAACTTGACTTTATTTTGAGCCAATCTGGACATAAGGGATGCAATAGAAGAAAATCCCTCAACAAACCATCTGTAATAGCCAGCCAGACACAAGAATCTCCTGAAATCTGATAGAGAGACAGGTCTAGGCCAATTTCTTACCGCTTTGTTTTTTTAAGGATATACTCTAATACCATCACCCGAAACAATATGACCAAGGAATGCTACTGACCTTAGACAAAATTCGCACTTACTGAATTTAGCGAATAGCTGATGATCTCTGAGAGTCTGAAGTACTGTTCTGAGATGGTCTGCATGATCATGCTCACACCGAGAATAGACCAGAATATCATCTATGAAGACTATGACGAACATGTCCAAGTACTTCTTGAACACTCGGTTCATCAAGTCCAAAAAAACTTCTTGGGTATTGGTAAGACCAAAGGACATAACTAAGAATTTGAAATGACCATACCGAGTACAGAAAGCTAGTTTTGGATTGTCACATTCTCTAACTCTGAGCCGATGATAGCCGGATCTGAGGTCTATCTTAGAGAAATAACTGGCACCCTGAAGTTGATCAACCCAGTCATCGATTCTGGGAAGAGGATACTTATTCTAGACCATGACCTTATTGAGTTGACGGTAGTCTACACATATCCTAAGAGAACCATCTTTCTTCCGCACAAGTAATACTGGAGCACCCCACGGGGAAATATTAGGCCAGATGAATCCCTTATCTAAGAGATCCTTCAATTGTTTTTTTTAGTTCTCTGAGTTCTACTATTTCCATTCTGTATGGCGAAATAGATATAGGCTGAGTATCTGGAAGAAGATCAATGCTGAAGTCTATTTACCTTTTGGGAGAAATTCTTGGAAGTTCTTCGGGAAATACATCTGTATATTCACCGACACTGGAACTGATTCAAGTCTGGGAGTTTTGGAACTAGTTTTCTTAACTCAAAAAAGATGATAGAAACATCCTTTAGATATCGTTTTCCCTGCCCAAAGATAGGAAACAAGATGACCTCTAAACGCTGAAGTGCTACCCTTCCACTCAAGGACTGGTTCATTCGGAAAGTGAAACTGGACTATTCTGTTTTTGCAGTCGACTGAGGCATAGTAGGAATGAAGCCAATCCATGCTGAGAATGACATCAAAATTAGTCATCTCTAATTTGACTAAGTCTGCTGAAGTGAATTTTTGAAATATCATAACTGGGCAGTTCCTGTATACCCGCCGGGCTATGATGGTTTTACCCACTGGGGCAAAGACTGAAAAGGGATCTGTTAAGATTTTAGGACTGATTCAGAAATCGCCTATTGTATAGGAGTAACAAAAGACAAAGAATCTCATGTATCTAGCAAAGAATAAACACACACATGAAAGATCTGTAACATACCAGTAACTGCATCAGGAGACTTTTCCTAATCCTGTTGGGACTGAAGAACATATAGATATTTTGGGCGTTGCCCACTAGTAGAACTGGTGGTGGCACCCTACTGATTTGGGAGAACAGACTGAGTTGAGGAGAGGAGATAACTCTGATAAACGAAATAAGGGCAGCCTATGACTCTGTGGCCTATCTTATCACAACCAAAATTGACATCGCTACCAGCTCTGCAAGCACCCTTGTGGTTCTTACCATAAGTCTGACAAAGGGGATTAGTTAGGGAATTGCTAATACTTCCCTGAGACTTAGAGCCTGGTGCTCTATCTCTATTACTCTCCCTGAACTTAGGAACTGGAGCACTAGCTGAAGAAGGGGCTAGATCTGATGACTTAGGACAAAACTGGGAACGGTTCTCTCCTTCTGATTTAGGCTGAGCGAAGTTCAAACTACTTGTTTTCTTCTCCCTCTACTTAATATTCTGCTCCTCTATCTGTTAAGCATGAGTTATAATCCTGGCTAAAGTCATGTCACTATTCAGCATGGTAGATCTGCAGTTATTTACCACGCTATCATTTACCCCTGAAGCAAACTTACTCATTTTGGCTCTGCTGTCTGCAACCACGTGTCGGGCATATCTAGATAATTAAGTAAACATAAGAGAATACTCTTTCACCGTCATATTTCCCTGCACGAGGTTGATGAATTCTAGCACCTTAGTCTCTCTAAGATCTTGGGTAAAGAATCTATCTAAGAATTCAGTGATAAACTCCTCCTACTCTATAGGACTTGCATCATCTGTCCTCTTTGACTTCTACAGTTTTAACGAAGTATGAGCCACATCTTGCAACTAATATGCAGCTAGTTCAACACTCTCAATAGTAGTCACCCCCGTTATGTCTGTCACCTTCTGAACCTGATTAATGAATTCTTGAGGGTCCTCATCTACCTTAGACCCGAGGAAAGACGAAGGATTCATTCGGGTGAAGTCCCGAATCTTAGCTGCGGCAGAATTGGCTATTGGGTTGGCCAAAATAACTACTGGCCATTAATTTTGAGCGGCAAATGACTGAGCAAGAGTAGTGAATGCAACCCTAAACTCCGCATGAGAAACGTGATCTCCCAAAGGATCTTCGGGATGAGGGGCTGACTGATTTTTGTTTCTTCTTTTAGGAGGCATGTTCTGTAGAAGAAAGGGAGAAACAAATTACACTGAGAGATTGACTTAAGATTATTCTCACTGGCACGACATGAATACCGAAAGAAGGGAAACTATTCCTAAAACATCTTATAGCCTCTTGCACATAAATGTGGTGTGCAACACACCCATGTACAAGACTCTACTAAATGTGGCTTTCAGACTTCCTAGGACTCTATTGAAGCTTAGGCTCTGATATCAACTTTGTAGCACCCCAAATCTAGTACTCAAAACTCTACACAATGCTCATGACCCCAAAGAAACACAAACTAATCCATGACTGATATCTGTACCTGTATAATAATAACTGACTAACTATCATGAGTGTGAGAATACATGCATGAGACTTAACAACTGACACTAATATTGTGATAACATGATTACTGAATCTGAATAAAACTGATAACATGAGTGACTGTATCTTACAGTCCTGAATCTGATGGAACTATCTGAGTTCCATAATGTATCTGAGTTGACTGTATCTGAAAGTCCTAAAATTTGAAGAACTATCTGAGTTATGTTACTGAGTCTGATTGACTATATCCGACAATCCTGATTCTATAGCATGAAATTGTAGGAAGTAGTTATCTAACCGACACGCCCCTCATATGCCATTATAGCTAAGTTGGGGTCTAATTTGTAACCCTAATTAGACGGGTATCAATACCACGCCACCGGTAAGGACAAACTGTGGGTGACCCTTATCTGATAGTGTCCCCTATACGAGAATGATTGGGCCCTTATTTGATAGTGCTTATCAACCTTATCAACCCTCATAGGATAGTATTGATATCTCAATCTATGCTGGCTAAATAGTTATGGAATGCAAGGATGACTTCTAAGAATCACACCCTCATCTGATAGTGTGTGTTCCCATCTTTGGACTCACTCGGTGCTAATTCCTACTCCCATCTGAATAGACTCTGAACATGATTTACTGAACTGAACATAGGTTGAGTTACTAAATTCTGTTGACTAACGGAATACTACTAATAGAAGACAACTGACTGAGTTCGTGAGATCATGCATATTTCCTGATTCATAAGACTGCCTGAAGTCTAAGGATCATAGCTTGACTGAGAGTATCAGGAAAACATGCGGATCTAGGCTCACAGCTAATGATTTGGGTACGAGTACCCCAGGACTCGATGGAAGGAGTCTGACCAAGAATAACTTACTTGAACATATAACTAACATCATAATCCATAATACAATTACAGAAGCATTTCATCTAAACATGTGATAGGCATAACTTGTACATACATGGGGATTTCATGGTATCATGCTAGTTAGACACTTTTCCTACATCTAGGCATTTAATCAAACATATTGTAGGCATGGTACATTAAAAAATTATTGTACAATAATTAAACATCATGGTTCAATTATAATTTCATCATTCAGGGGTTTAGTCATAGGTTTGCATGAATCTATATCTATAATAATTTAACCTACATAGAATTTATCACCCAACATGGAGTAGAATTCAATTTCTTATTATCCACATGAACAAGAGCAATCCAATCATGAAATTTATAAGAAAATCCATAAACTTGAATTTAGAAAAGCGATTCTTGGGCTTCATTGACAAAAGGAGTCCACGAATGAACACTATGCGTACCTTAGTTCGTGATTTCATGAAGATTGACGGTGAAATTTTCTTGAAATTGGATCTTCTATGAAAACCCTAGCTTGTTCTTGAGAGAAACTTGAGAGAAACTAGTATATTTTAGGTGAAAAGTTGCTGAATCATGTGTTAAAGGGCTTAAATAGGGGTGGGAAGTTGACCCTTTTAGCCTTGGATGCGTCATTTAATTTCACTGAAAATTTATCGAATTGGACCCTTGGTGCAACGCGGTGCTATCGCGGCGTGTCACTGGATTTTGACAATTGGGAAATTGAGGGATGGCACAATACGGGTCCATCGCATTACCATTTCCTTTGTGACCTTGAACTTTGGCGCGATACGGGGGAAATTGTGTTAAGACACTGGAAAACGGACAATTCTGAATTTGGGCATGGAATAACCATCATTCAATTTAGAAACTAATACTAGACATTCTTGAGATGAAATTAGCTAGGAAAAAGAATAGGGTATTACACAATGCCTCCATATCACCTCTATCCCTATCCCACTCTTCATACCACTATTATGGAAAATCTTTGAGCTGATAAGCTACAAAGTTTACACCCTCAACATTAGTAAACTGCATCACCCTGAATATCTTTTCTATTTCATATAAGAAACCTTAGGGTTCCTCCTTCACCTTTACACCAGCAAAAGTAATAGTATTCAGTTTCATAAACTAACCAACACTTGTATCCTCAGCAGACAACCCACCAGACACATGCCGCTCATCTTAAGCTGCAATAAATTAAGACATTATATTAATAGACTATCAAAATTCCTCATTAGTCACCTCACCCTAAAGAGGACTAGTTGCAACTGGAGGAACTCTAGAACTATCAAGGATAGGACCTTGAGATCCAAGACCAACTCCAAACATAGGAATATCCCATTAACATTGTCCTTAGATGGGAATGAAGAGTTTCCTTGTGTTCCAGATCATTGAGGCATGATCTAAAAAGTGAACAACCATGGATTAGAGAAGAATTCCAGGACTTAGACTCCAAGCTTGAAAGTAGAATAATAAAAAAGTGAAACATTTCTAAATGCCTTGTAACCTCTCTCTTATGAGTGTGGTGTGCTGCACATCCTTAAAAGAGACTCTACCAGACATGGCTTTGTAGACTCCCAATTGACTATTAACTAAAACCTCTGATTCCAACATCACAAGACCCAACTCGATGCCTCGTCGTAATGGGCATCCCAGGTCCAACCTGGATAGAAGACCACCCCTGTTACCCATACCAACCTCCATTCGCCTACCTAGAGTTAGCTGAATTTTGAACATATAACATGATAAAGTAACTAGACAAGGAATGGCCTTAGGATAGTTATATTCCTAGAATAACCCTACCAAGTTATCCCATCCACCAAATCATACCAACTAAACCACCAAGACTAACCAATACCAAACTAAAGGCCATAAACCAGTCCATAACTAAAAGAGATCCAAAACATAATTTGATTAATCTCCAAAATAAAATATGATGGAACAATAAACAATATCATCAATCGATATCACCCCCAATACCAATACAAATTATAAGGTTGACACCGCTACTGACCCTGCCCATTTTAACCCATTGGAGTACCACAAAGCCTCTAACCAAAAGTATACCAAAATCTGATTGGAAAGTTCCCCCAACCATATAAAAAACCAATATCCATAAATAAGTCAAAGTATGAAAGCCCATACATGAAATGAAGCCTTTCAGAATAATGAAAGCTCACCACTTAAATCCAAATGCTCACCCCAAAGTCTGAATCGCTAAGCAGAAAGAGTGGAACAACTGATTCCTACATCATATGGGGATACCGCATTAGAAGATGGTTTAGTGGGTGAACACTAGCATGAACTCAGGATAAGGATAAAATAATACCATTTATAAAACTAAATAAGAACCATCTATATGCACACAAACATACATATATACAAGAATGCCAGGAAAGGGAACTGGGTTTAGTTTTCCACTAAAAACTTTACCTGGGATGTATAACTTTTCCATCCTAAACCATCCACGAGCTATATAGGTTCAACTCCCCCTGCTAAAATGGCCCTAGGCATAAAGATGCACGACCAGGGAAGAAAACCTGGGATGACTGGTAAATTTCCCAAAATATATAGTCTGGCATCATACACACGATCACTAGGACAAAACCATACATCAACAAATATGGGTTTTTCCAGTTTAGATCCACCCGGGACCTCTACCTTCTACAACTTTGCTATATATCCCTCCTTTAAGCCTAATTAAATCCATTACCAAGAACCAAATCAAACTATTAACCATTTATTAACCAAGGCTATTAGATAGTAGTATAGTCAGACTGACTATAACTTACAAGTATTGTCCTTAGCCAAACCTTAGGGGATTTACATGTACCCCATATGATTTCTAATTAATGAAAACCATGACCACCAAGGCCTTTCCATCCATTAAAAACTAGTTTAACCATTCATATCATTTAAGGTTCTATTACCAAGTTTAAACTATGCATAAGTTCAATTAAAAAACCAATATTATAGCGAAAATATTTTTAAAGGCATTTTATCAAACAAATTAGGGGTATAGAATTTCCAAAACCAAAGTCCATTACCAAAGAACTATTTCCATAAAATCGATTATCTAAAACCACCATTAAATCATATAAAATCATAATTAAAAATATGAGAAAACCATAACCAAGCATTTTTAATGAAAATCCCTAAATCATATTTGAAATCCCTAAATCATACAACATTCAAATCATAAAAACATTGTATAAAACCATGCCTTTAATTAAAAATAACAATGATGGAAGAGAAATGCCTTAAACTAAGATGACGATGGAGAGAAATCAACAAGAAAAGAACCAATTTACTCCTTAAGATGAAACCCTAGCTTCCCTTGAACAAAAACTTGGGAGAGGATTTAAGAGTGTTTTCCTAGTATTTAAGAATAGAATAATAAAGCACATAACCTCCCAAGTTCAATAAAAGTTGTGGGACCTTATTAAGAAAAGTGGAGAAATATCAAAAATACCCCCACTTCAGTTGTACAAAAATCTTATCACAGAGATACGACTGACCCTTATGAGTTGTTCCCTCACTGTACGAGTAGACCCACCACTCGTACCTTTGGCCTCCCATATGGACCCAACACTATCCAAGTTCTGAATCATCAAAATCAAGTTGTATACAAGTGTATGAATGGTACCCATAAACTATACCCCTAGCAGAATCAAATTCTAAGAGGATTGAACACTGTTTATCATATCAGTCTCTAGTATGATTCATAACGTGACTTACGGCTCACGGTGATCCACTCATACTCATATACGAACTAGGTTACTAAGTCTAAGATTAATCTAAGGAAAAACCAAACAAAACAATCTATATCCAAACATACGACTCATACCATTCAAGTCGTACCCATTCCAGTGACCAAAATCAATCCCACCAACCCACACTAGTGAGCATACGACTGGACCATACTATTCGTACCCCAACATACGGATCATACCCATTCTATAGACAAGAATTCTAGGAAATTTTCACAGGGTAAAAAATTAGGGTGTTTCATGTAAACTGGAAATCGGAAAAAACATAAATATTATATGTAATTCTAAAGTTAAAGATGAATATGATGTAAAATTATACTGAGGATCATGTATGAATATAGAGAATTAATGCATTAAATTTTTAAACTAATTCAAGATGAAGGAAAACATGTACTAAAATTATTTGTAAAATTGAAAAACTGATAAACTAAACACTTAGTCATGCAAACCTGAGATAATGTGGTTTTAATACTGAACTAAGACTGTGGGAGGTAACTACAACCAACATGCCCAAATTTGACCTAATCGGGGCCAAACCTGTAACCCCAGTAAGAAGGGTGTTGATATCTTACCACGAGTACTGAAACTAATAGTGTGGATCCACAAAGTTGATATTCTAAAGCAAGGGGTGTCATCCTAAACTGGTAGGTGCCCCTAGGAGAGTATCAACCCTCAATTGATAGGAAGACCTCTCATAAACTATGCTATCTATGTAGTTCTTGAACTTAGGGACTGCTACTAAAGGTCTCACCCTAATCTAGCAGGAAAGCCTTTATCCCTAAACATACTCAGTGTTATGTTCTACTCCCAACTAAACAAACATTGAAGCATAAACTACTACATGTACTAATAACTGATTTGCTCAAATATGGTATTCTAAAAAGATAATGCATTTATAATCTGAATATAATGATATAAACATGGTCTGAATGACTTGTAATTTGAAAATCTAAAACATGATTAAAAATATAGGTATCGGGTGTTCATAACCCACCAGCAATGAATAATACATTAAATACAATATCATAATTAAAATAGTGTAAGAAATATTCATGATTGAGCGACCCATAAACATAGTGTATATCACTAAAATGATAAAATCCAAGACTATGAGTATGGGAAGATGTTAAACTTATGAGGACAACATGCTCACATTGTTCAATTTAAAGATTTAACTACAATTCAAGAAAAATCATATTTTACATAGAACACTAAGAAGAAAGGATAAATTAAATTTTAGAGTTTTGGGAAAATTTTAGGACTCAATAGTTGAAAGGTACCCATTGATGAATATCCCACATACCTGAATTTCTTGACTTCATAAAGGGAATCATGGATTTTTATCCTTGGTGGTTGAATTCTTAATAAAGAACCCTTATTTTGTGTTTTCTAGGATTTGGGAGAAGAGGGATTGTGTAATTGGTGTGTTTTTGGGGTTATGGGATGATCAATTCATGTTACTCTTAGTTATAGGATAGTTTAGGATATAAAGAACTAGACTACCTCAAAAAATATAAAGAGAAATGCATGTTTTAGTGTTCCCAAACAAGGTCCTTGACACGCTTCTTATTGTGGAGCATAAGTTCCATTCCATGATACTTATCGTAGAGCAAAAGGTCCATGCCACGCTTCTTAGCATAAATCATAAGGATCATTCCATGCTGAAATTGTAGAGGTATCAGATTAAGGCAAAATAAGATGTGTTGGAAATATGATCTATTTTTATATAATTTGGTAGGCCTTGATCTCAAAAATTCCATATATTCCATAAATTATACACGTTCAATGTTGAACCTTGTAGAATCAAATACTAAAATTTGTTCGAATCAAAAGCTGCTAACTCAAATTTTCTCTAAGTGTTTCCTATAAATATTTTTCACCTAATAACCACTCTTCACACTAGGCTAATGATCATGACACTTATATTCATATGGGAATCATTGATTTTTAGGTAACACACATAGGAATGAGAATTCAAATTTCAGCCCAAAAATATGGGGTGTTACATAAGTTATATGTCAAGACTATGAAGAATATCACCTCTATAAGACAAATGTCACATCCATGAGGATAAAATCATCTTTATAGGCCAAATATCATATAGAGGAAGTATTATCTCTAAAGGACTAGTATCATATCTAAGAGGAAGTAAAATATGTAAAGGCCTTATATAACCTCTAAGAGGAAATAACATCTCTACACGTCCAACATCACTTATAAGAGGAAATAACATTTCTAAAGACCCAAAGTCACTTCTAAGAGGAAATAACATATCTAAAGTCCCAACATCACTTCAAAGAGGAAATAACATCTCTGAAGGCCTAACATTACTTCTAAGAGAAAATAACTTCTCTAAAGGCTCAACGTAAATTATAAGATGATTATCATCTCTATAGGCCCAACATCACATCTAAGAGGAAATAACATCTCTAAAGGCCTAATATAACTTCTAAGAGAAATATCATCTCTATAGGCCTAGTATCACAACAAGAGGAAATAATATTTCTAAAGGTCCAATATCACATCTAAGAGGAAATAACATCTCTAAAGGTCTAATATCATATGTAAGAGGAATATAACGGCCATAAGACATTAATCATTATTCATGGAAAAATGCATCACGAATCACCAAGTCGCTAAAGTAACCTTATACTTACGCCTTATTAGTTTCAACAATGCCTAACATTCGCCAATAAGTGTACATTAGCTAACAAAAGTCATAGTGTATGGTGGGCTGGAAGAACACTCTCCTAATCCTCAATTTCTATATTTAGGCAAGTCATAGCCCAAACTAGGCTAAGGTATCTAGTTCAACTTCTTTATGTCGAGTAATCCATAACCAATCCTAACATAGGAATTTCGTCTTGAAATAAGGACATTTGAGACAACTACACCTGTTATGGTTTCAAAATCACCACAATAGCCCAAAGTAGGCAAAATATACCTACCATACTTCCAATGCTAAAACCATATCCCAAACCTAGCATTATATCATATCCATTCTATGAATTAGTCCAGCCTAGGAAGAAGGCAATATGATTCAACTAAGGTATTAAGAAATTCAAATTATGAGTAAAAATCCTTATCAAATCCCCAAACTTCAATATTCAATATAAAGTCATTCAATTTTTCCCTTTATAAAATTTCTCTGTCTTCTCTATAGATTTTACCATTACTATTTTTACCAGAATGGCCTCATAGCTGCCGGTATAGCTTTTTAGGCCACCAAACCAGTCTAAAAAAGAGTGCACTGATGATGCACAATCACCCCATAAGGAATTAATCATAGATTCATCTTGTAGCTCTCAGAAATTTAAAAAAAAACTAAAGCGGTAGTAGGGGATATTTCTGATGAGCAGTGGGATATATAACAAAACATTATATCGGTTGAAAATTTGGATGATAGTGGAATGTTTACAAGCGGTCGAATGCATTCAACATGTAAAACTCATGCTAAAGGAGAAACTTTAAGCTAATTTAACAAGGGCGGTGCAAAATCTGGTCATGCTAATTTACGGAATGCTTTAATAGTTTCAGCGGTGGTTCAGGATCAAACTTACATCACTGTTGAACAAAATCAAGAGGAACCAAGGATATAAAGTTGTACACTGGATCTATCTGCCCAAACTACTTCTGTGGTGTCTCAAAATATGAATGAGAAAGTCAACAACGCTATCGACAATGCGCGAAATTCCGTCAAAGCTAAATTTTTTGGATGTTTCGATCAATTTCAATGTCAAATGATATCTACAAAGGTAAGGAATGATTTATAGTCAAAATCCCCAATTGATTTTGCTACTAGCAATTCCAATTTAGAAATTAGGGTTTCTAGCCTTAATATTTCAAAATGTGTGGAAAATGCCGATTTGATGGAAAATTCCCACAATTCCCAATGCCATTTGATGAAACAAGGTCTGGTAGTGCTGAAAAATTAAATTTACCATCGAAAAAATATCTTACTTTATCCAATTTTAGTTCCAAGTCTGTTTTACCCACCGATTTATCCAGAGAAGGTGTTCCGGTGAACAGGAATCAGGTGGGGCAATTGATTTCAAATAAAAATGGTATGGAGAATATGAATTTTGAAAAATCCCCATAAAATCATTCCCATTGATATTCTAATTTGAATAATAGGGTTTCACCAAATTTTGTTAATATTTATGAATCCAAAGAAAGAACTTCTGATACCAACAGTTTTGAAGGTGCAGATATGGTGTCTTTACATGATAATTTAGCAGATGTGGTTATTATTCCTGATTGTGAGGATGCAAATTCTAAAAAATATGATCAGAATGAGATTGTTAGTGATGTTTCTTCTTCCAAATTGAATGATTCTTCAGGTGAGTCTATTGATCCTAATATTTATAGTGATAAAAGCAAGAAGTTGGAGCCTAAGGGTGTGAAGAATGGCAAAAACATTCAAAAAATGATATTGAGAGGGTTGGTTATGTTAATAATGCTTCTGATGATACGCCCAAGTTCATTCCATATGTTCCTAATAACGCTCCTTTGGTGGTGTCTAATAACTTTTGCAATTCTGATAGAAATGATCCCAAAACCATAGAATTTATTGGTAAATCCAAGGAAACAGGTGCTAATCTGAAAATGGAGAATATAGACCAATGTCAACCTAATGCTTGGAATAATAAAGTCCCGGGTCCTAATGCTCCTGTTATTTCTCATGCCTTGGTGACTAAATTAAGGGTTCAAAAGTCTATGGAGGTGTCTATTATTGATTTTAGTCCTCCTAAAATTACTACCAAGCAAGGTCTACCAGCAGTTGTATTTAAACCTGAAGATTTTAAGCAAAACTTAGTTGCGAGATGTAAATATACTCTGATTGGGAAATTTACCAATACAATTCCCAAGATGGACATTATTAGGAAGCAATTTATTCTTTAAACTGAGCTCAAAGGTACTGTCAAGCTGAGTCATTTCAATTCTAAACATCTATATATTGACTTGGACAATGAATATGATCACTCTTCGTTGTGGTCAAAAGGAAGAACAGGATTAATGCACTATTTGAACAAGATTAATCTCTCATAGGGTCAACCATATTATTAATAAGATTAATAATAGCACTGATGAGAACAAGATTAATTTGCACCATTTGAACATGGAATATATCAGATTTCTGAAGCTAGAAGAGTCAATTCTCAAGAAAAATGCTCAATTACATTAGTTCAAGGATGGAGATGCTAATTCTAGATATTTTCATGCCTTAATCAGAGGTAGGAGAAGGAAGTTATTTATCCAATGAATCAATAATAAAGAAGGCAATTGGGTACAAGGTGAAGGTGAAATTGTTGCAGCTGCTAGTGAACATTTTCAAGAGATTTTCACTGGTAAAGATAAAATGATACCTGAAGATTATCTCAGTTGCATTCCCAGAATAGTCATTGCTGAACAAAACAACATTCTGCATGAAGATACTACTCTTGATGATCTTAAAACTATAGTTTCTCATTGAGTACTCATTCGGCAGCAGGTCCTGACGGCATGAATGACAAATTTTTTCAAACCTGTTGGCATATTATTAAACGTAACCACTTAAAAATGGTTCAAGCTTTCTTTTGTGGTCATATTATGCCTAAATATTTTTCTCATGCTTGTTTGGTCTTACTCCCAAAAGTATATCATCCTAATAAAATTACTCAATATAGATCCATAAGCCTGAGTAATTTCACTAATAAAATTATTTCCAAGCTGATTTATCTCAGACTAGCACCAATCCTTCCCAATTTGATTTATCCGAACCAATCAGGACTCGTGAAGGTAAAAAACATTTCATAAAATATTATTCTTTCTCAAGAGATCATCCACAGTATCAAGAAGCCTAATGATGGTGTGAATGTTGTGATTAAATTAGACATGGCTAAGGCTTACGAAAGGGTTTCTTGGTCCTTTACTTGTCTGGTTCTCAGAAGAATGGGCTTCAGAGAAGGTATTATTTATATGATATGGAGAACTATGTCTAATAATTGGTATTCCGAGATTGTTATTGGGTCTATACATGATTTCTTTCATTCTACTAAAGGCTTAAAACAAGGTGATCCTCTTTCTCCGACTCTTTTTATCTTGGGTGCTGAGTTTTTATCAAGAATGCTGAACAATTTACATCACCATTATTTGTATCATGGCTTTACTATGGATCAAAAGGGTCCTCAAGTTTATCATCTGAGTTTTGCTGATGATGTGATAATCTTCATATTCGAGGAAAGATCTATTCTGAGACTTATTATGCAGTTTTTTACTTTTTATAAGTAGGTGTTCCGTCAACTTATCAACAGAGATAAAAATCAATTCATACTTCACTCAAGTGCCTTTCCAAGTACCATCAATAGAATCAATCAAGAAACTAGTTTCAAGTAGAAGATGAGTCCTTTTACTTACCTGTGATGCCCCATTTACATAGGCAGACAAACATTCATCTACTACGCTGGTTTGGTTTCTAAAGTAGTGGAAATAATTAGTGGCTAGCATACTAAAATCCTCAGTTACAGGGGTAGAGCAACACTTATTAAGTATATGCTTTAGTCTCTTCCTATTCACATTCTATCGGCAGTAGTTCCTACTAAAACCACTCTTAAACAAATTTTGAGCTTATTTACTGATTTCTTTTGTTTTTTTTGATAATAAGAGGAAATAACATTTTTATTAGTGGAGAAATATAGTTATCCTAAAGAACAAAGGGGTATTGGTACTAGACATCTTAAAGATGTTTGTCTTTCTTTTTAATTTAAGCAATGGTGGGTTTTTAGATCTAAAGATACCTTGTGGGGTTACATTCTCATGGCTAAATATTTCTAAAGATCTCATCTAGTTATCAAGAAAGGGGATACTGGTAAATCGTTGGTTTGGAAACACATGATTCTCAACAAACAAATCGTTGAAAACCATATTCCCTAGAAATTGAATTTGGGTACTTGCTTATTTTTGTGGGATGATTAGTTACGTGTTGGTCCTCTTCATTAATACAGGGGTTAGCCTATTATATAAAATAACATCAAGGTCAATAATATATGGGTGCAAGGTGAATGGGACATTGAAAGACTCAATCATCTGCTACCTCCTATTATAATTCATTAGATCATAGAAACTCAGTTTCACTTTCAAGAAGGGGTTGCTGACCGACTTGTTTAGGAGCCTACTACTAGTGGTAATTTCACTGTTTTGTTCATCTTGGGAACTTATAAGACCTCAAAGAGGTAGGACTATGAAAAATAGGTATAATTGGCATAAGTATGTTCCTTTTAAGTGTGCCTTTCTTTTATGGAGAGTGCTAAGAGGAAAATTACCTGCTGACGAGAATTTAACTTCTTTCGGATATGAGCCATCATATTGGCATTGCTATTATACTCCAGGACCTGATACAGTTGAGCATATAATAGTGAGTGGTCATTTTTCAAGAAGTATCTAGCAATTTTTCTCTAACTCCTTGGGGCTAATCACACCAAAACACCTCTTAAAAATTAGATAATGATATGGTGGATTCTTGGGCATAAAAATGAAGCTCATAAGCAAGTTCTTTAGGCTATCCCTATATTGATTTATTAGAACTTATGGAAGAATAGATGTGCGGTGAAATATGGAGGCAAGACGTCAAACATTTCTAGAGTGAAATTCTAAGTTTTCAAGTATATTTCCATGCTATTAATCATCAATTTTCCCTACATCTCTTGGCCCCAAAATTGGAAAGACATAATGGTATTTTTGGAGGGGTGCTACCAGATGACTAGGGTGCAAGAGGTTGGTTGGTTCACTCCTATTAATTCCATGGTGAAGTTGAATACTGATGGTAGTGCGCTTGTCAACCTCGGCAGGATTGGAGCCGAGGGTGTGGTGAGGGATTATCATGGAGATTTTATTTTTGCATATGCCATCCCTTTTAGGTTCGAAACAAACAATCAAGTAGAAATAGAAGCAGTTAGTATTGGTTTCAATTGGTGTTTTCAAAATAGTTATACGAAGGTTATTATAGTGGTCGATTCTGAACTTATTGTCAAGTGGATCAAGCATCATGCTACAGCTCCTTGGAAACTTCAAACTTATCTTGATAACATCAAAGTAATCATGGCAGAGCTGGAGGAGGTTACTTGCAGGCATACTTACTTAGAAGCAAACTTTGTAGCCTATTTTCAATCTAAAATCAGTCACAATTATGATACTTCTCAACACTACTTCACCTTCCAGCAGTTACTAAAGAAACAAGAGGATATTTTGTGCTTGTCAAAATTGGTATGATCAATTTTAGAAGAAGAATATAAGAGAATCGAAGAGCCACCATGAAGTTTTATGAATTTTTACTAGATGAGTTAGTGACTCATTTGTAGTGCTTCTCTGTTGGTTTCACCTTCGTTCATTCCTTTTTCTTCTTGTCTTCATTATGATAGTCTTTTTATGATCTTCCTGTATGAGTTTCTTTCTTTACTTTGTAAGGGGAGATTCTCCCTTATTTATGTTTTCCTAGATTATATTGTATTGAGAGGAGTCCTCTCTTCTAGGTGCTAAGATCTAGGTTTTCTTTTTAGCTTCGGGGATAAGTCGATCAGCCTTAGTTGGCTAGTTGACCTTTAATCACCATAGGATTAGAGGTAAGGTTCATGTCCCCCTCTTTGTACTTTCTTTTGTTTTTATTTATGATAAGGCTTGGGGCTGTGCAGCTCAACCCCTGACAACCACGGGAGGTGAGAGCCCCAAATAAGGTTCATTCAAAAAAATATAAAGTCATTCTACCACTAATCAAACATAACATTCACATTCACATGCAATGTATAACACACATCATCTTACGAAGAAGAGTATATAGAAGCCTACCTTAAAGCCTGACCGTAAATCCTTAAATTATTCACCAAAAGCTCATATTCATTTCACAATCCCAAAATACAATCACACAATCAAAGTCATTATCTACTCATCAATACGAGAATAATGATACCCATATTGCACCACTGTGCTTTGTGTCCATAAACAACATCAAAATCTCAAGTGGGTCCCAATTATGGAAATCATGATTCCAAGGTCATCCCAATGCTCACACATGATCAAGGAATCATACCCCTCAAGAAAAAGGTTAAAACCAAGCTAATTTGTGGATAAAATAAAGGCCTCAAGCTATTCGAGGTTTTGGGTCAAGAACAAAGAATTTTACTAAGAAAGGGATGAAATCTTGCCTTAAATCTAAAGATATTCATGACAATAAAGATTAATAAAATTCCCAAGTCACCCATAAGACTCAATTTTGAGATATCATACTCATTAAGGTTTAAGCTTTCAAGAGAGTAGGTGTAAATGGCTAATTTCATGAACTAGGGGCCCTATTTATAGAACTATCGAGTATATAGGTGTTTCTATCGTACATCTAAGGGTTGAAATCACATACAAGATGTAGGAGAAGGTATTGCAATTACAATACCTCTTTGTGCTATTGCACTATCCTCTCCGACACTAGATATTAGATGAAAGTTTGGACATTTCCACGTTTCCGCTAAGGCCTCAAAATTCATTTGTAATCCGATTTATACAAATGAACTATGTAACCATACTAAATTTAATGTTCTAGAAATAGTGAAAAATTTGGATTTCCATCCGAGATCATTTAAACCAAATATGGGGTTCCCCACACAAATTTTTTATTTTTGTAACTTTTTGACCAATAGATCAAAATGAGCTCGGGTGCCACAAAACCTGACCAAAGGTATATCTAGCTGAATATCAAAATTTCAGAGTTGCTGGCACATTTAAATTTTTTATCCAAGATCATTTTACTAAATTTTTAATACTGTGGCCATTTAAAATAAATGAAGACTATTATACAAGGAATTACCTCTAAAAAATAAATGAACTGCCTGGTAACTAAATTATTAGTCCTAAATAGACATAAATTACTTAAGGATATTATGGAAAATCCCTAAGGGTGAATATAAGAAGAAATATGAAAAATAAGTTGGAGGTTCATTACATTTTTGTTGTAGAATACTTAAAATTTTGTTCGAGATACCTAGATGATCGGGTGAAGACAATGTTTAGTAGGTATCTAATAGAGAATGATATGGTCATTCAAATTGAGAGGTATGATTTTTCACATGTATTTTTTAAGATTTGGCATCCAATTATAAGAAAGAATAAAAAGAAAGAGAATACTTTTGACATAGACTATCAACAGTTGGTTGAAGCATATTGGTATGCTTTGTTCGATACTGGAAATGAAAAATTAGAGACATTTAGTAAGATAAATAGTTATTTGTATTTGAACTTTAATTTATATATTATGATAATCTATTTTTCTTTCATTTATTAGTATCAATATTTATCAAATTTGTAAAATATGCTTGCAGAGAACATAAAGATTTTATTGATAATCATAGTAAAGAAAAATCATGGGTTAATGCATGAATTCGCAATAGAGAATTTGTGGATTGGTTTAGGGAAAAAAAATACAGTTGAAGTGAAAAATATTTAAGCCTAGGTAAAGGACTAATTTTTTGGCTAAATGTTATAAAACATATTTTGTTAATGGATATTATTTCTATACTATGACATAAGATGGCCTATTGAAGACTCAATATAGTGGAGTAACTTTGTCAAAAATATCAGATAGTATTTCTAGTGCTAGGGATCAGAATCCTTCAATGGAATGGTTATTTATTATGGAGTTATTCAATATATTATTGAGATTTATTATTTGAGTTGCTCTAGTGTTGTACCTTTTAGATGTGATTAGTTTCAAAATAAAGTTGAGGAATATTAACTAACTCAGGTATACACTAACAAAAATGCATCATAGATGATTCTTTTGTACTAGAATATCAAGTGCATTAGGTTTTTTATACGAAAGATCCAATTCAGAGAGAAGCTTACTATAAAAGAAGTAAATACCCTTTTGATTTATATGACTTTGAGGAGAAGATGAGTCCAAATATTGAAGAAACATATTAGGGGGAGCCTAATAATGACATTGGGACTTCAAAACAAGTTGTTAGTGTTGATGTTAAATGGTTGAGAGAATAACTCACTATTGATATCATTTTTATGCCTTTTTTGCACAACATTAAGAAGGTGTAACTATTGCAAAATCAAAGAGAAGGATGACATTGACAATACTGATTGAAATTGGAAGGAACTTGATGATGACTGACAAATTGACTTTTGTCACTATTTTATGTGCTTTATTTGATCAATATGCTTTAGGATTAAGTTTTTTGTCTCACTGATGGTTTAGAAATTTTGTCTCACTATTTTAATAAGCAAACATTTTGCTTTAAGGCAATGTTTTTGTGTCACTATTTTATATTTGTTAGATATGGATATTGAGCGATGAAGTTGTGGACTTAAAGTTTGAAAGTAGGTTCATTATTATAAATACAATGCCTTTGTGTTGAGAGAAAGGAATCTAGACCCTAATAATAATTAAGTGGTGGGAGATTAAAATAGGAATTAGACATTTACATTTATATGGTCGTGTTTGTAAGTGAAAAAATATAGGCATATTCAAATGGTTTTTTATTTAACATTAATGTATAGTTTAGGTATGAAATGATAGAGTTGTTTGAGTTTTGGATTATATAAACATTCATGAAATAGAAATTTTGCTAAAATTTTCATCTGATTATTTGTCTTATTTCTTTATTCTTATTCTAGTTCTTAAATTTGGATGCAAACTTTTTATGCTAGTTCTTAAATTTTGATGCAAACTTTGTATGTTCATATGAAGTTTGCCATTTTTTATGGATAATGCAAAATAAACTTTGGTTCTTCTCATAATCAGGATTAGTTACTTGTTATCTGAACAAATTGATTTGAACTATTGTTCATCATAATTCTTAGTTTATGTTTGTATGCTTAAGTCTATCAATTTATCTTGTTCTAATTGACAACATACAATGCTAACGGATTTCAAGTTATAATACACCATTTGATCAAACACCTTCTTATCAGGACTTCACACTTTGATATTTATATGTAGTGATTTAGTTATAGAGGTTGAGTGTTGTGGCTGTGTACTTGTAGTTTAAGATTTTTTTCATTATTTTTAATACAATGTCTTTGTGTTGAGAGGTAGGAATTCATGCCCTACTAATAACTGAGCAGTAGAACATTAAAATATGAATTAGACATTTACATTCATATGGTGGTAATAGTAAGAGAAACAATTGAGGTACACTAAGAAAATTCTTGGATTAACATTGATGTTTAATTTAAGCATGAAATGTTATATACTTATGAAATTGTAATACTATTGAATTTTCTATATGATTCTTTGTTCTATTTCTTTAGGATTTGGTTATATCCATATAATTTGATATTTATATGTAGCGATTTGGCTATGTCCATATGATTAGTATCATCCTTTCATAGATAGCACAGATAATCAATATTTCTTATACACTCGTCTGCATACGCATGGCTCCTTGCCCAAAATTTTAATCAATGTGTCTCTACTTAAGAAATTTAGATGTTGAATAAGAAATACCCAAATAGGAATGATTTTAAAAAAATAAAAGAATTTATATTACTCCTTGACGTATATATTTGTAACATCTCAAATATTGGTCCTTGAAAAATTCCTGAGCTTTCAGCTCACTTTCCTGAAAATAACTTGTCAATACGAGTCGTAATATATCTATACGAGTCATTTAAGGTAAATCATAGCCTCACAAATATGGCTTCCAAATGTTTCTTTTTTTATCACAACTAGACTCAATGAGTCGTAATGACTCTGTACATGTCTTAAGGTACCAATCATAGGGTGACCAAGGTGATTACCCAACTATTATGTATTGAGTACAACTAAAGCTCTATGAGTTATAGGGTCACTTGACGAGTTATGTGATTTGAGTCATAGAATCAACAGTGCAGGTGTCCAATGATATTACCTTGACTAAGACTCGTGATCACGAGTCATAATATGTCTTTAAGAGTCGTCATGAGACACGTAGCGATCGGGCAACAAAATTTCAGCATTCTAAGTAAGGGCATTATTGTCATTTCCCTCATTCTCACTAAAATTCCACATACATAAAACACCAAAATAGGGTTATTTTCATCCATAACCTAATCAAATACAACTATTTACTGTCTCAAATTTTCCATTTAAAGTTACAGTTAGGTTTTCAAGTATTTGATTTTTAGGGCTCAAGGGTGGTTTCTCCTCCAAATTTAGTCATATATCTCCCTAAACTTGTGTTTTAAATCATCGCATGAATTACTTTGGTATTCATATGGTTTACATGTGCGTTTTGTATAATGGGTTGAGGATTTTGGATAATGACTATTTAAATATTTTTTCCATGATTTTTATGGAATAATTATTCTTTAAATTAACGATTATAAACCCATTGGGTACATGGGCATGGTAATAGAGCGGGGATTATGGATACCCCTAAATAACTAAATTCTGGTATTAAAATTGATTAGAACCTCAACCCTCCTACATGATTGATTTTAGAATGTAGAGAATCATTTGGATTTTCCTACTATTCCAAACTAATGCTTTGTATAAAGGGATAAAATGGTTTTGTAAAGGTATTAAGGGATATGGAATGGTTATAACATATAAATTTTTAAGTCTTAGTGGCCGAAGGGTTAGAGTCCCACTTGGTTAGATGATTTAGTTCCAACTTGAACCAATGGATTTCTATTGGTTAAGGGGTTAGATTCCCGCTTAGCTAAATGGTATGGTTCCTACTTGGAAAATTAGAGTCTTGTTGCCTAGTGGGTTAAAGTCCCAATTGGCTAATTATTTTATTTGGCAAAATGACAAGTACTTGCAAGCTATAGTCGGTATGATGATACCCCGTGATGATGCCCTAAATGAATGTATCCTTGTATTATTGAATGGTTTATGTGATAAATGCTTTAATTAGGCTTAAAGAGAACTGCTCAATTTACCGTGAAAGAGTAGGTCCGGAGAGGACTAATACTGGAAACCACATTTGCCTACAGAGGGTCTAAATGGTCTGGTGTTTGAGTCACCTTTTCTTTATGTTCGGGTGTTCATGTCTCCCTTGATATATGAACTGGACGTTGGATTCTACTATGTATGTATATTATGACTATTCTTCGATTTGTGCAGCTACACATATGGGGGACCGACCAGCGGGTGAAAGTTGGGGACCATATAGCCCGCGGGTACTATAATGATGGTTATGCTAAACAACCCAGGCTAATGTTTTAAAGTTAATGCTAAGCCTTGTTCCCTATCCTGACATGTTACATATATATGTGTGTGTATATATATATGCATATAATTGTGTGCATTGATATTGAATGGCTTTGAATTGTCAATCATGGAACTATTTTATTCCCTTATTCCTAAGTCAGTACTAGCGCTCAATTCGCTAATCGTTTCCGGATGCTGTATCTCCATGCGATCCAGGGAGAAAAGACACTTCTACTTTTCCTGCATAGTAGTAGTTGGTTCTTTGATTGTCGTATGTCAACTTGTTCTGTTTAGAGGTTTCATGGATTATTATGGATTGGGAGTTAGTAGTATGGATTTTTAGCATGTTCTTATTTGTGCTTATTCTATTTTGTTATATGTTTAAAGTTCATCCGCTAATAGCTGTATTGTCTTCTGTGTGATTAGGTAAAAGGGGTAGTCTCTGATCCACGGCGGACTTAGGATACCCATCAAAGCTAGGACCTAGCTCGGGTTGTGATAATATTACCCACTAATATAGATGAATATATCATTAGGACACCTAGTGTATTACACACAATGGCTTGTTTGGTTAAGGTATAGTTGTGTAACTCATTAGATTCTTAACTTGTTCTATTTTTTATTTACAAAGATTTAGATAATCATGATTAAGAAAGGGCCTTCAACAAGAAGTAAAGGAGAAAAAAATAAAAAAGACATTTGCAAGTATGGATTGCTAATAACTATGGCCAAAACAAGATTGCTATTAATGAAAACAACTGAAACTATTCAAGCTATACAAACATAGAAAGATTATCAGCTAAAATTAGTTGAATATAAAAAACAGTATAAGCATAATCCACAGAAATTGAATATCTACAGTAGAGCGGTTTGTAGAGGAACGGTCTGTAGAAGAATATCCTGCAGCAGATCAAGTTTAAATGGATTTGACCTCTTCTCAATCAAATGAAAATTCTAAATCTTGAGGTAACATGCATATACCTTGAAACTAATTGAATTCTTTTATGATTTATAATTTTTGTATATTCTTGTACCTGAAGGGATTTCCACTAAGAAAACAATAGGTCAAACACAAATGCACAATATGCATGGCCAAACTGACAGAAATTTATCCTACTAAATATGAATTTTAAACCCGTTGGTCATATCGATGAAGTAGTTTTAGAATTAATTAGTTTTCTAGGAACACTTGCAAGAAATCCTACCTTTTCCCCATTAGATGCACTTGACTGGAGGTTTATGGACACTAAAAATTATTTATTAGAGTATATCGAGGTTTGATATTTTTAATATTTAGTTATTCGTTAACTATTTTATATATAATAGATAAAATCAATTTGTAGATGAAATATGATATCCCTAATATTGTGAAATATTTGGCACTGGAAATAATTTGAGTAACTTGGAGAAAACATAGAAGTGATATGAAGGTAGATACCTACGATCCATATCCCAGTGATGGAATTTGAATGATCAAAAAGTCTGATGATATTTCACAATGTCAATTAAAAGTGCTCCTCCTATATTAAAAGTCTAAGAAATTTAAGGTACAACATATTTCAGAATCTAAAATATTTGATCTTATTTATGTTGTTCCCTTCTTTGATATAGTTGTTGCTGGCAACTTGCTTATTTCTTTTGTCCAAGTTCAAATATTAGATATTATTTTTGTTTTTTTCTTTAGTACTATGAAACTGTTGTATCCTTTTTCTACTTTCAGTTAACGTAAATAATTTATTTAGTTATAGAAAATGTCTAAAAAAAATACTAAAAATAAAAGAAGAAGCTGATGAATCAAAACACTGCTCGCAAAAAATATTTTTCTTTAATCTGTTAAAAAATTGGTATTTTCTATTATCTAATATATTATAAACTTAACTACTTGTCATTTCAATAAAATTTGGATATGTAATTTAATATTATCAAGAAAAAAAGAAGGAGAATGTATCGCTTGATGATATCTTTGTGAAGACAAGATCAAGGAAACCTGGTCGTTCGTACAATACCTCAAATAAAATCACAGCTACTTAAATTGAACGAACGTTATCTATTTCCTAGTTTATATTAGAATCAGTTATTTGTTCTTACTTTTTATTTACTTGACTATCTTTTTTGGATATGATTTATTAGGTTCAGTGGACGAAATTAAAGCACATTATTCTAGTGCAGATGGTCATTCTGGTCAATCTAGTGTTGATACATGTTCAATCGTCATAAGGCCTAGACATCTTGGTCCTCTAAGATTGTATGGTGCGGGGGTTACTAAGACTTCTCTGCATAAAAAGGTTGGAAATTATTAACTAACTTTAAATGCCACAAATGATATAATTCAAGATTGCAACAAAGAATACAAAACATAGAGAAAGAAATTGATGAATTAAAGAAAAATATGAGGCACGAAGTTATTATAGATAGAATTGTGCAACTTTTGCAAGCAGGATTAATTAATCCTAAGATGCTAGAAACATTGTTTGTGCATTCACCAAGAGAATCTACTTCTGCATAATAAGATATAGGGTGAAACAATCAAGGTTAGTGTTGCTACATAATTATTATGACTTCTTACTTTTCTTCCTTTTCTTCATGAATGTTGTTCTCGTGTCTCTATTACGACTCTATTATAATTTCTTTCAGTTCTTATCTATTTCTAGTTGCAATAGGTATTAAATTATTAATAGTTGGACTGTCATATAATTTTATTATATATTGGACTGTCTTAGCTAAAAAAAATTTGGTTGACTTGAAGTTTTCAATTTGTTTCATTGTTTTCATTTAGTTAACTAGAAGTTTTCAATTGTTAACTAAAAGTGTTCAATGGGTGTGTATGGTTAATTATCATAGCATTTTATTTCAGTTTGTGTTTCTTTTCCTATGTCATATATGATATTTTTGGATCTAGCTGATTCATGTCATTTATTTAAATTTGAGACTGGGAATATGCATGATGTGTAAATTGTTAGGACATGTGACTGTATATCTTTTTTCCTTTTTGGTGCTGATTTTGTTGCTTTTGTTTGCTGTTTTTTCTTTCTTTTTGATCTGTGTATGGCACTGATCAGATTCTTGAACATTAACATTTTCATTTATTTATTTTGTGCCTATTTGTACTATTGTGGTTTGCCTTTGTTGAATGCTTTATGGGTGAAACACTATTTCTAGATTAATCATATTGATAGTTTTATAGATTTGAGATGAGAAATTTCGTTAGTCAAGTGAATAAGATATTTTTAGTTGGTGTGTATGGTTAACTATCATTGCATTTCATGTCAGTATGTGTTTGTTTTCCAATCTTTTATATGATATTTTGGGCTCTTGTTGCTTCATGTTATTTTTTTGTTGAATTTGAGCCTTGGAATATGTATGTTGTCTAACTTGCCGAGACTTGGGTTTGTGTGGACCTTTTATTGTTGGTGGTGCCAGTTTTGTTACTGTTGTGGCTTGTCTTTTATTTTATTTTTGCTCTAAATTTTCAACTGATCAGGTCCATGCACAACAACTGGATCAATCATATTAATAGTTTTAAAGATTTAAGATGACACTTTTGGTTTGCAAAGTGAATAGGAAGTATTCAGTTGGTGACTTTGGTTCAATTTGGTTATTAATTTAAATTCTTCAGTTGGTTGGTTTAAATATGATAAGAAAATTGAAATGCAAGATGGTATTGGTTGTTCTTCAATGCTTAGATTTGAGATTTTGGTTTTTAATGATGTACCTTTACTCATCAATTTTTATATTCATTTCTATTGGAACTTTGCATCTTCTTACTACTTATAGGAATTTATGTTATGGGGTTTCAAATTGTTGTTTGATATTGTTCCTAAATTCTCAAATGCATCAGGAAATTGAAAAATTATGATAATAATTCATTATGTTTTGGTGTTTTTTAGTTCATATGTTCCCATATGCATGGTTGGTGTTGGACAGAAATTGAACTTATAAATGATCTTGGTTAGTATTTGATAGAAATTTGACATATAACTAATCATGGTTAGAGAACATAATTTCATACCAAGATTACCTATCTACAAGAATTCATATGTTTTTTTTAGATTTGAATGTCCTTAGACTGCATTTCCTTCATGATCAATACTTTTTGAAAAATAATATAATTCACATTTTTCCTTCATATTAGCCTAGTATGAGTGTATTTAGGTAGGATAGAACTTGATTATAGATACGTCTGAGCATTGGTTAGATTGTAAGCATTGGGTATATTGGTGCGCATTAGGAAAACACTGTGATATATATAGATTGGAAAGGCTCAAGATTGAACATAATGCTAGCTGCCATGTCTCTGATTTGTATATTGTTCAACTATATGTTCAATTGTCTAAAAACTCAAGTCTTGTACTATTTTGTCAAGAAATTTTTTTTGTTGATGTATATGTTAAAACAATAGTACTGTATTATTTTTACCAATAATATTATTTAGTTAATGTGTGCAAATATATATATATATGCATATATATGTTATGGCCTTTATAATGTACATATGACTTGCAAGTATTTATTAATTATTTTCTATTATTATTGTAGGTGATGGCATTGAAGATGATAATGAAAGTGATGATGATGAAGTAGACCTGACCTAGCTTGGAGATTGATTAGATTAGGTTATTGTAAATCTTCACTAAGTTTCAAACAATTTTTTTTTTGAACATTGAAAACTTATGTGTTGTACTTTTTGGAAGGATTAGAAATATATGGTTCTTGGGTTGAAATTTTTGTAATGAATAGCACCAACTCATGATGGTGATCAATTTATATATCGGTGAACTTTTCTAATGGTCAAGAAGTATGTTGTTCTTAAATTGTTATATTGGTAATGAATAGTGCTTACTCATGATTGATTTATGTTATGTTATGCTTTATGAAATCATTGCATTAGCCTAATATAATAGTGGAGTTGTAGCCTATTAAGTAAACAGTTGCAGTATCTTTAAATAATTATCACAATTATCTAACAATAGCTGTTGCTTCAGTTTTTTAAAACCATTGCTATAGCCATTTGAATAATGGTCCCAACCGCTGTATTAGATCGCCATAATTGTTACAATAAAGGTAGATGGATAAAAAAGTGTTGTGATGCCATATAAACAACCACTTTATAAAGATAATTCGATATGGTTAATAGCTATCTTAATATACACTAAATCATTCTCGTTCACTCTATATGAATAAAAATAAGTGTCGCGATAGAATATTAACAACCGTTGCATAAAATAAATTTGAGATGGTTTATAACTTTCTTAATAGACACTAAATCATCGCCACTCACACGAGATAAATAAAAATAAGTATCTTGTCATCATATTAACAACCATTCCACACAACACATTCGCGATATTTTATAACTATTTTAATAGACACTAAACCATCGCAATTCATGTGTAACCAAAACAGTCACTATAGGATGATTTTGACTCCAATTCTTTCAATCATCCTAGAAACCGTTGCATTAGTGCTATTATAATGTGATTAGTTGTATCAGGTACCTCAATCATTCCAATATATGTGTAGTGACGGTTAAGGTATCTACTGCAACGATAAATGAATCGTTTCCTTAACTATAATTTCTAGAAGTGAGTACTATCTAGTAGTCACATACAACGACCCTTCCAATGATCTTTGTTTTAAAGGACGATCATTATAGGTGCTCGTCTACATGAAACAACCCAAAAATTCTGCAAGTTGGTAAAGAGTACCTCCTAGGCACTAAAGGAACAAAAGACCGTTGGTAGAACAAATAATCATTGGTGGCAATCGTGGTTCTATGGTTGGGTTGGATTGGACGTCCAATAACCAACCAAGGAATATTTGTTGGAGGGTCTAATGATTCGTCCCTTGGAACATTTGATGGAGACATACAGTCCACAAAAGCTAGACTTCAACAAACGACCAACCAATTATTATTGGTAGATTTAACAACCGTTGGAGAGTTTATCCATCATGATACATAGTTTTTTTTAGTTATATTTTATAAAGGGTATTCCAGTCTTTTCCTATTATTAATATCCTAAACTACATTATTTAAGCTATCCTAAGGATGAATAATAATCATAAAATGCCCCAAATACACCATTCCTTAAAACATCAAGTATCACTCTGCCAAAATAGAAAAAAAAAGGTGATTTTCTTCTAAAAGGAAAATAATAGTTTTCTTCAACTTCAGGTTCCAAATCAAAATATTTCACCAAGAGTTTTGCATTTAGGTATATGGGAGTTTATCAATGGATTTACTTTTACCCATTGAGTTTTGAAGTTAACTCAGTTCCTCAATTTAATTCATTCTTTAGAGCCTCGGGTTGTATGAACATTATGAACCCCTTTGTGTTTCAGTTTCTTATCATGCATGAACCATTAATAGATGTTATCTATGAAGTTTAGCATCATTATATACTTGAAATCCATGAACCCTAAATATATTGAATAATTTATGATTTTGGACATGTGTTAAGAAATTTCACATCGTACTTAGATTATGAAATTGTCATGAGTAGTTGCATTATTCAGAGATAGCGGGTTATAAACACTCGATGATTTAGGATCTTATGCATTGTTACTTTAACATTCAGTACTTTAGGTTCACATGATCTAGAATTATAAAACACTTATCTTTTAGTCTTAGATTATTAGTACTATTAAGTTATTCAGTTTATCAGTTTAAATTTAGTTTGGAGTGGTACTTAGCACTGATAGGACATAGGGATAATGTCTCATCGATAATTTAGGATATGACCTTTAGTAGGAGTTTCTAAGTCCCAGAACTATGACATCATTGTATGTTTTAAATGGTCATTTGTTAGTCTAGGTTTTAAAGGGTCACTGGTTACCTCAAATTGGGGTATGTCGATTAATGATAGCTCTTCAAAGTTAAGATTCAGATATCGCATGACATTATATTTATTCTATCCAGCATATTAAATTGTTACATGCTTATTACTTTTCATTGCATCAGTTTAAATCCTTTAGTTCCATGTACAATTTATCCTCTCATATTAAGTTATTTAGCGTAGTACATTCAAAGTACTAACTGCATACTTTATTTTAAATTGTATTGTTTTATGATATAGGTTCAGTCGTTTAACATCCAATTCTATTAGCAAGATCTCGTACCTTTAAAATGGTGAGTCTTTATCTTTCAAAGACCTTATTTATGTTTTCATTCTTTATCTTAGTTATTAAATTTTCAGTTAGTTAGAGATAGATGGAAGTTTGTCAAAAGAACTCATCTTAGTAGAGACTTTCAGATATATAAACTAGTGTTTTAACTTAGGTTTTGCTAAATGTTTTTTGTATTATCTTAGTATTAGTTCTATTTGACTTTCAACAAATTATTCTGACTTCCAGCTTTCGCTCAATATTTATAAGTTTTATTTCTGCATTCTTAATTTTATGCCAGACCATAGGATAGCCTGGGGTCACTTGTGACTATAAGCACCTTGTTATGACTAGGGGGTGTCTTGAGTTGTGAAAACACCACATTATTTTAATTTATGCAACCACAATTGGAGTGGTTTCCATTACTACCTTCTTAGTGACCATCATTCCCTCTATAGGAATATCTTTTACCATTAACATCACATCCTTTACATGTTAGAGTTAGATCTCAATGAGCCTATTGCTAGCTTGAGTAACTATACTGCCTCAGGTAAGGGAAATACCTTCAAATATGACAAATCTTATCAAACTCATAAAATTTATGGTCCAAGGTAGGTCATGAAGACAAAGAATAATAAGTAAGGTAACCTCAAATTTATGAAGACGGTTAGATGTCCTCGAAAGGGCACATATTAGATATTTGCACCGCTAGTTAAATGGGGAGTGGATAGTACCCTATGAACTCTGAGCCTTGGATAAAAAATTGGTGAAGTTAACCCATTATGGACCTTTTGTCCTGCCATCTTGTCCTAACCCTCTTTACTTACACCCTCAAAACTTATAACAAAATCAACCATCTCCTTGAAGGTCTTATCCAAAGATTTCATCTAAAGAGTAAAAATATTGAGAACTATGTTCAAACCCTTTACAAAATGATGAATCCTATCCTATAAAGATTGAATAACCTAAATACTACAAAACGAATGAAATTTGGCTTTATAGGCCACAACTGGCATACTCACATTATAAAAATTGTTAAACTCCTCATTCTTCCTGTCTCTCAAGGTACGAGGCACATACTTTTCTTGAAAGACGAAATAAAATGGAGTCTATGTCAATAAAGGTAAACCAACTAGCCTAAACTCTATGTAGTTCCTATGTCACATCTTACCGTCCTCCTGAAACTAAAAAGTGATGAATTCTATACCACATCGCTCAACCACTCCCATCTTGTGAAGTCTCTAGTGACAATTAAAAACAAACTCATAGGCATCCTCATACTCGATTCCAGAAAAATACAAATCATTGTCTAGATAAAATTACAAAATATTTCATGCTCATGGTTGTTTATTAGCAGATCCATTACTTATAGCGAGAAGGCAACCCACATTGACACCCCATCCTTTTGAGGAGATACTGTAGCAGTATGCTGCAATCTCAGATTCATAACTAAAATAACTATTAGTATAGTCTATTTCCTTCCATCCCTCTCAAAAGCTCAGAATTTACCAAATCATGTGGGAACACATCTTGATCGGAATCACATCTCTCCAAATTAGTGGTTCCTCACAATGAACTGGTAATTTCTCATCTTGCTTTGTTATCGTCCCATTCTCTTCTGTCTCAAAAATATCCTTAGATGAGGGATAAGATTTAAAGCTAGTATTGTGTCCTGAGTCTTGACCCTATCTAGCATGTATATCCATCGTCAACCTTTTTCTCTCCTTACTTGTCCTCAGCCATGAACCATAGCCCTATTGGCCAGTTCAAGCACCGTCATTTTATCATTGTTTGATTTTTTTTTCATAATATGCGAGAATAAGATAGAAATAGGACAAATACCAATTTTGATCGCCAAATACTAATTGGAATCAAGTAATATCATGAAAGAAAGAAAATGAGTTGAGTTTTTCCTAGTGCCCTTTATCCTCTCAAAGAACAATATAGACATTTCCATATTATTTTGCAAGACTCTAACCGACATGTTCTTGTATGATGAGATACAAACCTAGAGATAATATATCAACTTTTTCATGACCCAAATGACCATGAGTGGCACCCATAATATCCCTTCGATTGAAGAACCATCTAAATTAAACCATTCCCAATATAATTTGCCAATTTTGTGGAGAAGTTATCATAAGAACTAAATTAATAATAATAAGTGTAAAGACTAGCCAATAATAATAAGTGTAGAAATAAAATAACTATCTATTTCAATCCCAAGACCGAAAAGTCATCTTACTAGAACTTCTATAACAAACCTCGAGTAATAAGAAAAATATCCAAAAATAACAAATGATAAAGAATGTATAATTATCCTAAAGAAAGGTAAGAACTAATATTAAGATCCGCGAAAGCCTGAAGACAAAGTGAACACCCTTGAATCAAGATTAGCTATCAAACTCTAGAGGTAAGGTCGAGTCTAAGCCCGTGGAATACTTTCTACACTTATAAAAAGAAGGAAATAGGGTAGTATCAATTCAAACAAATGTGTAGTGGAAGGTATCATAGGCCAACAAAATTTAATAGCACGTCTACAACATAAATCACATAACGAGTAGGTAGGCACCAGTATATAATAAGTAATATATATAAATTAGCAGATAAATTAATGATGAGACAAATATGCGCACAAATAAATTACTTAACCATCAACAATATCAACCATATCATTAACAACCAAGAAATTAACAATCATAACATAAGGAGGGACTATGTTCACCTCAACCTCGCAATTAGAATGTCATTGGTTCATTATCTACTTATTAAAGAATACCACCTCTCACGATCACAGTAATTTTTATACATAAGCGATGAGACTTATTTCTACCCAACTAATTATGACTTGCAAAAGACAATCTATGTCCATGTACCATACCATTGTGGTTCCATCCTCCTTAAAAAAGTAATTATCAATATTCATATCTGTACCAAATTGGTATCCAGTCCTAAATAACCATATTATATTCGTATTATCCATTTCACTATCTCTAAGGTTACAACATAGGGTACTAAATTTGCAATCACACTTATAACGATAATTTAAGTCATTCAAGTTTGAAATTTATGCATTCAAGAAGTAACAAATAAATTATAAATGACAAGCATTTCTTAATATGAATTAATAAGTATTCAATTTAGGAGCATTCATACAAGCAAATTAAGTCTAAACGCCAATTAAACATAACATACCTCAACTAAGGAATCCAAAAGTAAGCTAGTCTGTAATAGACACGCCTTTCCTCAATACCTTGAAATGTTTATAATCTAAAATCAACAAATGTAATAGAAATAAATCACTTGCTCCTCAATTCTATGCATTGGGGATTCAACCACACCAACTTTATCCTTTATTATAGCCTGATTCATAGTATAAGGGTTTTGAACCAATGATTTGGTCTAAATACCAATAATTCATGTTCAAAGAGAGTAATTTTATGCTAGAAAGTGATAATTAACATCCAAGAATCAATACTAAGAAATTAAGGAAAACCCATGGTTTTTCATCCGTAATCTATGAATTTAGGGCCTAAGCCCAAGAATTCCATCATAAACCCCCAATCTAATCATTCTATGAATTAAACAAATTAAATATTGCTAGAAAGGAGTAAAGATATTAACTTAATAATGAAAATTTCCCAAATAAGTGAGAGAATTGACTCTCTCAACATTAAGAATGAAATTTTAGTTTTCAAGAAATTAAGTAATAAAAAATGGACTTATGGCATTAACACTGCCGATGACCGCTGTAACAGGTAGCTAACCACTATGGTGGCCAAGTGACCCATTAACATGGCCGAGGCTAGTCGTGTCAGGTGCCTTAAACCCAATTGGGCCCAGAGACCACCCTCAATACCCAACCAAAATCACCCTACAACCGATGTCGGATAAATCCCAATTATATAATATAACAAGATGAAAGAATCATAAATCAAATACTGTCAAACAGTTACAAACCCAATGCCAACACCAATGCAAGGAATAACACTAATACCGACACCGCTCATACCAACCAAAAGTAGTCACACAAAGCTACTATATGAAATCAAAACAACATTTTGTCGGGACATGCCCCCTAACATAGCTAAAACCAAAGTAAAAAAAATAATGAAATTATATAGAGAAGACCATAACAAGAAATAGAGCCTTCCGATGTACGGAAGCTCACCACTTTAATCTAACACCAGCAATTCCTAAACCCAAGATCATTAAGCAGGAGGAGTAGTATGACCGATTCCTTTATTACGTGGGGATAGAATGCCCGAAGATTTGTTAGCGGGTGAATTCTAGGATGTACTCAGGAATAAGGATAAAAGAATGACAACATTTAAAACTGAATAAACAACCAAATGCAATCATATCCATGCATATATATATACTATCCATGTCGGGGAAGGGAACCAGGTTTAGCATGCATTTAAAACCTTTAACCTGGGTTGTGTAGCTTAACCATCCAAAAACTACCCATGGGATATATGGGTCCAGTGTTAACCCCTGAATGGGCCTAGTACGTGTAGCCGCATGAATTGAAGATGTCATAGGGGTAGGGGATTCTCGTTTACCCTTATCCCTCCAGAATACATATATACAATTATAAACTTAGGGGATTCCGGTGTACCCCACAAGTATATGGTAACCATGATTAACCCTCATGTTGGCAAATATGAGTTTCCAGTATCTGTCAATTGGACACACACCTTAACGTTAAGCTATCACAACATGCCATTATTGCACTATTAAAAACTTTATTACTTAATCAATCAACCAATTCCAGAAGTTATTAATCAAGGAATTATGAATTGCTATCATCATACCGTCTATATCTTGCAAGCAATGTCATTAGCCAAATACTTAGGAGATTTCTATGTACCCCATATGATTTCCAATCAATCAAAACTATGGAAACAAATGGCTATCCAAATCATTTAATACAATTAATCCATTTAGGGTTCCACTCATATATTATGTAATTCAATGTTTCTAATAAAATCAAGTGATGTGACAAAAGCTTTCTCATAGGTATTTTAACAAACATATTGTGGGCATATAGTTTCCAAAACCAAAATCAAGAACCAATTAACCATTCCCATGCAACCACATGTTCAAACAAACATTATAACATGAAAAACTATAATTAGAACTTGGAAAAACATCATCCAACCATTAGTAACCAAAATCCCCAATATACAATTCAAATCCAATATAAAGCCATAATAATGCCATGAAAATCATTAAATAAATTATGCTTTTAGTTGAACTAACAATGAGGGAGGAGTAACATGCCTTAGATACCAAAGAGTACGGAGAGAAACCACCCTTGTAAACCCCGAATTTATTGTATTGAGGAAACCCAAGCTTTCTTTAAACCAAAAGCCTTGAGAGAGATTCTAGAGTGTTTTGAGTGTTTTTTATGGCGAATACTAGCATAAATAAAGTCCTAATAGTTCTTTAGATCTTGGGTTCAAGAGAGGTTAAGAGGGGAAATGTCCAAAATACTTCCAACTTAAACTGTAAAAATTCCTGCAAGTGGGTACGGTTTGGGCACTTTACTCGTACCCCATCATAGGAGTAGTACCCCTAACTCATACCCAGAACAGAAAGTTGGACATCACACACTTTCAACCTATGACTCCCCTTGTCTAAGTCATACAATCACCATATGAAAAGTACCTACCTAGTCGTACTGTAAGCAGAATGTCAAGGCTAGAAAATGAACAATATACGATTTAGACTATACCACTTGTATCATGTACATACGACTCTTATGGTGTCCACTCATATCTTGGATATTGGATGACCTACCACACTCATGATTATAATATTACTTGGGCTACTAAGTCGTACCCACATCATACGACTAGTTAGCTTGAGTCGTATGATGGCCAGCAAGTACAAAACCTAGAAAATTTCTAAAGAACAGAACCTAGGGCATTTTAATTCTCCCCCCTTGGATCATTCATCCAAAAATTAAAGAACAATGCAGTTCAAGAACGATTACACCCTAGCACCTCAACTCTGGCCTTTAATAAAGTTAGAAAACAAAGATGCGATGAAGAGCACATACCTCCTGTATGAATTTCTGAAGCAGAAAATAGTAATGGATATTTGGAATTGATGTCCTCTTCTACTTCCCAAGTAGACTCTTCAATCTTGTGGTTCCTCCAAAGAACCTTGACTGATCTACATCCTTTTTCTAAAACCGACAAACCTACGAATCCAAGATCTCAATTGAGACCTCTTCATAAGACAGAGTATCCAAAAACCACTATCCTTGATGGGCACAATTTTAGAGGGATCACCCACACACTTTCTCAACATAGTAACATGAAATACCTGGTAAATAGATCTCAAACTAAAAGAAAACTTCAACTCATAAGAAACCTTACACCCCCTTCTTAAGACCAAGTACGGAACAACATACTAGGGAATGAGCTTCAACTTCCTACCAAAATGCATCATTACCTTCATAGGAGAAAACTTCAAAAATACCCTATCCTAAACCTCAAAATTAAAATCCCCTTACCTCGCATTCGCATAGGACTTTTGGTGACATTAGGCAGCCTTATGTCTATCCTGAATCATCTTCATCTTCTTTATGTTTTGGTGAACCAAGTTATGGTAAAATATCTCTACCTCACAATCCTCGAACCACCTAATAGGAGATCTACATGTCCTACCATACCAAGATTCAAATAGAGCATCCCAATGCTAGAATAATAGCTATTATTGTAGGCAAACTCCAAAATAGGTAAATGTTCAACCCAAATACCACCATAGTATAGCACACAATGATAAAGAATGACCTTTAATGTCTCAATAGTCCTTTCTGCTTGCCCATCCAACTGCAGGTGGAAAGCAGTACTTAGAATAACCATGGTACCCAAACCTTTCTAGAATGACCGCAAAAAGTGAGATATAAACTGTGTACCACAATCATAGATGATAGTAACTGGCACCCCATCAGACTTTACAACCTTATGGACATACAACCTTACATAATTCTCAACCAAAAAATTAGTCCTCACTGGCAAAAGGTGAGCAGACTTTGTCATCATATCCCTGATGACCCACACCAAATATAACTGATTCCAAGATCAAGGAAGAACAACTATGAAATTCATGTTGATCACATCCCAATAACATTCTGGCAACTCAATTTCCTGGTAATCCCCTAAGACTCATATGTTCAACTTTCACTTGTTGACACACTACACATCTAGCCATCAAATTTGTGATATCCCGCTTCATATTGTTCCACCAATACATATCCTTAAGGTCATGGTGCAATTTTATCTACCTAGGATGAACAACATAGTAGGACACATGCGCCTCAGCTAGAATTCAATCACAACAATCATCTACATCAAGAATAAGTAACCTCCCTTAATACCGTAAGGTACTATCACTACTAATTTCAAAGGCCATAACCTTCTGCCCACCTACATCACCCTTGATCCTTGTTAAGACAAGATCTAACATTTGTTTCTCCTTGATTTTAGCACCAAGAGACGACCACACCAATTCTAGCACCAATACACCACCATCCTCAGAGTCCAAGAGGCAAACTCCAAGGTTATCCAAACGGTGAATATCCTTCACCAACTCCTACTTCTCCTTGTCAACATGAGCTAAACTCCCCATGGATAACCTGTTATTATCATCAACAACCATATTATTATTTCCTAGGTGGTAGTGAAGACTTATGTCATAATCCTTGAGAAGCTCAAGCCATCTTTTTGGCCCGAGGTTAAGTTCTTTCTAAGTATACATACTGTAGGCTCTTGTGATAAAAAAAGATATCCACATGTACTCCATACAAATAGTGACGCCAGATTTTCAACACAAATACCACATCTAATAATTCCAAGTCATGAGTCAGATAATTCCTCTCATGTACCACTAACGGCCTAGAGGCATAAGCTATCACCTTACCATGCTACATCAGAATAAAACAAAGTCCCATGCGAGATACATCATAGTACACCGCAAACCCATCAGTGCTTTCAGGAAATATCAAAACTAGAGCCAAATTTAGCTTATCCTTCAACTTTTGAAAACTCCCCTCATAAGCATTAGACTATAAGAACTTTACCTCTTTTTAAGTCAATTTAGTCAATGGGGCAGCTATTATCAAAAAATTTCCACAAACCTCCTATAGTAATAAGCTAAACCTAAGAAACTCTAAATATCTGTTGGAGTCATGGGTCTAGGCCACTTCTTCACCACTGTAACCTTCCATAGATCCACCAGTAATGTGACCCAAAAAGGTGACAACATTCAACCAGAACTAACATTTTGAGAATTTCAAAAACATCTGCTTCTTCTTTATAGTCTGCAATATAATATGGAGGTGATTCACATGATCCACCTCTCTCTTAGAATACACCTAAATATTGTCTATGAAATAATAACGAACAAGCCTAGAAACTAATAGAAGACCCTATTCATCAAATTCATGAATATCGTCGGGGCATTAATCAACCCAAAATATATCAAAAAGAATTCAAAGTGCCCATACAGGGTATTGAAAGTAGTCTTAGAGATATCCTCCTCCCTAATTTTTAACTAGTGATACCTTAATCAAAGATCAATCTCGCAGAAAAACTTAGCTCTCTTCAACTGATCAAGCAAATCATTTATCCTTAAAAGAGGGTACTTGTTAATTACCATCACCTTATTCAACTGTGGGTATTCAATAAACTTCCCAAGGGAACCACCCACTTTATGCACGAACATTACTTATTCTTCCCATGATACACACAAGGATGGATGAAATCCTTATCCAGAAGACCCTTGAGTTGCTTTCTAAGCACCTTTAACTTAGCTTAAGCCATTCTATATGGGGGAATAAAAATTTGACAAGTGTTTGGAACAAGATCAATCCTAAAATAAATTTCCCTATCAAGAGGATTACTAGGAGGTCATCGGGAAGACCTCAATAAATTCGTTCACCACTGGGACGAAATACATTGAAGGAACTTCCAAGTTAGAATCTTTAACCCAAAATAAAATAAATGGTAGAGACACCCTTTGGTGATTAATCTTTGAGCTCTATGATATGATATAAATTTCCCCTTAGGATCTAAGGAACCATCCTCGCACTCAATAATCGGCTCATTAGGGAATTTAAAGGTAGCCTTTCAGGTCCGACAATCTAAAGATGCGTAGAACAAGTGCAACCAATCCATCCCCAATATGACCTCAAAATCCACCATATATAATTAAAACAAATCCACCAAAGTTTATTTACTACCAACAGATACCACACCTCCCCTATAGACACTTTTGGAAATCACCTAGTCACCTACGGGGGTAGAAATAAAAAAAGGTCCGAAACACACTTAAGACAAAACCAAAATGCACAACCACAAATGGGGTCACATAAGAGAGAGGGCCCTAGATCAAGTAAAAATTACACATTGTGAGAGAAGATCTTCAATATTCCAGTCATGAAATCAGACGATGTCTCGAACTACTATCGGGTAGTGAGAGTATAAAGGCGATTCCGACCAGTGTCGAAACTAGATGGTGCACCCTTTAGTGCCGGAGCTGATTGTAGACACATAATTTTTTCCCTCCCCAAAATTATTTTTTACTATTTTACCCCATTTTACCATGCACCTTCTCCCATGTGATAAGTTCCACACAATTACAAAATTAAAAAATTCCTAACAACTTTGACACCTCACCATAACATATTAACCAACCACCCAATAAAAATTAACCACCTAAATACCCTACCTAACCACCCCAACATCCTTACCCACCTCTACCCCTACCCATCTACACCCTCCTACCTCTTACCTCTTTATCATATTTTTGAGAAGGTTGCCTATAAAACCTTAATTTTCTAGAATTGGAATATCGCATAGTGTTCATGATCCCCAAGGAACACAAGCTAACCCTCTATTGATATCTTTACCTGTGCACCACATAATATCTGAAATAAATGCAAAAAACTAGCAAAAATTAGCCATAAGGTTCAAAATATCTAAAATACTCGAAACTGAAAACCGTATACTATACAACTATTCGAAAAGCCTCTAAACTGTCTGAACTGTGGAGTTGATGGGACATATCCCTAACTAACTCAGTATACTGATAATAAACTAAATTTGATCCGATAATAAAACAAGGATCATCCTTATCTGAAGAGGACTCACTGCTTAGTCTACTACTGCTGACTGGGACTGAGCTGCTAAGGGTACTCTGGATCTCATTCCTCTAAATCTATGGTGTCAAATAAAACACCATAGTGCAAATGTATTAGTACGGAAATGTACCGAGTATGAAGATGAGGTAAGGCTAAATGCAAGCAATTATGCATGAACAATTACTTTACTGAATAATCATGAGAGTACTGAATGAGAACATATGCATGAATGCATAAATCATAACTGAAATAATCGTGACTCAAAACACTAAAACTCGAAACCACTTTACTGTCATCTGAACTCACAACTAATACTGAGATACTGAATAATTGAATCTCCTGATATTGATAACCGAATACTGGAGTTAAGATCAGTATACTGGAGTTGAGATCAGTCTTATCTAGCATGTAATCTCAGAAATTATTGTTACTGAAGCTGATTAACTGAATCTACTCACATCAATAACTGTACTTTGAACTTTCTACTTTCAACTGATTGAATCAGAGATCAAACCTCTCTAATAGATGATCCCTCTAACTAATATCAATGAAAAAATAAGATTTTATCTAGGATTGAACCTAGCTAGTGGAGGATCTCTGAATCTGATAATGAGAATACTCAACTGAATCTGAGACTGAGATCAAGCCTATCTAACGGGTGATCTATGGATTAGATAATGAGACTACTCAACTGAATCTGAGATTGAGATTAAGCTTATCTAACGGGTGATCTCTGGATCTAATAATGAGATTACATAACTGAATCTAAGACTGAGATCAAACCTATCTAATGGGTGATCTCTAGATCTGATAATGAGATTACTCAACTGAATTTGAGACTGAGAACAAGCCTATCTAACGGGTGAACTCTGGATCTGATAATACTGATATCGAATATCTTTACATGAGACCATGCCTAACTGGTGGGTGATCCATGAATCATTAGAACTATATAAGTTCCTTACTGAGATAGGTGACAGTATCTAAAAGTCCTAATTTCTGAGTTATACTCTGAAGATTGATACTAAAACTGTAACTGTGGGAGTTCTCACTTAACTGATATGCCCCAAATCTGAATTGGTGGGGTCCAACCTGTAACCCCATCTGGAAGGGTGTCAATACCGTGCCAAGGGTAAAGACCACTACTCTGGTCAAACCTCTCTAACGGGTGACCCTCACAGGAAGTAAAGCCTAAGGCAGTATAATAGTAAAGCCTTATTCTAAAAGGTGACTCCTGCTCCTGCACTGGCTACATAGTTCTTGAATTTAGGGATTTCTCCTAAAGAATCTGCCTCTCTAAGGAGGATCCATCATCCCTGCACTCGCTCGGTGCTAGCTCCTACTCCCAGCTAAAAGACTCCAAACTAATTCTTAACTGTACTTAAAATGAGTTAAATCTATTTATGATCATTTTTCTTGAATGATCTAACTGAGTTACACTGAATTCACTTAGTTTCATATCTGATGGAATACTACTGAATCTTGTTATCTAACTAAATGATACCGAGTTCCGAAATGAACACTTGAATACTACTAGATATGAGCTGAGTACTGAACTGAGGCTAGAATATTATCGATAATGAGATTACTGAGATTTCTTAAGTTCTGTATCTATCTGAGAGTACAGAGTTCTATAACTTACTGAGTTCTGAGAATAGTGGTTTTTTGAGATTATTGTGAAAACTAACACTGGCTCTAGACTGTAGCTAAATTGTCGGGTATAAATACCCCAGGACTCGATAACATAAAAGTAAAACATAACCATTCTTGAATAATCTAGACCATGGACATTTATTCACCATCACAATTACTAAAGCATATCTTCAAGCATTTAGGAATCATAAACATGCGATAATATAGAGAGACATGCTATTGACTCATACTTCATTCAACAAGGTCTTGCATTAAACACTTAGCATGCATTGGAGAACACATAATTGGGTGATTTCATGCTATCATTCCACAATTCATTAACTAAGGCTTTTCAACAAACACTTGGCATGCATGGGCTTGCGCACAATTGGGGATTTTTAGGCATCATGCTATAATGGGTGTAATTTCTTCACATAAGCATTTCATGAAACATATGGGGAGCATGCTTTGCTTATTCAACAATTTCTACACTTAATTGACATGAACACATCATGTAACAAGCCACTTGAAGAGGGTTTTTCATGCATATCACATAAATGTCACACACTAGGGTCAAAACTTGAAAACCTTGCTAACAAACATGAATTAAAACTCAATAATAGCATGAAGGATTTCATTTTATCATTCCACAATTCATTAACTAAGGCTTTTCAACAAACACTTGGCATGCATGGGCTTGCGCACAATTGGAGATTTTTAGTCATCATGCTATAATGGCTCTAAGTTTTTCACATAAGCATTTCATCGAACATATGGGGAGCATGCTTTGCTTATTCAACAATTTCTACACTTAATTTACATGAACACATCATGTAACAAGCCACTTGAAGAGGGTTTATCATGCATATCACATGAATATCACACACTAGGGTCAAAGATTGAAAACCTTGTTAACAAACATGAATTAAAACTCAATAATAGCATGAACTTCAATTTCAATTCACATGAATCATGAAAACTCATAAAACGTAAACTTTAAAATTTTGAAAAGGATTCTTGAACTTCTTGGGTGGAAGGAACCAAAGAATCAACATCCAACATACCTTAGAAGACTCTTTCTTGAAGGTTCTTGAAGAAATTCTTAGGCTCATTCATGATTACTTGGCTAAGGTTCTTGACTTATTGAGATAGAAAATATTTTGGTTTGGGAAATAAATTGATGAATAATGAAGTATTTTTGTTATTTAGGGTATAAATCCCTTATATAGACTGGTTAGGGCTTTAGGGAAATTACTAAACAGCCCCTAAAATTAAATAACATAATCTAAAATTCCTAATTTCTCATACTGGAGCGACACCATGGAATCGTGCCAGCTCACTAGAAACTGGACAATTGGGAAACTGTTTTTTGGTACGATACAGTTGAAATTGTGTTGCCACCTTGGTTGCAAACTGGAAAGGCACCGTGATGCGGCGTTACCGCGTTGGTGCACTGGAAATTGCCAAATCTAAAATTAAACCTTCCCGCGAGGTGCCATAGTCGTAGAGGCTCACTGGATTTTGAGAATTTCCATTTTGGCTAGCTCCACGACGCGCTAAAGTACCAGGTGGTACATTGTCTTACTAAAATGGCTCTAACTCATTTCCCCAGTGTTGGATTTGAGAAAATTTGGTATCGACGAAAAGCTTATTCGATTTCCCAAGTGATAAAATATCAAAATCTTAAAAATTTCATATGGAATAAAATATATTCATCTTTGAAGCAAGATATTTTGTGTTCTAGAGACAAATTTAAACTAGGAGAGGTGTGGGGTATTACACTGCCTCATAGCACAAACATCTTACATATATATATACTTAAACCACACATTAGAAAAAAAGAGAAGACCCATACAAAAACATACATACTCCTCTATCCATTCACTAAATTCCCTTCACAATACATATATCAGGAGGAATATTGACACTCCCCAATTTCTATTCCACACAATTACACATAATACTCTCACAGAAAACACTCACGCATATAGTACTTCATTAATACACTCTCACACACCATATTTATGCACTCACATATTAATACACTACACACACAAGAGAGGAAGATGGAATAGAGAGGTGTATAGATAATTGAGAGAGATAGTGATTAAGAGGGAGAGAAATGGTTAAGACAGGTTAATTCTAGCGACCAGAGTTTGTCGGCATTTTGGGTCATGAAAACTTTGGTTCTGATCTCATCATTGTCAAACCCATTAGAAAACATTACTAACGATATATCATCAACCAATTTTGGTGACCAACACCTCAAAAATAGTTAAAACAACCCAAAAATCCACTGAAATCAGTAACCTCCATCGATCGGAAAATAGGTCAGTGACCTAAACACTATCAAAAGGTGTGAATCTGGATATAATTTGCCGAAAACCAACCCACAATACAACAATGTTGAAATTCTATCCAGGAATTCAGGTATGGATTAAATTCAAATTTTTTCAGAAGTTATCGATCTCTCGAGGTTGACATTTCAGCTAGCTCGAAGCTCTGAATCGATAAAGCTCCTTTGTTTAATAGAAAATAATTTTTCAAAGTTAGGTCCAATTCTATTGTTTCTCTTTTATTTCATTATTTGTTATATTCAATGCATTGAATTGAACAGGGTGTGTTGGTTGATCTGTGATGATGTGAATTATTGGTTGCTTTGATTCATCTTTTGATTTCCATTATTATGGATTGATTATGTGTTGTGTGATGAAATGATATCTCATGAAGAATTAAAATTAGTTACTTATTGCGGGAATAGAAAATTGATAAAGGTGAATATTGGTTATTCTGATGCATTGATGATTGTTTAATTCAGAGTAAGTATAGTAGTTTGTTAAATGCAATAATTTCATGATAGGTTGAAATTAGTAGGTAAATTGTAGGCCGGGTAGGAAAATTTAGGAATTGAGAATTGTTGTATTCTTTGAAATATTTGTGGAATGGTTTGTCTTTCTCGCATTTGGAAAATATTTTCATTTAGACGGGGAATGCCCCGAGGTCATTTGTATTTTTTCACCAGAGAATGCCCTAAAAATCTTGTACACGAAGAATGTTCGTGACCAAGGACCGAGGCATTGTGTAAAGCATAATAATAGGATTAGTATAGGTTAGTGATGTTTTATTTTAGTACATTTTATTTTGGACTATAATAATTAGACTGGATACTATTTTTTGGACTTGTTTTGTTTGACATGGTTGTTTTGTTTGTTTTGTATGTTTTGTGCGGTTTATTAACGTCGAAGCATCTACAAGTTGATATACTCTACTGATCGACCGTGGTCGAACCACTAGACCACGAGGTTCCTAACACCTTCCCCTCAATCAACAGAATTCCTTAATCAGACTCTCTATTCCCGGATCAGTTTTAAAGAGTAAAAATTTGTTTTGAAAAGGGATTTCCAAAGGTGACTTGTCACACCAAATTCCTGAAAAAGAATTTTCAAAGTCGCGACTCTGAGCTCAAATGAAAAAGAATCCTTTTTGAAACATATTTTATCTTTTGTCACTTAATAATAAAAACCCTTTAAAACTTAAAATCATAATCTTTTTTGGTAAAAAAAAGAGGTGTGACAGCTCTGGCGACTTTGCTGTGGATTTTTTAGAATTCAAGCTTATTTTTTAGTTGTATCACCATAGCTTGACACTATAAGTGTATAAACATTCTGTCATTATTGATGTTATTATTTTATCATTGTTGGATGCGTTTGTGCTATGTGTTTATAGTTTTCTCTTAGGTGTTACCACTTTATATTCGGTATCAGATGCATTACTCTGAGTTATTTTATTCTACAACAAGTTGTGAAGTAGACGTCGTGTACATGAACTCTAGTTGAGTCACCCTTATTTTAGGAGAGGATCCATTAGATGTATGGAGTAGGTGGAAAGCAATCACAACCTCTATCGACCATAAGCGCCTCCGAACAGCCTTATTAGTGGACCCCAGCCTAGTTCAGCCTTTAGTTCATGCTTATCTGCATCATATTTAGACCTACCAGGATCTACTTGGTCCTTTGTAAAAGAATCACTCCTAAAGAATCCCTATATGCTAATTGCTGCTTCTTGGAGGGTAACAGGGTTTTTTGACAGACTGATTTAGGGAAAAACGTGCGTTTAGGAAAGAATAATTCAAAAAAAAGAAGGAAAAAGAACAAATGTAAGGTGAATCAAAAAAGAGTTTCTTAGATTTTAGAGTTCTTTATGTCTTCTGTTTTTCATAATTCAAAAATTCAAAAAGATTTTCTTACCCTTTGTAGTCATTTCTAAAAAATAAAAACATTAAAAATATTTTCCTTTTGTTTCTTTAGTAAGCATTCAAAATTCAAAAATTTCAAAAAAGTTTTTTCTTAAAAGTAGATTTTAATAAAGGAAAAAAATGCAAGGAAATGGTAGAAGTTTTGTACATTTCATATAACGAAATTCCAAAAAGATTTTCCTTTCATAGTTATTGGTGTCATTTTTATGTGAAGTGTCCAGTTGAAAACTCAAAATAGATTTTATGAACGTTTTTCATCATTTATCTTGATCGTGTCTCTCAAGTTGTGGCTCATTCTGTCCATTATTGTTTAATTGTCCAATCTGGACGAACTACACACACCTGATTTTCCTCTCTTTGAAGTGAGATACATAGGCTGACATTCATGGGTTCGGTGATCTTATTTAAAAAATTCAAAAAGATTTTCTTTAGTCTTTATTTAGAGTAGGTGTTTCATATACATATTTAAAAGAAAACTACAAAAAAATTACTTTAATAGGTTCAAGTTTCATTTTCGTATAAAATTCAAAATTGAAACCCAAAAATATTTTTGTTGGTAATCATAGGTTTAATTTCATATAGGATTTTAAAGCTGAAAAATTCAAAAAAGATTTTCTCCAATTCTTTTGACAATTTGTTATTTTCTTTTCTTCTCAAAGTTTCAAGAAAAAAAAAGAGTTCGATCGTCCATGTTATGCCAAAACTTCACGAACTACACACACCTGATTCTCCTCTTCCAGGAGTGAGAAACGTAGGCACCCTTCTAGGGTTTGGTGATCTTTTCAGAAGGAAAAATAAGGAAAAAAAGTTTTGAAAAAGTGTCAAACTCTAACACATTTGTTATCTCTTGTTTAGTTAGTTTAAGGTGGTTGGTTTGTGTCATACTAGCTGGTCCTACACAACACACAAAGTCTATGGAAGAATTTGTTATGTCCAACAAGGATATAGAAAGTTACATCATGGATCAAACAAAGTGTTGGGAAAATGAGAGCTTAAAGTAGGAGATTTCAAGACTAAGGCAACAAATAATGGAAATGTATCGATCTTGGGCCAGTGGGCTGCCTTCTCCTCCATTCCCCACTATTGACACTGCAAATACGTTGAGCTTTCCATCACAATTGTAATGTCAGTTTCCTACTGTTGTTGATACACCACAACATGCCTCAGAATCCATCCATGTCGAAAGCATCCCAAAAATTCCACCACTCTTTCTTTAGCTCCTTATTGTAAGCCTACCACATTTGCAGAACCATATATCGTCTATGCTTTTGTTTCTCAACCTTCTACTGAGGCCCCTACTCTGGCTATCCAACCAACGATTGTGCTTCCCTAATCTGCTGAAGAACCTATGTTCAATACTATTGGTGATCACTGTTATACTCTTGATTCTATATTTAAGTTAATTGGACAACCAAAATTTCTTACCAAAAAGCATAGCATGCCAGAATACCTAGAGAAAATAATTGGGAAAGTGAAGAATGTAAAAACTAATACGAAAATTTCCTTGGGAATTGCGAGTTATTAGGATGTTTCATATTAAAACTGGGGAATGTTTTCAAGTGTTAACCTTCCTTCAAACTTTAAGGAATCAAAATTTGAGGAGAATGATGGGCATGAGGGTGCCGTGAAATATTTTGGATGATATTGCAATCAATCAAGCAAAACTGAAGGAAAAAAAAAGGAAAACACACCTATTGCTGTGCCAGGGCCAATGCACAGTTTGTGAGGTCCAACTCACCAATACTGTCAGCCTCAATACTGATCTTACATATTAGATCCACATGCTCACCTGCAGCAAGGTTTCTCTTTAAAAAATCTAAGATATTCCATTCCACATCCTCAGTAAATGCACAATGGTATACTCATCTGTATTCTTATCCACAATGGCGTGAAATGGTCCCTCAACATCATCCTTGAACCCCAAATATTTACCAAGGAACTTCTAAGTCCATGCTTCAACTAAGGCCAAAGTTTGCAAAAATAAGGAAATCAAAGGATATTTTACACCATTTGGAGAATTGTATGCCAGTTTATTCAAGAGATTTAGACATTTGGTCATGATCACTCCTTTCATTGGGTGTACTCCTGATCCATATTCAATAATTTTTGGTCCTCATGTAAGATGTACATATCATTTTGATATCCAGGGTCACAGTATTGAAGGTTGTAGTGCTTTGAAAAGAGAAATAAAAAGGATGATCCAATAAAAATTAATCATAGTGCAAAATAATGACACTACAAAGGTCACAAATAATCCTTCATCAATGCACGGTAATGCAAAATATGTGGGAAGCAACGAGTTAAGCATGTAGATACAAAATTTATTTGTTGAAGAGAATTATGGAAGCTTTAGTCACCCTGATATGAAAACCAGTGGCAAATATGTCAGGATCAGTTATTGAGAAGTCACCACTTTCCTTACTAGGAAGGAGTTTGGTAGCTTGTTTTGTTTTCTTCTCTATTATTTGAATTATTTCAGGGATGTAGTTCGGGATCTATCTCATTTTCTCCTTTTGTCATTTATGTTCAAACCCTTCTATCTTTCATTTTAACTAAATAAAGTTTTCCTTTTCCCATTGTGTTTTAAATATGTGTTTCTTATTTTTTTTCTTTACACAGTACATTTTATGTTGGTTCTAGTGATATGACATGCTGGAGGAATTTTTAGCTAGATCTTAAAATCCAGTTTAAGCATGAACTTTGAATTAGAGGGCTAAAGTTACAAAAAACATCTAAGAAATAGGTAGTGCATTGAGACATTTGGTAACCATGTTGATGCCTTCTTTCAAAATTAAGATAATTATTTTGATAATCACAAGAATAACTTGGTCATCAATTTAAAAGCATATCTCAAATAGGTCAAATAGTGGATGCGTGATCCCTATATCAAGAGAAATAGGAAGATAATTAGCTCTACAAAAGCATGGATATTTCGATATGAGGGATGTCCAAGAAAGGTGGAGTTGTATTTCAAAAAGTGTAGAAGAAAAAGTGGCACGCAAACACAGTTAAAGTTCTTGTTGTTAAAGTGTCACAAATGATCTTCATCTTTCACTTCATAGTGCATGATATGTACTTGCATTTTCAAGGATTTATATGACGAAGACATTCAATTCTTCTATCCAAACATCGTGTCATCCTTTATTTACCCCATTTGAGCTTGAGTTTTATTTTATTTCATACCCCTCTTTTGGAATCAGGATAGAGTCAGCACAACTCAAAAGAAAAGTGTCGAGCAAAAGATTAGAGTCAGAAAATTTTCAAACAAAAGAAATAAAGAGAAAAATTTGTCAAAAAGGAAGAAAGAAAAGTGTCAAGAAAAATAGAGTTAGAAAAGTCCCAAGGAGAAAAAGAGTCAATAAACGAAAAAATAAGAATCATAAAAAAAATGAGTTATCAAAACTACGTGTGACCTGATTCTCCTCTCTCGACGGTGATATATATAGGCTACCCTACTCTAGACTTTTCCAAACCAAATAAATAATTTAGAATCACCCAATCAAAACAAACTAGGGTGTTAGTTAATCCTCATTGTTTGAGTTTATTCCAAAATTTGTAAGTCCAACTATACTTGAAGTATCGTTTGGGACTTATGCCATACTTTCTTTCTAACCTTATCCAAAAGCCAAGTTATAATCAAAGAAAAACCTTTAGATCAATCTCTGAGAATGTTATATCTAAACATGTATTGGATATGATGATGCATTTTGGGTACTACTTGTCTTCCTCAGTATAAGGAATCAGAAGAGAAATAAAAATGAGAGAGTTTTATTGGTGAAAACCCTCACGGGCACTGTAAGGCGATGATATGTTAACAGAGATAAAAATGAGAGAGTCTTATCGGTGAAAACCCTCACGGGCACCATAAGATGACTGCGAGTTGAGAGAAATGAAAATAACAGAGTCTCATTGGTGAAAACCATCACAGACACCACAGGGAAATGGTGAGTTGAGAGAAAGAAATAAGAGAGGTTTGTTGGAGAATACACTTCAAGGTGTCAGTAGAAAAATGAGGTCTTGAATGCGATTGGCCCAAGGAAGTATCTCAATTTCATGTCCATTAACTCAACAACAATTGAAGATAATTTGGATGGAAAGATCAGGCATCTTAATCCAAAATGCATATCATAATCGTTAGAGTTAACTGTCACTTTCAGATAAATTTTTCTTATCTCTATTTTAATGGGGACATTCATTGTCTTTTCTTTCTTCTTTATATTTTCATTTTTATTTTCTTGTGTCTGTTATTTAAATAGAAAGTCATTTTTCTTGTGCCTTTGAGTCAAATTAATGTCAAAGCAAGTGAGAAAATATTTTTAAACTGACTACCAACTTCTTCAATTGCACAAAGCAAGACAAAATGACTAATACATAAAAAAGACATCATGGTGAGCCGAAATAAGGAACACAAAAAGTTTTGTCAACAGACAAGTTTGGGAACTCATGGAAATACTGAGGTTCAAAGGGTTTATTTGAGGAGTACAGCAAAGCTAAGATACTGTGTTTTGTTTCAGAGTCACACTTAATATTCTGAGTTTAGGTCAATGATGAACCAAGTAAATGACATTTTCTAATGGTTGAAATCAAGTTTTAATGTGACTAGGGAAATAGCGATTTCCGCTTAAGCTAAAGTTATAAACCTGACACCATGTTTTATACTCACAAGTTTTCTTTGATGAAATAGAAAATATGTTACCTTCAAGTCAAGGAATTCAAAGCATAAATATCAAGGGATGCAATGCCTCGCTTCTACAAATGCCAGAAGCAATCTTTCTTCACAAGTCTGATAATCAAATCATCGTAACAATTTATCACCTTATATCCCTCTGAGACACGATTACTTTTCCATGTATTTCTATTATCAATTCCTAGGTGATACAATTATTAAATTTAACCTTGACTCATAGAGTATGTACCTTCTGGTCGAGTCATTCCCCTTGACTCCTAGAAGATGTCCCTTCTGGTTTAGTCATTCCCCATGACTCCTAGAAGATGCACCTTCTTGTCGAGTCATTACCCTTGACTCCTATAAGATGTCCCTTCTGTTCTAGTCATTCCTCTCGACTCCTAGAATATGTACCTTCTGGTCGAGTCATTCCCCTCGAGTCCTAGAACATGTACCTTCTAGTCGAGTCATTCCCCTCTACTCCTAGAAGACGTAACTTCTGGTTGAGTCATTTTCCTTAACTCCTAGAAGATATAGCTTCTGGTCTAGTCATTCCCCTCAAATTCTAGAAGATGTACCTTTTGGTCGAGTCATTCCCCTTGACTCCTAGAAGATATACCTTCCGATTGAGTCATTCCCCTTGCCTACTAGAAGATGTACCTTACGATCGATTCATTCCCCTTGACTTCTAGAAAATGTAAATTCTAGTCGAGTCATCCCCTTGGACTCCTAGAAAATGCACTTTCTAGTCAAATCATTACAATTAACCCATAGAAGATGGATTTCCTTATTTGATTTTTTCAAGTAGTTCTGATGTGACTTTCACAAAAGTCCTGCGATGATAAACTGGGCCAAATTTTAATTCCTGTTATTTGGAACTTCACTTTTCTGAAAAATGGAATCTTTATTTATCATAATCTTTGTTTGAGATAACACTTATTCTAATTTTTACATTGAAAGTCAGGAGCTCGCCTGAAGAACTGGGTGATGTAATTGGAAGTCAGGCACCAACCTGAAGAATAGGGTGAAGAAATTAAATTTCAAACAACAAGGTTAATAGATTGAAAGTTAAGAAACAAGGTGAAATAATTCTAAGTCAATAAAGAGAGAAAATTACAAGTCGGGAGCCTGCCCAAAGAATAGGGTGATGAAATTCAGAATCAAAAGATTAAAAAATAACATGTTAGGAGCCCGCCTGGAGAACATGGTGATGAAATTTAAAATCAAGCAACAAGTTGAAGAAATTTTAAGTCAAGAGCCTGCCTGAAGAATAGGGTAAAGATTTTGAAATTCAGGATCAAGGTTCATAAGTACCACCGACAGAACATTGTCAACTTTTGAGTTCATCTCCAACATTAAATTTTGTATGGAGAAAGAATCTATTCTCAAGTTCAACCCAAAGAAGATTAGATCTTTTGTCTATTTTGAAAGCTTTAGAAACTCACGTAAAGATCCCAAAAGAAGCTGCTTAGATAGGACTTTTTTAATTTCTTTTATCTTTTTTACATGTAATATTTATTTTGATGTATTAACAATGCCGCTAACCGGAACCTCGACAGTACCTCACTCGACTCTCCAAATAGACATAGTCTATCCTTTTTTAATCCTTTAACCATATATGACTTGACTCCCACAAAACTTGGGATAGGTAGGATGCTTAAAATCAATGCTTGGTTGCCCTCTTTCCTTCTATTTCTTTCTTTTGAATAACAGTTGGGACAAAATTCTATCTCGTTGTCTTTTTTTATCTGAAAATACTTTGTGTTTAAATCCAAAATATGGCATGATGTAGACATATAATTTTGTCCCTCCCCAAAATCATTTTTACCATTTTACCCCATCTTACCACGTACCTTTACCCATCTGATAAGTTCCATACAATCATAAAATAATTAAATTCCTAACAACTTTGACACCTCACCTAACTAATTAACAACTTACCTAATTAAAATTAACCACCTCACTACCCTACCTTACCACCCTAACTTCCTACCCCACTCTACCCCTACCCATACACCCCCTACCCCATAACCTTTTATCTTGTTTTGGAAGAGGCTGCCTTACAGCACAAACATCTTACATATACTTATACATACACTCATACCACACAACAGAAAAATGGAGGAGACCCACACATAAACACACACACTCCTCCATCAATTTACTAAATTCCCTTCATAATACACATACCAGGAGGTATATTGATACACTCCCTAATTTCTATTCCACATAATTACACATAATACTCTCACAGAAAACACTCACACATATAGTCATTTATCAATACACTCTCACACACAATATTCATGTACTCACACAATGATACACTACATACACACCGAGAAGAAGAGGGAATAGAGAGATATAGAGGGAATTGAGAGATAGATAGAGATCAAGAGGGAGACACAATTAAGATATATTTATTCTGGTGACCAGAGTTCGCCAAAGCTCCGGGGTCACGAAAATAGTTGTTCTGAACTCACCATCATTAAACCCATCGAGAAGCGTCAATAATGACAGATCAATGACCAATTTTGGCAATCAATACCTCAAAAATAGCTCAAACCACCAAAAAATCAATTGGAATCAGTAACTTCCATAGATCGGATAATAGATTAGTGACCAAAACACTATTGAAAGGTGTAGATCCTCTTATAATTTATTGGAAACCAACCCACAATTCCAATGAAGTTGAAATTCTATCTAGGAATTCATGTATAGATTAGATTTGATTTCCTGTTTGAAGTTATTGGTCTATCAAGGTTGAGATTTGGGCTAGCTCAATGTTCCGGATCGACAAAGCTCCTCTATTTAATTGAAGATAATTCATCAATTTGAGGTCTTATTCTATTCTTTCTCTTTATTCCGTTGTTTGTTATATTCGATGTATTGAATTAAACATGATGTGTTAGTTGATCTGTGATGATATGAATTGTTGGTTGCTTTGATTCGTTGTTTGATTTCCTTAATTATGGATTAATTATGGATGGTGTGATGAAATGATATATCATTAACAATTAAAACCAGTTATTTGGGAGGATGGAATAATATCATGATGGGTTGAAATTGTTAGGCAAACAGTAGCCCGGATAGGCAAATTTAGGAAATGTGAATTATTGGATGATTTGAAATATTTGTGGAATTGTTTGTCTTTCTCGCAAATGGAAAATGTATTCATTAATATGGGGAATCAGCCGAAGAATCTTTTACGTGAAGGATGTTTATGACCAAGGCCCGAGTCATTGGTTAGAGCATAATGTAGGATTAGTTGTAATACCCGTACTTTTCCTAACTTGAAATTTCCCCCTAAGAATGTTAGAATCTTTCTTTGAAGATGAATGCACTTTTACAGATGTGGTATTTTCATGATTTTCACTTTTGGTAATGTGGGAAATTCCATAAGATTTCCATCAATACCAAATTCGCCCAAATCCGACACCAAGCAAAGAGTTAGAGACTTTTTAGTGAGACAGTGTATCACCTGAGCCATCAACGCATCTCAGAGTGAGCTTAAATGGAAATTATCAATTTCCAATGTTGGTATGCGATAGTGGCACGTCGCACCAATCTTTCAAGTCTCAAAAAAGGTGGCAACATGATAGCTCCTCGTCGCACCACCATGCAGATTCCTAATTGTCCAGTTCCACTGACTTGGCGCGATAGTGGCGAGTTGCGCCAAGGATAAAAAATGACAACTTTTCACAAGAATCAAAATACGTGTCCTCTTCTTAAAAGTGTCAATTTCCCTACCCTATATAATCTCAAAAACACGGATTTGAGCCTCCATTACACAAAAATATACTCTATTCTCTCAAAATCCACTCAAGAACACATTAGGGTTTTTCATAGAAGATTTAAGTTCAAGAATTTCCTCCATCAATCTTCATGTATTTATGAACCAAGGTATGCGTAGTGTTCATTCATGGACTATTTACGTCCATGATGCCCAAGAATCTCTTTTCCAACTTCAAGTTTATGGATTTAATTATGAGATTCATGTTGGGTTTGTTTTGTTCATGTTGGGTTTGTTTTGTTCATGTTGGGTTTGTTTTGTTCATGTTGAGAATGATTAATTGAATTCTACTCCATGTTGGGTGATCAATTTTATGTGGAATTGATTAGTATAGATGTATATTTATGTGAACTTACGATTAAACCTTATAATGATTAAATTATAATTGAACTATGATGTAAAATTGTTGAACAATGTTGTTTACATATACTATTCCTACCATGTGTTTGATTGAATGCCTATATGAAGGAAAAGTTCCCAACTAGCATGATATTATGAAATCCCCATTTACGTACAAGTTTATGCGTATCACATTCTAGATGAAGTGCTTCAATATATGAATTATGAATTGTGTTGTTGGTCATGTGTTCGAGTAAGTCATGTTATGTCAGTTTCTTTCCATCGAGTCATGGGGGTACTTGTACCCGACAACTTAGTTGTGTGCCTAGAGCTATGTCATGTTTTCAAAATACTCTCAGACAAGTCACGATCCATAGAACTCAGTCAGTCATGTGACTCAGGAAATCTTATAAATCTTAGTAATCTCAGTACTTCAGTAACCTCCGTGATCTCAGTATTCCCAGTAACTCTCAGTAACTTCAGTACTTTCAGTCAGTCCTCAGATCTCAGTAGTATTCCATCGGTCAAGAAAACTCAGTAAATTCAGTTAAATCAGTTTTAGCTCTACTAAACGATACCCTCAGTTAATCAGTTCAGTGTCTATTCATTTCGGTTTAGGATTTAGCACTGAGTGAACCCAAGGATGCACACTCACTTGTTATTCAATGGAGGGTGTGATCCTTAGAAGCAATCCTTGTGTTCCAGAACTACGTAGCCAGTGTAGGTTGAGATGCACCCTATGCGTTTAGGGATATATATATATACATCTCATTTGGGTTACCTACTAGGAGAGGTTGATAGAAGATATCCCTGTGAGCTAGGGTATACTCACAACAGGCCTTTACTCGTGGCACAGTATTGACACCTTTCCAGATAGGGTTACAGGTTGGACCCCACCAGTTTAGTTTCGGGACATGTTAGTTAGATGATTACCTCCCACAGTATCAGTCTCAGTCTCAGTCTCAATCTCAGTAAAAGAACTCAGATAGTTCTTCATATTTCAGGACTATAAGATACAGTCAAATTTGATACAGTACAGAACTCAACTAGTTCCATCATATTTAGGACTGTTAGATATAGTCACTCATGTTATGAACTATATCAGTTCTTATAACTCATGTTATCAGTATTCAGCTTCAGGACTATGAGATACAGTCAACCAGACTAGTTTTTCAAAATCAGAACTGTCAGAAATTGTGATTCATTTATTAGTAAAATAGTATCCATCCCTCAGTATTCAGTAATACAGTATCAGTCCTTCTCACTTATCAGCGACTCAAGAGTTAATATCAGTAGACTCGGTATTCATTCCTATCGCGATCTCAGTTACAGTTACAAAGTCATGCATCTATTCTCACGTTCATGTTAGTCAGTCAATTCGTATTGTTCATACATATGAACCATTTGCATTCAGCCTACCTTACTTTCATACTAGTACATTCAAAGTACTGACATATTTGCGCTATGGTGTCCTATACCATAGGTTTAGAAGCACGAGATCCAGAGAACCAGTAGCATCCCAGTTCAGCGATCAGAGTTAGCAGTGAGTCCTCATCTTTCAAGAAAATGATAATCTCATTACTATTTTAGTTTTAAGTTATTTTTAGTAGTTGGAGTTAGTTAGGGACATGTCCCATCAACTTTTTATTCAGAAAATTTAGAGGCATTCAGACTACAGCTTGTTCAGAAAAGTATCTCAGTTGTTTTGGTATCGATATACTATATTTTTCAGTTATGTACTAGTATTGAACCTAATGGACTTTCAGTTCATGTTTTTGCAATTATGATATTATTACTATTATTTAGTGCTGAGTTTATAGTTATCATTCATGGGTTAGCTTGTGGTCCTTCAGGGTCATGGGCACCGTGTAGCATTTCGGGTAACGAATTCGGGGCGTTATAAACTTGGTATCAGAGACAGGTTCAATAGTGTCCTAGGAAGTCTTAAAAGCCATATCTAGTAGAGTCTTGTACATGTGTGTGTCGTGCACCACACTTATGTGCAGGAGGCTATGATATGTTTTAGGAACAGTTTCCCTTCTTTACGTATTCATGTCGTGGAAGTGAGCATAGGCTAAAAGTTAAAATCTCAGCCTAATCTACTTTTTCCCTTCGTTTAAAGATCATGCCTCCCAAAAGGGATAACGAAGGGGTAAATGGAAATCAGTCAGTACCTCAGCCCATCCATCCAGATCCTCTAGATGGGCATATCTATCATGAAAAATTCAAGACTGTATTCACAACTCTAGCCAGTGCAGCCACAACTCAGAATGAACGGCCAGCTACTATTCCATCCAACCCAATGGAAAATTCTGCTGCAGTCAGGATTCGGGACTTCACACAAATGAATCCTCCTCTATTCACCGGTTCCAAATCTGAAGAGGATCCATAGGAGTTCCTTGATCAGGTTTAGAAAGTCAAAGACATCATGGGAGTGACTTCCAGTGCGATCTTAGAGTTATCCACCTATTAGCTACAAGATATAGCCCATACATGGTATAAATAGTGGGAGGTAGACAGGGGTATAGATACATAGCCCATAGAGTGGGAAGAGTTTGCTACAACTTTCTTAGATAGGTTCTTTCCCATAGAGAAGAAGGAGGCTAAAGTATTAGAGTTTATCAATCTTAGACAAGGTACAATGTGCATAAAAGAATACTTCCTTAATTTTATTCAGTTAGCCAGGTACGCTCCCCATGTAGTAGCAGATAGCAAATCCAAAATGAGTAAGTTTGTGTCATGGGTATCAGGTAGAATGGTTAAGGAGTGAAGGACTGCAATGTTGATTGGTGACATAGACATATCTAGGCTTATAATATATTCCCAATAGATTGAGGAGCAGAAGATTAAGAAGAAGGAGAGAGAAAATAAGAGAGCCAGAATAGGTAGTTATAGTTTTGCACAACATGGGTCACAGGGTGGTAACCGTTCTCAGTTGTGCCAGATATGTTCAGACCCAGTTCACTCTTCATCTAGTGCCTCAGTACCAAATTTCATAAATGACCATAGAAATGAGGAATCAGGATCCAAGGCTCAGAATAGTAAGAGTAGTACTCTTACTCATCTATTTTGTGCAGAGTGTGGTAAGAATCATAAGGGTATGTGTAGAGCTGGTAGTGGTGTGTATTTTGGATGTAGTAAGTTAGGTCACAAGGTCAGAGACTTCCCCTAGTCAGGTTATCAGAGTCATCTCTGCTCATCATTTCATTCTAGTCGCCCAAATCAGCAGGGTGCCAATTCCACCGGTATCAGTAGGAAATGACCAAGCAGACTCTATGCACTTCGGTCCCGTCAGAATCAAGAAAATCCTCCTGATGCAGTCACGGGTATATTATAGATCACTCATTTACAAATTCATGCTTCTTTATATTCATGAGTTCCTTTCTCTTTTGAAACCTTGCATAACATTTAAATTATGGGGTCAGAAAGTTAAGACTTTAGAATCTAGTTATAGTTCCTGTATGCATAGGTAATCACTAAGGGAAGATGATTCCCGACCTACTCTTATCTCAGCGTAATTTTTTTGTACCACAGTCACCACCTTAACTACGTATATTTCACACACTTCCCATAGGAGGATCATGTGCGTGTTGAATTCCTAGCGGACGGGTTCCAACACCCTTAGTAGTACGAGCCATGTTCCATGAACACAAAAATTTTAGACTTAAGTTATGCAGCTGACGACTCAGGCACTTATGTCATGTTTTACCATATGTTCAGTCCACATGACTCATGCTCTACTCCTAGTGATTAGTCAAGCTCAGATTACGTCATGTATACCTCCTATTTAAATCTCTTGATAAATCCATAATGTTGGTACTCTGTTCCTTAGGCCTTAGTCGATTGTTCAGGTTGATATAGTATTTATTTGAACATCGGATCCTTGCCTATGCCAATATTTCCTCAAGTAGTTATCAGTATCCAGTCTCAGTACTTCAATATCAGTCTAAACCTCAATTATCAGAACCCAACATTCAGTTTCAGTCAGAATCTCAGTTACAGTTTTTGTTATAATACCAACTTCAGTTCAGTAATCAAATCAGAAACTCAGTTCAATTCCAGACTTACTTGACTAATGCTACAGCTATCAGTCACTCAGTTAGTAGTGTTTTAGTACCTCAGATTATAGAATATTTCTAAACCATGATATACTTCTAGCCTTGCATTCTTGAGGTGATGCAATTTTGCTCATTCATTCTCAGTTACCTCATGTTATCCAGTCAATCATTATCTCCTATGCATAATGATTTACATACTTAGTCCAGTTATTTGGACTAAGTACAGACCAGTCTCTCATACCCAGTATTCAGCTATCTGTTAACCAGTTAATCAAGTAAGTCAGTATGTTTACGTATTTGTGCTCAGCACCTCATAAATCTTTGAGTAGTCTCAGTTGTAGTGCATGAATCTTAGTTGCTTCATCTTATATGATGTATCAGGCCTCAAGTTTCAGATCTTAAATAATCAATGGATTAAGATACTAGGTGTCTTGCGCATTGCCTCAGTTTCACCTTAGTAGCTGGACCAAGACAGTATTCCTAGAGGGATCTAGTGTCCTAAGGGCAAGATATGCTATGATCCCCTAAACCTTTATAATATAAGCGTCCCATTCTATTCTCACGAAATGAATCCATTTTGAAGTAGGGTATACTCATAAGTTAACCCTCAAGTTCGAATCTCAGTCGTGAGCCATGTATTTAAGGGCCCAGATCAGTTCACGAAATTCAGTTGATATGCCATGTTTCAGCCTCAGTCATGTTTTCAGGTCCCCGTTCATGCATACTTCTAGCATAATCATGGGGTAATCATTGCCTTTCAGTCATGTAATAGTTTTCTTAAACTTACTCAGTTCCATGTTCAAACTACCTTTACCAACTTTGTATTCCGTTCATGCTCAGATCCCCATTACAAACTTGGTAGTAAGTACTCTTTCATATTCAGTCATGCATTCATACATCAGTTTAGTTATACAATCATGCATTAGACATGACTTCTCACTGTGAGAAATTTAGTTAATCAGAATATTCAGTCATGTATTCATAAGTCAATTATCCATGCTTCAGATATGGATGAATTCAGCTTATCAGTCATGCATCGGACATATATGTTCAGTATGTTATATCTATCTCTTCAGTCATGTCAAGTCATAAGATCATGTTTCAGTCATTCATGTTCAGTATGTATGTCAGTTCATCTTCTCCCCCCTCACTCAGTCTAATTCGATCACGAATGTTCTCAAGGGGGAGATATTATAATACCCGTACTTTTCCTAGCTTGAAATTTTTCCCGAAGAATGTTAGAATCTTTCTTTGAAAGATGAATCCACTTTTTTAGATGTGGTATTTTAAATATTTTCACATTTTATCATGTGGTAAATTCCATAATCTTTCCATCGATACTAAATTCGCGTAAGTCCGACACCTGGACGAAGAGTTAAAGCCTTTTTAGTGAGACAATGTATCACCTAAGATATCAGCGCATCGTGGAGCCAGCTTAAATAGGAGTTATCAATTTCCAGTGTTTCTCCATGATAGTGGCATGTCGTACCAAACTTCAAGGTCTTAAAAATATGGCAACACGATAGCACCGCATCGCGCCACCATACAGATTCCCAATTGTCCAGTTCTAGTGACTTGGCGCGATAGTGGCGCGTCGCACCATGGATGAAAATTGGGAAATTTCCACACGAATTAAAATATGTGTACTAGGGTTAAAAGTGTCAATTTTCCTACCCTATATAAGCTCAAAAACATGGATTTAGGCCTCCATTACACCAAAATATACTCTATTCTCTCAAAATTCTCTCAAGAACACATTAGGGTTTTTCATAGAAGATTCAAGTTCAAAAATTTCCTCCAACAATTTTCGTATATTTATGAACCAAGGTATGCATAGTGTTCATTCATGGACTCTTTACGTCCATGAAGCCCAAGAATCTCTTTTCCAATTTCATGTTTATGTATTTCTTTATGAGTTTCATGTTGGGTTTGTTTTGTTCATGTTGAGAATGATTAATTGAATTCTAATCCATGTTGGGTGATCAATTTTATGTGGAATTGATTAGTATAGATGTATGTTCATGTGAACTTACAATTAAACCCTATAATGATGAAACTAGAATTGAACCATGATGTCTAATTGTTGTACAATGTGGTTTACATATACTATGCCTACCATGTGTTTGATTGAATTCCTATATGAAGGAAAATTGCCTAACTAGCATGATATTATGAAATTCCCATTTATGAACAAGTTAATGCATATCATATGTTTGATGAAGTGAATCAATATATGAATTATGAATTGTGTTGTTGGTCATGTGTTCGAGCAAGTCATGTTATGCCAGTTTGTTTCCATCGAGTCCTGGGGGTACTTGTACCCGATAATTTAGCTGTGTGCCTAGAGCCATGTCATGTTTCCATGATACTCTCAGAAAAGTCATGATCCACAGAACTTAGTCAATCATATGACTTGGAAAATCTCAGAAATCTCAGTAATCTCAGTAGTTCAGCAACCTCCGTGATCTCAGTATTCCCTGTAACTCTCAGTAACTTCAGTACTCTCAGTCAGATCTCAGATCTAAGTAGTATTCCATCTGTTAATGAAACTTAGTAAATTTAGTTTTAGCTCCGCTAAATGATAATATCAGTTAATCAGTTTAGTTTAATTAAACCAGTTCAGTTTAGTTAATCAGTTCAGTGTCTATTCAGTTGGGAGTAGGATTCAGCACCGAGTGAATCCAAGGATGGGGACACACCTATTATACAGTGGAGGGTGTGATCCTTAGAAGCAATTCTTATGTTCCAGAGCTACATCGCCAATGTAGGTTGAGATGCACCATACACATTTGGGTTACCTACTAGGAGGGGCTGACGGAAGAGCTCCCTGTCAGCGAGGGTATACTCACAACAGGTCTTTACCCGTGGTACGGTATTGACACCCTTCCATATGGGGTTACAGTTTGGACGCCACCAGTTCAGTTTCGGGGCATGTTGGTTAGATGATTACCTCCTACAGTCTCAGTCTCAGTCTCAGTCTTAGTAAAAAACTCAGATAGTTCTTCAGATTTCAAGACTGTTAGATATAGTCAAATTCAGATACAATACAGAACTCAGCTAGTTCAATCGGATTTACGACTGTCAGATATAGTCACTCATGTTATCAGTTATATCAGCTCTCATAAATCATGTTATCAGTATTAAGCTTCAGGACTGTCAGATACAGTTAACCAGACCAGTTCTTCATAATCTAAAATGTCAGCAATAGTTATTCATGTATCACTAACGTAGTATCAGTCCCTCATTATTTAGTAATACAATATCATTCTTTCTTACTTATCAGTGACATAAGGGTCAATATCAGTAGACTCAGTGTCTAGTCCTATCAAGATCTTAGTTACAGTTACGTAGTCATGCATGCATTCTCACGTTTATGTTAGTCAGTCAGTTAGTATTCTTCATGTATATGAACCATTGCATTCAACCTACCTCACTTGTATACCAGTATATTAAAAGTACTAACATTTTATGCTATGGTTTCTTATACCATAGGTTTAGAAGAACAAGCTCTAGAGAACCAGTAGCATCTAGTAGACAGACCTCATCCTTCAAGGACATGATAATCACATTACTATTTCAAATTTTACTTTATCTTAGTATTTGGAATTTGTTGGGGACATGTCCCATCAACTCTTTATTTAGCTAGTTTAGAGGCTTTAAGACTACAGTATGTTCAGACAATTATCTCAGTTATTTTTGTATCGTTATACCATATTTTATAGTTATGTACTAGTATTGAACCTAATGTCCTTTCAGTCCATGTTTCTGTATTTTTGATATTATTACTATTATTCAGTGCTTAGTTTACAGATATCAGTCATGGGTTAGCTTGTTGGTCCTTCGGGGTCTTGGGCACCGTGTAGCATTCCGAGTACCAGATTCGGTGTGTTACAAACTTGGTATTAGAGTCATCTTCAATAGTGTCCTAGGAAGTATAAAAAACGACATCTAGTAGAGTCTTGTACATGCGTGTGTAGGGAACCACACTTATGTGTAGGAGGCTATGAGATGTTTTAAGAATAGTTTATCTTCTTTCAGTATTCATGTCATACCAGTGAGCATAGGGTCAAAGTTAAACTCTCAGTCTAATCCACTTCTTCCCTTTGTTTTCAAATCATGCCTCCCAAAAGGGCTAGCAAAGGGGAATTGGAAATTAGTCAGTACCTCATCCCGTCCAGCTAGATCCTCTGGATGAGCATGTCTATTATGCATAATTCTTGACTGCATTTACTACTCTAGCCAGTTCAGTTGTAGCCAAGAATGGACGGTCATATGCTGTTCCAGCTAACCCAGTGTCAAATTCTGCTGCACTCAGGATTCGGGACTTCACCCGAATGTCTCATTCTCTATTCAGTAGTCCCAAGTTTGAAGAGGATCCACAAGAGTTCATCGATCAGGTTAAAAAATTCATAGACATAATGGGAGTGACTTCCAATAAGAGCATAGAGTTAGCCACCTATCGGCTATAAGATATAGCCCATACGTGGTAAAACAGTGGGAGGTAGACAAGGGTACAGATACAGAGCCCATAGAGTGGGAAGAGTTTGTTATAGCTTTCTTAGATAGGTTCTTTCCCATAGAGCAGAAGGAGACTAAAGTGTTAGATTTTATCAATCTTAGACAAGGTACAATGAGCGTAAAAGAATACTCCCTTAATTTTATTCAGTTAGCCAGGTACGCTCCCCATGTAGTAGCAGATAGCAGATCCAGAATGAGTAAGTTTATGTCGGGGGTATAAGGTAGAGTGGTTAAGGAGTGCAGGACTACGATGTTTATTGGTAACATGGACATATCTAGGCTTATGAAATATGCCAATTAGATGGAGGAGCAGAATCTTAAGAAGAAGGAGAGAGAAAATAAGAGAGTCAGAAAAGGTAGTTATAGTGTTGTACAACATGGGTCACAGGGTCGTAACCGTTCTCAGTTGTGTCATAAATATTCATCCCCAGTTCACTTTTCAGCTAGTGCCTTAGTACCAAAGTTAAGAAATGATCGTAGAAATGGGGCATCAGGCTCAAAGGCTCAGAATAGTGAGAGTAGGATTCTTACTCATCCATTTTGTGCAGAGTGTGGTAAGCATCATAAGGGTGTGTGTAGAGCCAATAGTTGTGTGTGTTTTGGATGTGGTGAGTTATTTCACAAGGTCAAAGACTGCCCCCAGTCAGGTTATCAGAGTCATCTTCACTCATCATTTTAGTCTGATCGCCCAAATCAGTAGGGTGCCAATTCTAGCTCTATCAGTGGGCAATGCCCAAGAAGACTCTATGCACTTCGATCCCGGTAGAATCACGAAAATCCTCCTGATGCAGTTATGGGTATATTATAGATCTCTTATTTACATATTCACTCTTCTTTATATTCATGAGTTCCTTTTTCTTTTGAAACCTTGCATAGCAATTAAACCATGGGGTCAGAAAGTCAAGCCTTCAGAATCTAGCTATAATTCCAGTATGTGTAGGTAATCACTAAGGAAAGATGATTCCCGACCTACACTTATCTCAATGCAATTGTTTTATACCTCAGTCATCAACTTAACTATACAATTTTCACACACTTCCCATACGATTGTGTGTATGTCAAATTCCTAGCAGGATGGGTTTCCAACACCTTCAGTAGTATGAGCCATGTTCCATGAACATAGAAACTTCAGACCTAAGTCAAACAACTCATGACTCAGGCACTCATGTCATGTTTTACTATATGTTAAGTCCACATGACTCATGCTCTACTCGTAGTGATCAGTCACACTCATATTATGTCATGTATACCTCCAGTTTAAATCTCTTGATAAATCCATAATGTTGGTACTGTGTTTTTCAGGCTTCAGTCGATTGTTCAGGTTGATATAGTATTTATTTAAGGTTTAGATCCTTACCTTTGCCAATATTTACCCAAGTAATTATTAGTGTCTAGTCTCAGAACTTTAATATCAATCTAAACCTCAAATATCAGAACCCAGCATTCAGCTACAGTCAGAATCTCAATTACAGTTTTAGTTATAATACCAACTTCAGTTCAGTAATCAGATCAGAAACTCAGTTCAGTTCTAGACTTGCTTGACCAATGTTACAACTATCAGTCACTCAGTTAGTAGTGTTTTAGTACCTCAGATTATAGAATGTTTCCAAACCATGATATACTTCTAGCCTTCCATTCTTGAGGTGATGTAGTTTTGCTCATTCATTCTCAGTTACCTCATGTTATCCAATCAATCATTATCTCCCAAACATAATGTTTTACACCCTTAGTACAGTTATTTAGATTAAGTACAGACCAATATATCCTACCAAGTATTAAGCTATCAGTTATCCAGTTAATCAAATAAGTTAGTATGTTTACGCATTCGTGCTCAACACCTCATAAATCTTTCAGTAGTCTTAGCTGCAGTGAATGAAGCTTATTTGCTTAATATTAGATGATGTATCAGGACTCAAGTTTCAGATCTCAAATAATAAATGGATTAAGATACTAGGTGCCTTGCACATCGCCTAAGTTTCCCCTCAGTAGCTCAGCCAAGAAAGTATTCCTAGAGGGACCTAGTGTCCCAAGGGAGAGATATGCTATGATCTCCTAAACCTTTATAACATAAGCTTCCCATTCTCTTCTCACAAAATGAATCCATTTTAAAGTAGGGTATACTCATAAGTTAACCCTCAAGTTTGAATCTCAGTCATGCTCCATGTATTTAAGGGCTCGGATCAGTTCATAAAATTCAGTTTATATGCCATGTTTCATCCTCAGTCATGTTCTCAGGTCCCCATTCATGCATACTTCTAGTATAATCATGGGGTCATCAGCGCCTTTCAGTCATGTAACAGTTCTTTTAAACTTACTCAGTTCCATGTTCAAACTACCATTATAAACTTGGTATTCAGTTTATGCTCAGATCCCCATTAAAAACTTGGTAGTAAGTACTCTTGCATATTCAGTCATGCATTCATACATCAGTACAGTTATGTTATCATGCATTACACATGCCTTCTCACTATGAGATATTCAGTTCATCAGAATATTCAGTCATGTATTCATAAGTCAATTATCTATGCTTTTGATATGTATGAATTCATCTTAACAGACATGCACCGGACATGCATGTTCAGTATGTTATATTTAGCTCTTCAGTCATGTCATGCCATAATATAATGTTTCAGTTTTTCATGTTTAGTATTTACATCAGTTCATCTTCTCTCTTCTCACTCAGTCTCATTCAAGGACGAATTTCTCAAGGGGGAGATATTGTAATACCCGTACTTTTCCTAGCTTGACAGTTTTCTCCAAGAATGTTAGAAGCTTTCTTTGAAAGATGAATCCAATTTTAAATATGTGGTATATTAAACACTTTCATATTTTATCATGTGGGAAATTCCAAAACCTTTCCATCGATACCAAATTCGCCCAAATCAGACACTCGGACGAAGAGTTAGAGCCTTTTTAGTGAAATAGTGTATCACCTGAGCCATCAGCGTGTTGTGAAGCTAGCTTAAATTAAAATTATCAATTTTCAGTGTTTCTCCGCGATAGTGGCACGTCGCGCCAAAATTCTAGGTCTCAAACAAGGTGGCAACAAGATAGCTTCGCATCGCGCTGCTATGCAGATTCCCAATTGTGCAGTTCCACTGACTTGGCACGATAGTGGCGCATCGCGCCAAGGATGAAAATTAGGAAATTTGCACAAGAATTAAAATACATTTCCTAGGGTTAAAAGTGTCAATTTCCCTACCCTATACAAGCTGAAAAACACGGATTTGAGCCTCTATTACACAAAAATATACTCTATTCTCTCAAAATCCTCTCAAGAACACATTAGGGTTTTTCATAGAAGATTCAAGTTCAAGAATTTACTCCATCAATATTCGTGTATTTATGAACCAAGGTATGCATAGTGTTTATTCATGGACTCTTTACGTCCATGAAGCCCAAGAATCTCTTTTCCAACTTCAAGTTTATGGATTTCTTTATGAGTTTCATGTTGGGTTTGTTTTGTTAATGTTGAGAATGATTAATTGAATTCTAATCCATGTTGGGTGATCAATTTTATGTGGAATTGATTAGTATAGATGTATATTCATGTGAACTTACGATTAAACCCTATAATGATGAAATTAGAATTGAACCATGATGTCTAATTGTTGTACAATGTTGTTTACATATACTAGGCCTACCATGTGTTTGATTGAATGCCTATATGAAGGAAAAGTTCCCAACTAGCATGATATTATGAAATCCCCATTTATGTACAGGCTTATGCATATCACATGTTTGATGAAGTGCTTCAATATATGAATTATGAATTATGTTATTGGTCATGTGTTCAAGTAACTCATGTTATGTCAGTTTCTTTCCATTGAGTCCTGGGGGAACTTGTACCCGACAACATAGTTGTGTGCCTAGAACCATGTCATGTTTTCACGATACTCTCAGACAAGTCACGATCCATAGTACTCAGTCAGTCATGTGACTCAGGAAATCTCAGTAATCTCAGTAGTTCAGCAACCTCCATGATCTGAGTATTCCCTGTAACTCTCAGTAACTTTAGTACTCTCAGTCAGTCCTCAGATCTCAGTAACATTTCATCTGTCAACAAAACTCAGTAAATTCAGATTTAGCTCCACTAAACGATACCATCAGTATATCAATTCAGTTTAATTAAATCAGTTTAGTTTAATTATTTAGTTAAGTGTCTATTCAGTTGGGAGTAGGATTCAGCACCGAGTGAACCCAAGGATGGGGACTCACCTATTATTCAGTTAAGGGTCTGATCCTTCGAAGAAATCCTTGTATTCCAGAACTACGTAGCCTACGTAGGTTAAGATACACCATACGTGTTTAGGGATATATACATATACGTCTTATTTGGGTTACCTACTAGGATGGGTTGATGGAAGAGTTCCCTGACAGCGAGGGTATACTCACAGTAGGTCTTTACTCGTAGCACGGTATTGACACCCTTCCTGCTGGGGTTACTAGTTGGACCCCACCAGTTTAGTTTGGGAAATGTCAGTTAGATGATTACCTCCCACAGTCTCAGTTTTAGTCTCAGTCTCAGTTAAAGAACTCAGATAGTTCTTCAGATTTTAGGAGTGTCAGATACAATCAAATTCAGATATAGTACCGAACTCAGCTAGTTCCATCAGATTCAGGACTAGTAGATATAGTCACTCATGTTATCTTTTATATTAGTTCTCATAAATCATGTTATAAGTATTCAGCTTCAGGACTGTCAGATACAGTCAACCAGACCAATTTTTCATAATCAGAACTGTCAGAAATAATTATTCATGTATAACTAACGTAGTATAAGTTCCTCAGTATTCAGTAATACAGTATCAACCTTTCTTACTTATCAGCGACTCAGGGGTCAATATAAGTAGACTCACTATTCAGTCCTATCATAATCTCAATTACAGTTACATAGTCATGAATGTATTCTCACATTCATGTTAGTAAGTTAGTTAGTATTGTTCATTCATATGAACCATTTTCATTCAACCTACCTCACTTGCATACCAGTACATTCAAAGTACTAACATATTTGCGCTATGGTGTCTTATACCATAGGTTTAGAAGCACGAGCTCCAGAGAACCAGTTGCATCTCAGTTCAACGATCAGAGTTAGCAATGAGTCCTCATCCTTCAAGGACATGATAATCACTTTACTATTTCAGTTTTTAGTTTATATCAGTAGTTGGAGTTAGTTGGGGACATGTCCCATCAAATATTTATTCAGACAGTTTAGAGGCTTTCTGACTACAGTATGTTTACACAATTATCTCTGTTATTTTGGTATCGTTATACCATATTTTTTAGTTATGTACTAGTATTAAACCTAACATCCTTTTAGTCTATGTTTCCGCATCTACGATATTATTACTATTATTCAGTGCTCAGTTTACAAATATCAGTCATGGGTTAGCTTGTGGTCCTTTGGGGTCATGGGAACCGTGTAGCATTCCAAGTACAAGATTCAGGGCACTAAATCTGGTATAAGAGCCTAGGAAGTCTGAAAAGCCGCTTCTAGTAGAGTCTTGTACATGCGTATGTCGTACACCACACTTATGTGAAGTAGGCTATGAGATGTTTTAGCAACAGTTTTTCTTATTTTAGTATTCATGTCGTTCCAGTGAGCATAGGCTCAAAGTTAAACTCTCAGTCTAATCCGCTTCTTTCCTTCATTTTCAGATCATGCCTCCTAAAAGGGCTAGCGAATGGGGAAATAGAAATCAGTCAGCACCTCAGCCCGTCCAGCCAGATCCTCTGGATGAGCATGTCTCTCATGTAGAATTCAGGACTGCAATCACTACTCTAGCCAGTTCAGTCGCAGCCCAGAATGAACGGTCAGCTGCTATTCCAGCTAACCCAGTGGCGAATTCTGCTGCAGTCAGGATTCAGAACTTCACCCGAATAAATCCTCCTCTATTCGTCGGTTCTAAGTTTGAAGAAGATCCACATGAGTTCCTCGATCAGGTTTAAAATGACACAGACATTATGGGAGTGACTTCCAGAGAGAGCATAGAGTTAGCCACCTATCAGCTTCAAAATATAGCCCATACATGGTATAAATAGTGGGAGGTAGACAGGGGTATAAATATAGATCCCATAGAGTGGAAAGAGTTCACTATAGCTTTCTTAGATAGATTTTTTCCCATAGAGCAGAAGGAGGATAAAGTGTTAGATTTTATCAATACAGACAAGGTACAATAAGCGTAAAAGAATACTCACTCAATTTTATTTAGTTAGCCAGGTACGCTTCCCATGTCGTAGCAGATAGCAGATCTAGAATGAGTAAGTTTGTGTCAGGGGTATCAGGTAGAGTGGTTAAGAAGTGAAGGACTGCAATGTTTATTGGTGACATAGACATATCTAGGATTATGATATATGCCCAACATATGGAGGAGCAGAAGCTTAAGAAGAAGGAGAGAGAAAATAAAAGAGCTAGAACAGGTAGTTATAGTTTTGCACAGTATGGGTCACATAGTGGTAACCGTTGTCAGGTTTGTCAGAAATGTTCATCCCCAGTTCACTCTTAAGCTAGTTCCTCAGTACCAAAGTTTAAAAATAACCGCAGAAATGGGGCATCTGACACCAAGGCTCAGAATAGTGAGAGTAGGATTCTTACTCATCCATTTTACAAAGAGTGTGGTAAGCATCATAAGGGTATGTGTAGAGACGACAGTGGTGTGTGTTTTGGATGTGGTGAGTTAGGTCACAAGGTTAGAGACTGCCCCTATTTAGGTTATCATATTCATCTCCGCTCAGCATTTCAGTTCGGTCACCCTAATCAGTAGGGTTCCAATACCAGCTCTATCTGTGGGCAACGCCTAAGCAGACTCTATGCACTTCGGTCCTGACAAAATCAAGAAAATCCTACTGATGCAGTCATGGGTATGTTATAGAACTCTTATTTACATGTTCACACTTCTTTATATTCATGAGTTCCTTTTTCTTATGAAACCTTGCATAGAAGTTAAACCATGTGGTCAGAAAGTCAAGCCTTCATAATGTAGTTATAGTTCCAGTATGTGTAGGTAATCACTAAGGAATGATGATTCCCGACCTACTCTTATCTCAGTACAATTTTTTTGTACCACAGTCATCACCTTAATAATTCATGTTTCACACACTTCCCATAGGATCGTGTGCGTGTCAAATTCCTAGAAGGACGGGTTCTAACTCCCTCAGGAGTATGAGCCATATTCCATGAACACAGAAATTTTAGACTTAAGTCATGTAACTCGTGACTCATGCACTCATATCATATTTTACCATATGTTCAGTCCACATGACTCATGCTCTACTCCTACTGATCAGTCAAGCTCAGATTACATCACATATACCTCCAGTTTAAATCTCTTGATAAATCCATAATGTTGGTACTCTGTTTCTCAGGCCTTAGTTGATTTTTTAGGTTGATATAGTATTTATTTGAGCATCGGATCCTTGCCTATGACAATATTTCCCCAAGTAGTTATCAGCATCTATTCTCAGTACTTCAATATCAGTCTAAATCTCAATTATCAGAACCCAACAATCAGTTCTAATTAGAATCTCAGTTACAATTTTAGTTATAATACCAACTTAAGTTCAGTAATCATATCAGAAAATTAGTTCAATTCCAGACTTGCTTGACCAATGCTACAGCTATCAGTCACTTAGTTAGTAGTGTTCTAGTACCCCAGATTGTAGAATGTTTCCAAACTATGATATACATCCAACCTTGCATTCTTGAGGTAATACAGTTTTGCTCATTCATTCTCAATTACCTCACGTTATCCAGTCAATCATGATCTCCTATGCATAATGTTTTATAGCTTTAGTCTTTTTATTCAGACTAAGTACATACCAGTCTCTCATACCCAGTATTCATCTATCAGTTATCCAGTTAATCAGATAAGTCAGTATGTTTATGCATTCATGCTCAGCACCTCGTAAATCATTCAGTAGTCTCAGTTGCAGTGCATGAAGCTTAGTTGATTCATCTTAGATGATGTATCAGGCGTCAAGTTTCAGATCTTCCAATAATAAATGGATTAAGATACTAGGTGCCTTGCGCATCGCCTCAGTTTCCCCTCAGTAGGTCAGCCAAGACAGTATTCCTAGAGGGATTTAGTGTCCCAAAGGGGAGATACGCTATGATTCCTTAAACCTTTATAATATAAATGTCCCATTCTCTTCTCATGAAATGAATCCATTTTGAAGTAGGGTATACTTATAAGTTAACCCTCAAGTTCGAATCTCAGTCGTGAGCCATGTATTTAAGGGCTTGGATCAGTTTACGAAATTCAGTTTATATGCTATGTTTCAGCCTCAATCATGTTCACAGGTCCCCGTTCATGCATACTTATAGCATAATCATGGGGTCATCATTGCCTTTCAGTCACGTAATAGTTTTCTTAAACTTAATCAGTTCCATGTTCAAACAAACATTACAAACTTGGTATTCAGTTCATACTCTGATCCTTATTACAAACTTGGTAATAAGTACTCTTGCATATTCAGTCATGCATTTATACATCAGTTTAGTTATGTAATCATGCATCAGACATGCCTTCTCACTAGGAGAAATTCAGTTTATCAGAACATTCAGTCATGTATTCATAAGTCTATTATCCATGCATCAGATATGCATGAATTCAACTTATTATTCATGCATCGGACATACATGTTCAGTATGTTAAATTCAGATCTCCAGTTATGTCACGTCATGAGATCATGTTTCAGTTATTTATGTTCAGTATGTACGTCAGTTTACCTTCTCCCTTCTGACTCATTCTCATTCGAGGATAAATGTTCACAAGGGGGAGATATTGTAATACCCGTACTTTTTCTAGCTTGAAAATTTTACCTAAAAATGTTAGAATCTTTCTTTGAAAGATGAATCCTCTTTTATAGATACCAAATTTTCCCAAATATGACACTCAGACGAAGAGTTAGAGCCTTTTTAGTGAGATAGTGTATCACCTGAGCCATCAGTGTGTCGCAGAGCCAGCTTAAATGACAATTATCAATTTCCAATGTTGGTCCGCGATAGTGGCGCATCACACCATACTTTCTGGTCTCAAACAAGGTGGCAACACGATAGCTCCGCATCTCTCCACCATGCAGATTCTCAATTGTCCAGTTCCAGTGACTTGGCGCAATAGTGGCGCGTTGCGCTATGGATAAAAATTGGAAATTTTTTACAAGAATTAAAATAAGTGTCCTAGGGTTAAAAGTGTCAATTTCCCTACACTATTTAATCTCAAAAACACGGATTTGAGCCTCTATTACACAAAAATATACTCTATTCTCTCAAAATCCTCTCAAGAACACATTAGGGTTTTTGATAGAAGATTTAAGTTCAAGAATTTCCCCCATCAATCTTCGTGTATTTATTAACTAAGGTATGCGTAGTGTTCATTCATGAACACTTTACGTCTATGAATCCCAAGAATCTCTTTTCCAACTTCAAGTTTATGTATTTTTTTATGAGTTTCATGTTGGGTTTGTTTTGTTCATGTTGAGAATGATTAATTAAATTTTAATCCATGTTGGGTGATCAATTTTATGTGGAATTGATTAGTATAGATGTATATTCATGTGAACTTATGATTAAACCCATAATGATGAAATTATAATAGAACCATGATGTCTAATTGTTGTACAATGTTGTTTACATATACTATGCCTACCATATGTTTGATTGAATGCCTATATGAAGGAAAAGTTCCCAACTAGCATGATATTATGAAATCTCCATTTATGGACAAGTTTATGCATATCACATGTTTGATGAAGTGCTTCAATATTAGTCTAAACCTCAATTATCAGAACCCAGCATTCAGTTCTAGTCAAAATCTCAGTTATAATTTTTGTTATAATACAAACTTCAGTTCAGTAATCAGATCAGAAACTCAGTTTAGTTGCAGACTTGCTTGACCAATGCTACAGGTATCAGTCACTCAGTTTGTAGTTTTTTTGTACATCAGATTATAGAATGTTTCCAAACTATGATATACATCTAGCCTTGGATTCTTGAGGTGATGCAGTTCTGCTCATTCATTCTCAATTACCTCACGTTATCCAGTCTATCATTATCTCTTATGCATAATGTTTTACCACCTTAGTCCAGTTATTCAAAATAAGTACAGACCAGTCTCTCATGCCCAGTATTTAGCTATCAGTTATCCAGTTAATCAGATAAGTCAGTATGTTTACGCATTCGTGCTCAGCACCTCATAAATCTTTCAGTTGTCTCTGTTGCAGTGCATGAAGCTTAGTTGCTTCATCTTAGATGATATATTAGTCCTCAAGTTTCATATCTCAAATAGTCAATGGATTAAGATACTAGGTGTCTTGCGCATTGCCTCATTTTCCCCTCAGTATCTCAGCCAAAACAGTATTCCAAGAGTGATCTAGTATCCCAAGGGAGAGATATGCTATGATCCCCTAAACCTTTATTACATAAGTATCCCATTCTGTTCTCACAAAATGACTCCATTTTTAAGTAGGGTATACTCATAAGTTAACCCTTAAATTCGAATCTCAGTCGTGAGCCATGTATTAAAGGGCTCAGATTAGTTCACGAAATTCAGTTTATATGCTATGTTTCATCCTCAGTCATGTTCTCAGGTCCTTGTTCATGCATACTTCTAGCATAATCATGGGGTCATCAATGACTTTCAATCACGTAACAGTTTTCTTCAACTTACTCAGTTCAATGTTCAAACTACCATTACAAACTTGGTATTCAGTTCATGCTTAGATCCCCATTACAAACTTGGTACTAAGTACTCTTGCATATTCAGTCATGCATTCATACATCAGTTCAGTTAAGTAATAATGCATCAAAAATGCCTTCTCACAATGAAAATTTTAGTTCATCAGAATATTCAGTCATGTATTCATAAGTCAATTATCCGTGCATCAGATATGCATGAATTGATCTTATCAGTCATGCATCAGACATGCATGTTTAGTATGTTATATTCAGATCTTCAGTCATGTCAAGTCATGAGATCATGTTTCAATTATTCATGTTTAGTATGTATGTCATTTCATCTTCTCCCCTCTCACTCAGTCTCATTTGAGGATGAATGTTCTCAAGGGGGAGATATTGTAATACCCGTACTTTTCCTATCTTGAAATTTTTGTTCAATAATGTTAGATGCTTTCTTTAAAAGATGAATACACTTTTATAGATTTTGTATTTTAAATATTTTCACATTATGTCATATGGGAAATTCCATAAGATTTCCATCGATTCCAAATTCTCCAAAATCTGACACCCGGGCGAAGAGTTAGAGCCATTGTAGTGAGACATATATCACCTGAGCCATCAGTGCGTCGCGGAGCAAGATTAAAAGGCAATTATCAATTGCCAGTGTTTCTCCATGATAGTGTCATGTCGTACCAAACTTCTACGTCTCAAAAAGGTGGCAACACGATAGCTCCGCATCGCACCACCATGCAGATTCCCAATTGTCCAGTTCTAGTGACTTGGCGCGATAGTGGCGCATCGCGCCAAGGATGAAAATTGGGAAATTTCTACAAGAATTAAAATATGTGTACTAGGGTTAAAAGTGTCAATTTTCCTACCCTATAGAAGCTCAAAAACACGGATTTAGGCCTCTATTACACCAAAATATACTCTATTCTCTCAAAATTCTCTCAAGAACACATTAAGGTTTTTCATAGAAGATTCAAGTTCAAAAATTTCCTCCAACAATCTTAGTATATTTATGAACCAAGGTATGCATAGTGTTCATTCATGGACTCTTTGCGTCCATGAAGCCCAAGAATCTCTTTTCCAACTTCAAGTTTATGGATTTCTTTATGAGTTTCATGTTGGGTTTGTTTTGTTCATGTTGAGAATTATTAATTGAATTCTAATCCATGTTGGGTGATCAATTTTATGTGGAATTGATTAGTATAGATGTATATTCATGTGAACTTACGATTAAACCCTATAATGATGAAATTAAAATTGAACCATAATGTCTAATTGTTGTACAAATTGTTTACATATACTATCCCTACCATGTGTTTGATTGAATGCCTATATAAAGGAAAAGTTCCCAACTAGCATGATATTATGAAATCCCCATTTATGTACAAGTTTATGCATATCACATGTTTTATGAAGTGCTTCAATATATGAATTATGAATTGTGTTGTTGATCATGTGTTCGAGTAAGTCATGTTATGTCAGTTTCTTTCCATCGAGTCCTGGGGGTACTTGTACTCGACTACTTAGCTGTGTGACTAGAACCATGTCATCTTTTCATGATACTCTCAGACAATTCATGATCCATAGAACTCAGTCAGTCATGTGACTCAGGAAATCTCAGATTTCTCAGTAATCTCTGTAGTTCAGCAACCTCCGTGATCTGAGTATTCCCAGTAACTCTCAGTAACTTCAGTAATTTTAGTCAGTCCTCATATCTCAGTAGTATTTAGTCTATCAACGAAACTCAGTAAATTCATTTTTATCTCCGCTAAATGATGCCATCATTTAATCAGTTCAGTTCGATTCAGTTAAATCAGTTCATTTTAGTTAATCTTTTTAGTGTCTATTCAGTTGGGAGTAGTATTCAGCACCAAGTAAACCCAAGGATTGGGACTAAACTATTATTCTCTGGAGGGTGTGATCTTTAGAAGTAATCCTTGTATTCCAAAAATACGTAGCCAACATAGGTTGATATGCACCCTACGCGTTTAGAGTTATATATATGTCTCATTTGGGTTACTTACTAGGAGGGATTGACGGAAGAGCTCCCTATCAGCGAGGGTATACTCACAGCTGGACTTTACTCGTCGCATAGTATTGACACCCTTCTAGCTGGGGTTACAGGTTGGACCTCACCATTTTAGTTTCGGGGCATGCCGGTTAGATGATTACCTCCCACAGTCTCAGTCTCAGTCTCAGTAAAAGAACTCAGATAGTTCTTTAGATTTCAAGACTATCAGATACAGTCAAATACAGATATAGTACAGAACTCAGGTAGTTCCATCAGATTTAGGACTGTCAAATATAGTCACTCATGTTATCAGTTATATCAGTTCTCATAACTCATGTTATCAGTATTCAGCTTCAGGACTGTCAGATACAGTCAACCAGACCAGTTCTTTATATCAGAACTGTCAAAAATAATTATTCATGTATCACTAACGTAGTATCAGTCCCTCAGTATTCAGTAATACAATATCAATCTTTTTAACTTATCAGTGACTCAGGGGTCAATATCAGTAGACTCAATATTCAGTCCTAGCGCGATCTCAGTTACAGTTATGTAGTCATACATGTATTATCACGTTCATATTAGTTAGTCAGTTAGTATTGTTCATGCATATGAACCATTTGCATTCAGCTTACTTTATTTGCATACCAGTACTTTCAAAGTACTGATGCATTAGCACTTTGGTGTCTTATACCATAGTTTTAAAAGCACGATCTCTAGAAAACCAGTAGCATCCCAGTTCAGCGATCAGAGTTAGTAGTGAGTCCTTATCCTTCAAGGACATAATAATCACATTACTATTTCAGTTTTTAGTTTATTTTAGTAGTTGGAGTTAGTTGGGGACACGTCCCATCAACTCGTTGTTCAGATCATTTAATGGCTTTCAGACTATAGTATGTTCAGACAATTATCTAAGTTGTTTTGGTATATTTAAACCATATTTTTTAGTTATGTACTAGTATTGAAACTAATGACCTTTTAGTTCATGTTTCTGCATTTACGATATTATTACTATTATTCAGTGCTCAGTTTACAAATATCAGTCATGGGTTAGCTTGTGGTCCTTCGGGGTCATGAGCACCGTGTAGCTATCCGGGTACCAGATTTGGGGTGTTAAATTGGTATAGGCTAGTGTAGGTTTATTTCTCTCCATTTTATTTTGGACTGTAATAATTGGGCTGGACACTATTTTTTGGACTTATTTTGTTTGGCGTGGTTGTTTTGTTTGTTTTATGTGGTTTATTAACCTTATAGTGTATACAAGTCGATATACTCTACAGATCGACCGTGGTCGAACCACGGGACCAAAGGGTGCCTAACACCTTCCCCCCAGTCAATAAAATTCCTTAACCAAAATATCTGTTTGCGGATCAGTTTTAAAGAGTCAACAATAATTTTAAGAAAGGATTTACAAAGGTGACTTGGCACACCAAATTCATGCCAAGTGGCGACTCTGAGATCAAATGAAAAAGAATCCTTTTCGATCAAATTTTATATTTTGTCACTTCATAATAAAAACCCTTTCAAACTTAAAATCATTATCTATTTTTTGTAAAAAAATGGGTGTGACAGTGATTATAAAGAAATTGGAACCTTGTTCTCCCCTGAAATAATCAAACGAATAGGGCAGTTTCTAAGCATAAGACCTGACTGACCACAGTTGAAGAACTTGTCCCTCTTCAACATAGAAACCTAGATGTAATCTACCACAAAACCTAGAGGGGGATATGATAGATCTGACTAGGCCCCATTAGCCTAAGACTAGGCACCCTGTGTCCTGAAGTTATCTCCACTATGGAAACGCCTATCACCCGATGAATTTGGGCAAAGAGAACTAGCCGTCGAGTAAGACCCAGGATTTCCACACTTCTTCTTGGGACACTTACCGCCATCCTTATCACTCTGTTGCTGGCCACCACCCTGCTCAGAAAATCTGAACTTCTTTTACTGCCTCTCTCCCAACATAGCTTTCCTATTCTTCTCTTTCTCTACCCACTGTATGTACAAAACTAACCTGGAGATATCCATGTACTTGATTAACAAGGTATACTTACTCTCAAGGATAAACTCGTGAGACAATGCCTAAGCAAACTTTCTCATTAGGGCCCTCATACTAGAAACCAACAATGGAGCATACCGAGACAACAAGTGAAACATTAAGGTATATTCCCTGACAAACATCTTACCTTGCCTTGAATTAACAAACTCTTCTGCCTTTGCTACCCTTAACTCCTGAGGAAAGAAGTGGTCCAGGAAAATATTAGAAAAATCCTCCCATAGTAATGACTCTGCACCATCACCCTTTGACTATTTCCATTCCTTCAGTTGATAGGCAATAAAATCAATGCCCTCCACATTTGGGGCATGCATAACATGGTAGATATTTTATATCTCATCTAGTAAACCTTGACAATACTCTTTACCCTTAACACTCATAAAGGTCAGAGGGTTCAACCTTATGAACTAGCCAACCCTTGTAGCCTCAGAAGATGGAGTAATGCAAACACCATACTTAGACTGAGTAGCAACCAACCATGACAACATATGGATAGAATGATGAAACTCAACATTCATCTCTTTAACCTAAGGAATCTGGGAAGGATAAGAGGGAACCAGTGGAACTCCAAGAAAATTTGAAATTGGACCCCTAGACAGGGTATGGATCCCATGAGTAGCGCGCGTTCCATTAGAATTGTCCCCAGTTTGGACAAAGGAGTTTTTGTGAGTTTCGTACCATCGAGGAATGATTTGAAAAGGAAAGTAACGGGAATAATAGAAGATTTTAGAATATAGACTATAAAACTTTAAAATAGAGCACAAGAAAGAGAAATATTCCTGTATGTCTTGTAGCCTCTCCTATATAAGTGGCGCAATACACACCATTAAAAGAAATTTTACTTGACATGGATTTTTGAACTCCTGAGTGACTATATACCTAAGGATATAATACCTATCTTACATGACCAGAACCAAGGCATAGTCATATCGGGTGCCTTAAGCCCAATCAAGACTTCAGACCACCCCCAATGACCAATGAAAACCACCTTACACCCGATGTCGTATGAATCCTAATTATATAACATAAAAAGATAGAACAATCATAAATCAAATACATTCAAGTGGTGATAGCCCCAATACCAATGCCAAGGATGGAATAAATACTGACACTGCCCATACCAACACAAACTAGTCTCACAAACCCTCTCTCCAAAATAAAAACAATATCCAATCGAGACATGCCCCAAACCATAGCCAAAACCAAAGTAAAAAAAATAACAAAGCTATGTAGAGAAGAACATAAAACTAATTGGAGCCTTTTGGAGTATGGAAGCTCGCCACTTCAATCCAGCACCAACTCTTCCTGAATCCAAAATTACTAAGCAGGATGAGTAGTATGGTTGGTACCTACATCACATAGGGATACAATACCCAGAGATGGGTAAATGAGTGGACACTAGCATGTACTCAGACATAAGGATAAAATAATGCCAAGATTTAAAATAGAGTAAATAACCATAAGCAATAACATCCATGCATATATATATGTAATCTATGCCGAGGAAGGGAACCGAGTTTAGTATTCTTTTAAAACCTTTAACCTGGGTTGTGTATCTTTACCTTTCTAAAATGACCTATGGGATACATGGGTCAAATGTTACCCCCTGAATGGGCCTAGTGCATGTAGCATACGAACCTGAGATATCATAGGGTAGGGGATTCCCATGAACCCTTCGTCCTCCAAGATACATATATATGATTATAAACTTAGGATATTCCTGTGTACCCATAAGTATATGGTTACCATGACCAACCCCCTTGGCCGCAAACATGAGTTTCCAGTGTCTGTTAATGAGTGTTGATTTTTCCACTCATTCTCACCAAATATTTGTGCATGTTACCTTGTTTTGAATGAATGAATGAGACATATTAGTGATAAAATGCACTAATATCCACTCATTATAGTCGTAGAGTTGAGGAGATCAACAGTTATTAATTGGAGGTTAAAATAATCAAAAGGGAGCAAGAAAAATGCTGTTGAAGTCTTGGAGAAGAAAGGCCTCAAGTACCGTGGTTGAGGTCTGCTGACCGCGATCGCGACAGTCAAGCAAAATTCATTCAACCGAGATTGCAGAAGTTACCCATGGTGGTGTAACTGCGATCGCAGCCAGACCCATGTGATCGAGGCTTAGTAGAAGAAATTAGCCCAAAGGCAAAACTGAAATACACGTGGCTGATCCCAATTTTGACAAAAAGATTCAAACCCTACCATCATGTATCATATTTTATCTTCCCCAATTTTTAGGTTTAGCTCTTGATTTCATAGACTCTATTTTTTGAGAAAAAAATATTGTATAATTTTTGGCTGAAGAATACATTGGAGACTTTCTAAGTGGGAGATTAGCTCACTTCTATTATAGATTTGTGGGAGATCCATGTTTAAAGTAAAATTCACTTAAGCTTCAATAAATAACTTCAATGGATATTATGGGTATATCTATGCTTATTTATCTTATGTATAACTAGATCTCGCTCTTGGGGTTATATGTGAATAGGGGTTTAGTGTATGTGTCATGGTATTGATTATCTTCTATTTAGTAGTTCATTTTTATGGATTTTATCATTGCTAGGCTAACTCGGTTAGGGTTGGATGGGTGAAATCCATAAATACCCACATGGGAATGATGAATGAAAGCTTCATGCTCTAGAAAACCCAAAGTCATCTTCGAAAGAGATGTCTTAGGAGAAGTTTAGGAATCCATATCATCTTTGAAAGAGGGATGTGGAGACCAATGCAATGATAAAAAATTGTGTGTGTAGTTTCCAAAATTTTCACTATATTAGACATAAGGATTAATATAAGGTTGACTATTCCATGGGTATCATCCTAGAAATAGGGATGTCTTGATTGAGGTTGTAGTTACCAATTGTTGAACACACCTATTAGGTATTCAAAAAAATCAATGGATGAATCATTGGTGTTTTATAGAAAGACCAGCATCAAAATCAATAAACAAACGTACCCATATTTGACTTACTAAATTGGTGATGATTGCTAACACCCACATATCACTCCCTTAGTAGTGCATAATCTCAAGATCCTTGCATACCTGTTAAAAATCTAATTATCTATAGCCCAAAATTTATACTAGAAAAAAACAAAAAGAAACTGTAGTATAGATACATATCTCCCCTATTTTTACCTTCTTGTAACGTTGCTTTGGATTTAACTTGTATATATTATTTCAAAGTAACTTGATTACCTCTCACATTGTTCCTTGTTGATTTGACTCCGACTCTAAAGTTGGGTAAATATATTGACGATGATCGCCTTGCACTAAAATTGATGTGTAAGTTGAGCGTTATCAAAAATGGTGTTGTTGATAGGGAATAATTTGGCGTATTAAGTTAGTTTGAAATTTTAGTTATTTTCTTAAATTCAAGCTTGTATATATTTGATTGTGGTTTTTCTTTATAGGTAGATATTATTTTATTTTTACTTTTCTCTATGGCATCTCCTAACAAATATGATTTTGGTAGTGGTAGTTGGAAATCCTATCGTGATGACCTATGTCCAATATATGATGGACTATACTTTAGAAGAGATTATAACTATACTCCCCGAAAAGAGATGGACTCGCCGTCTAAATCATATAGGGAGTATAGGTGGTCCTTATGTAGTGGTTGTGATGGACATTGGGATGATTATCCAAATTCCCCCTCCCCCTATTATACTAACCAAATTGCTAGTTTTTTATGAGATTAATAGGTCTTATGATAAGAAGAAGGAAAAACAAAATAGACCTATTGGTCTTAGAGCAATACTTCAAACCATTTGGGATCGGGTAACTATAATCGAGGATAATGTGAAGGACTTGCATCAATCCTATGGGGTGTTTGAAAGGGAAAATGTCAAGGCAAAGGAATTAGGCAAGGATATAATTCTAGCAAACCTCACAACTATGCCCATTTCCCAAGAGGAGGTTTATCGAGAAGTGAAACCAAGCTTTGATGAGGGGCTTGGTAGGAAAGACTCCTTGGTTACTTACCAACCATTTGAATCATACAAGGAAGAAAATTCCAAAATAAAATAAATGGTGCTAGAGTCAAAAGAAGAATCCATGCAAATCTCTTATGATCACTCAAGCTCATTTCGGGGTAAAAATGATTTGGAGGAGGCTAACCTAAAATTAGGGGTTGGACCTCATTCAAACAACTTTTCAACATGTTACTTAAAGGATAGGATGAGGATCCATCCTTATGATCAAATGGTGAATGTTGGGGAGATGGATTCCAACTCATATATTTTAGAGTTTGACATTCCAAAGAACACATGGAACCCCATCCATCAATGGACAATATACTTGTCTCCCAAAGTACAAGGAATGGCCTACTGATGTTCTCACTTTTACCCAAGAAGCCTAATCAAAATTTTAATGTAAAGCTGGGTAAAATGTTCAAATCTTCAAAATGGCGAGATCGAAGCTTCCTTGTAATTTTATCACCTCTTCCAAGCCTTATCTTGGAATATCTGAATCTTCTATCTCTCATTGCTTATTGAATGAAAGCTGGGATGAAGATTTAAATGTTCTAAGTGGAAGACCAAAAAGAGTGATGAGGGCATCATGCTACGACATTAAACTAAGCACTTGATAGGAGCCACCCCATCATGCCACGAAAAGTGAAACATATCCTTTTTAATTCATGGTTGGTAGAGTAGATTTTTTTTTGTTTATGGATGTATAATCCATGGAATGTTAGTGAAAAGAGGAATTTTAAATTAATTTGAAAAAGAAATATATGAAATTGACAAGTTGGACTGAACAAGAAGTGCAAGAAACCCGATTGTTTGGTCTTAGTTACAGTGATTGTGGTCTGTTCCACCATAATCATGGAGGCCGCATCACCGCGACTGCGTAACTAGGACTGTGATCATGGTCAAATCAATTTAAATAACCATCTGAATGCCTATTTTTCCCATGCTCCTCTCTCAATTTTTCTCAAAATTCTCTCAAATTTTTAGCATTGCATTGCCTTCCCAAGAGTCAGTTTATTCCATTTACATAATAAAATTTGCTATGTTGTCTCTATTCCCTTGTTCTTAATGTAATTACGTGCATAGAACCTATAGTTTAGGGAATGGCCTACAATATCTCTTTCAATACTAAATGCATGTTTGTTTGAAATTATGGCTATGGTTGGTTGCTCAAGTACCTAGATTTAAACCTTAAGTAGTTGCATGGAACGTGTACACTACGTGTTTTATTCAATGACCCTATGAACTCCATGTTAAATATTTCAAGGTTGGGGTTATAATTATGAAGTCTAGGCTTAAGTTCCTTAATAATAATGTTTAAATGCCTAGTTGAACACTAAATTATGGATAAAATTATGGTTTTGGTGAAAACTACAGAACTATCGACAATGATCTCCGGTACTGTGATTGTAGTATCGATGACCGCGATCGCAGTCACCGACCCATAATTGCCATACCTGAGAGCAGTGTCTGTAGAAATAATTTTTTTTTGCATAGTTGTTTCCTTACCAAGAACATTCTAACACACTACTACATAAGCCTATTTGGTTAATCTAGCATATTTTTTAGTGTGATAGTCAGAATGATGGTCTGGAATGTCTTGTTAACAGGTACTAATCCACCTCAGGGATGGAAGAATTTGAAAACAATAGATTCGTGACCCAATAATTTTAAAACTACTATAATCTAGACCTACACAGAACTAAGTTGCTCCCTGAAAGGGGTATCAACTTAGAAAAAGTGGAAGAAAAACTCTGAAGTGTTCATGCCAAACTTGATTAGACCGAGTGGATGTGTTTTTCCCCTACCCCTATATTTCTAATGAGCACTGGGTTCATAAATTCTATGCTAACCTAATATTAGCCTTTTTCACAAACCCAATATTGATTATTATGGGGAAGCAAGTGAACTTTGGGATAGAGCGGATCAACGAGGTATATGGGCTCCCAGATGCTGATATGGAGCAGTTTTATGCAAAAACATGTGAACCGGGGTCCTGGATGGAGGACATCTTATGTGCTGGCAAAAAGGTTTCTTGGGCCACCATCAAGAGAGATATTCTGATGAATGATTTCACAGGTGAGGCTAGGCTTTGGCTGAATATATTTAGTAGCCGAGTATTGTTGTGTACTCACATGACCATTTTTAAAGACACGTGAGATCGAATGGTGGCCTGTCTTCTCATGGGCATCGCCCTGAATATGGGTAAGATTGTGCATTCAGAATAAAGGTACATTAGAAATCATGGAGGTACACATCTTTTACTACCTTCCCTTATCACTGAGCTATGCAGAAGTGCACAGGTGGAGGAGTATGCTACATATACCTAGGTTTCCCCAGGACCACACATCTTCCCAGTCAAATTTATAGGTGAGGATTCCCAAGGTAAAAGTAAGAAAGGGAAGATGAACTCGAGAAAATTAGCCCAAGAGGACACAGAATCTTGCAGACCCTCATCAGCCACCACCTTTAATGATATCAATGGTTAGATACAGGTTGTGAGAGAACTACTATCCAGACTACCTCAAGGATCGGGAGAGTTCTCCACTGCTTGCCACTTGTACGTAGCTCAGTTGGACTATGAGAAATACCGGGAGGAGAAAAAGAAGCAGGGAGCCCTTATTTCCTATTTGAAGAGATCTTACTTAACCCTAGCTACATCATACAGGGACCTCAATGATTCATATGAAAAAATTGTCAAGAGAGATAAGAGGCAAGATAAATTTTCAAGAAGCTGTGGAATAAGGTGAAGGGCATCTTCAAGGTGTTCAAGACCAACCATCGAGTACCTTTACGGAGGATGGACAACGAGGACGAGTCCACTGCTGATTGGTCTGCTGATTATACTAAGGGTGATGGAGCAGAGTTAGCGGAACAGGATAGCTCTTGATGCGTACTCAGGGATACCCTTTTACTCTTGCTTACTCAAACATGCAGTGAGAACACTACATTCTTGTAGTTAAGGGTGACCCTGGGTGTGTATTGTTTTGATATTATGCATCCAATATTTCTGTTGATGTTGTGTTGGGATGACACTCTGCATACTATTTTTTGGGGGGGAGGCTACATTTTTTGGTACCCTTATGGTGACCACGATTTATGGATTATCATATGGTTTTAGATTTAGTTTTTACTTTTAATTTAATTTTAATTCTAATGATACACGACTAGTTTTTCCCTTTGATAGATTGAGAGATAAAATTCTTAAGGGTAAAGCGTCGTGTTTGGATTTTGAGGCATAGGTGCAGGGGAGGTTTGAGTAACCGTAGCATAGATATAAAAAATGCAAGGGAAGTATGAGTACCTGTGGCATTGTATATTGTAATATTTGGGTCACTTTGTACACCATTGGCGAAGTCTGAGTAGCCATATGGGTAGTTTTCCCATTTTGATCCTAAATGTGAGAATAAGCCTTTAATTGTAGCCATAGGTCAGCAAATTGTGCGAGAGGCCAATGCAAAAGAAACAACCCCCCTCCCCTCCCCCGTCTAAAATTTTTTAAAAATCAAGGGCATGGGCGTGAGAAATGTTGTAACTTTTTTTGTGGCTTCATAAATTTTAAGTTACTAATAAAAATTGATATGCCCATTTTGTCTCTTGTGGGATGGACATTCGAGCCCCCTTGGCAAATTTTACATGCCGTGTGCGGTGAGATTTTAGTATTCATCTCTTGTACACTTGTGTTATCTATAACTTGCCCTGATAGTGTTTCAAAACTAATTTTGATTGTATGTGGTTGGAGAAATGATCTTAATCCACCTTTGTTATTTCGAAACCCACTCAAGTCTAAAAATCCTACCCATGTATAATTATAATCCCTATTACCCACACTTGAGACTTTGGAACTTTCTTTGGGAAACTTATTACAACTCGTGATCCATTGTTTTTATCACTCTTTTGAACCAAACCCTCCTTGAACTTAAAAATGTAACTTGAGGAAAAAAGCCTAAGTTGGGGGTGGTAAAGGTTGATGGAAGAAAGTGCGAGGCCACAAAATTATTAGTGAAATGCCTTATAGCCTAAACCGTGAAAATAAATAAATAGAAAATAAATGAGTCTATCAAGGGAAGGAATTGCACATAAGTTGCAAGAAAAAGAAATGAAAGAATGGTGGTGAACAAAGGAAGCTAAAAGTAGGTGTAATAAAAGAATAAAAATAAACAAGATTGGCCCTTAGTCAAAAATGAGGTTTGAAAAGTATGATGTAGATGTTCAAGGAAGGGTGTAGCCATGTTATTCCCAAATGATATCCTACCCTAACCCGAACCTACATATCAAGCTAAGAAAGTCCTTTGAGATCTCCAACCATATATTTTCTTCATAGTGATGATTGAAAATAGGGGCAAGCATATGGTATGACACCTATTGCATAGAGATTTGTTTTGTGTGAGAGAGAGTTCTTACACTTAAAACTCCTTGTTGCATTTATGGTAGCTTATTGTGTTGAATTTTCTTTCTTGTGAGGATTGGCATGCGAAACAAGTTGGGGTGGGCGATTTTGTCACCTTTCGAAGAATGAGGAAAATGGAGTATAGCTAAGTTGTGGTCAAGAGAAAGACATCTCTAGATTGTTGGTTGCTATTTATTGGTTGGTCTTTTAAGTCCTATGTATCCTGGAATGTTGTATCTTATGATGAGGGGTGTAGTGGAAATTAACATAGCCCGTATGCAATGAGCTAATTGTAGTTGCGACTAAAGTTGAAGTTATTGTGAGATTTAAGGTATAAAGTTTGGGCATAGAGAACTGTTGACTCATGGTAAGATGTAGTATTGCTTGAGAACAAGCAAATGCTTTAAGTTAGGGGTGTTGATGAGTGATGATTTTACCACTCATTCTCACTAAACATTTGGGCACATTACCTTGTTTTGAAAGAATGAATGAGACATATTGGTGATAAAATGCACTAATATCCATTTGGAATACCCAGAACATTATTTAAGTCAAATCTAGTCTCCAGAAGAGTTAGTGATGACTTCCTAAATGATTAATGTTTAAATCATTTAGAATTTCCATAATTTCGTCTAAATATGATATCAGAGAAGAAAGTTATGGATATTTTACTGAGAGCTGTCAGAACCGCCCAGGTGCAACGGGCAGGTTGATGGACCATCGAGCTATCGATAGACCGTCACATAAATCGTAGCAGCTAAGGCAGTAAGTCAATATTCTGGCTAAGGTGTGACAGACAGTTTGACAGATCGTCAAGCTAGCGATGGATCGTCGCCCAAACCGTCGCTACTAAGGCATTGAGTCCCTATTCTGGCCCAAAAGCGATGGTCAGAATGAAGGACCATTGAGTCAGCGATGGACCTCACACAATCCACCACAGATCCTGTTCAGTAATTTAAATCCACTTTTAAAAGGGTATTTGGGTATTTTTCCACCCGTTTTAACCCCTAATTATACCGGACAATAGCTTATAACTTCATTATTCATTCACAATACATAATTAGGGGTTCTCTCAAAGATCATTCCCCAAGAACAAGAAACCCTAGGTGATTAATAACAAGTCAAGAATTCAAGTTTTCCTCCACAAATCTTTAAGAAATCATCCACCCAGGTATGTAAAGTGTTCATTCATGGATTTATTTCATCCTTGAAGCCTAAGAATCCAATGTTAAATTATAAATTGTGATGTTTATGTTGTGGATTGATTACGATTATGTTGATGTTGTGTATGATACCCAAGTTGGAATTGTTAAATGTGTTTTCATTAATTTATGCTAGCATGTGGATTGAAATCTACTAAATTGTGTTGATTTATGCAACCATGATGAATTAATTTAATTTCCAAGCCTAAGATTGTAATTATTCATGCAAGGTGTTTGATAAAATGCCTAATAGAATAGGAAACATGCCTTATGACTCAATTGTGACCAAAATGATAAACCTGTTTTTCACCCTTCAGTTCAAATGACTCCCCTTCTATAGTTATGCTTTGTGATGGATTGATGTAATTCTCATGAGATTAGGCTTATGAAATTATGACATATTTACATGCACTTCGATTCATGTGTGAGCGTATGGAATGCAAATACTTTATGAATATCCCGATGATTGTACTATGAATTATTGAATATGGTCATATGTTAAGAAATGTCAAGTCTTGTAAGTCTCATGCTATTGATTCCTGAGGGTACTTGTACCCGACAATTTAGCTGTGTGCCTAGAGCCAGTGTCATGTTTTCAATATACTCTCAGTCAAACCATTTTTCAGCAGAATTCAGTCAGTCTAATGACTCAGTAATCTCAGTAATCTCTATAATCTTAGTAATCCACATCAATTATTAGATCATAGTGATACTCATTCAGTTGATGGAACTCAGTAAACTCAGTCCATTCAGTTTAGTATAATTTATTCAGTGTCTAATACTCGATGATAGTTCTACAGAATTCAGGACTATCAGATATAGTTACCCAGTTTAGTATGAAACTCATCTAGTTCCATCAAAAATAGGACTGTCAGACACATTCATTCAGATAATAGTAGAACATTTATACGAAACCTATGTTATCAGTATTTAGATTCAGTGATGTCTTGATCTCAGATACAGTTCATGTATTCATGTATGTATTCTCATGTTCATGTTATTTGGTCAGCTAGTATTGTTCATGCATATAAACCCTTGTATTCATCCTACGTCACTTGCATACCAGTACATTCAATTGTACTTACATATTTGTGCTATTGTGTTTTATACCATAGGTTCAGAAGCACAAGCTCCAGAGCATCAGTAGCATTCTAGTCTCATCAGTCAGAGTTAGTAGTGATTCCTCATCCTTAGAGGACATGATCATTAATTTATTATGCCATTACATAGTTTATTTCAGTAGTTGGAGTTAGTTGGGGACATGTCCCATCAACTACTAATTCAAACAGTTCAGTTTTAGAGTCTTTCAGACTATAGTATGTTTAGACAGTTTATTTCAGTTCATGTTATGGTATTGATATACCGTACTCTCAAATAGTATGTTTTATCAATTTTGAACCTTATGACATGTTCCAGTCTATTATTTCTGCATTTTACATGATGCCATACAGTATACAGGTACAAATATCAGTCATGGGTTAGCTTGTTGTCCTTCGGGGTCTTGAGCACCGTGTAGCATTCTGGGTACTAGATTTGGGGCATTATAAACTTGGTATTAGAGCTTAAGGTTCAATAGTGTCCTTGGAAGTCTGAAAGCCACATCTAGTAGATTCTTGTGCATGGGTGTATTGTGCACCATATTTTTGTACAGGAGGCTATGAGATATTTTAGGAATATTTTCCCAATTTTCAGTATTCATGTTTTGCTAGTGAGCATAATCTTAAGTTAATACCTCAGTGTAATCCCTTTCTTATCCATTTACAGAACATGCCTACCAAGAAGAGAACTGGGAACCAGTCATCCCCTCAACCCAAAGATCCATTGGGTGAACATGTCTCTCATACAGAGTTAAGAGCTGCATTCACTACTCTTGCTCAATCAGTTTCTACTCAAAATGAACGATCGACTGTCGTTCCAGCCAACCCAGTGTCCAATTCAGCTGCAGCCAGGATTCGGGACTTCATCTGAACGAATCCTCCATCCTTTTTCGAGTCCAAGTCAGATGAGGACCCTCAAAAATTCCTTAATCTGGTTTAGAAGGTTACTAAAATCATGGGGGTTACTCCTAGTCGGAGTGCTGAGATAGCTGCATATCAGTTGCAGGATATTACTCATACTTTGTTCAAACAGTGTAAGTCAGAAAGGCTAATTGATGCAGGATCCACGGAGTGGGAGTAGTTTGCCATCGCATTCCTAGTGAGGTTCTTTCCCCTAGAGCTGAGAGAAGTTAAGATGTTATAATTTTTCAACCTCAGGCAGGGCAATATGATGGTGAAATTAGTATTCTTTTAGGTTTACTCAATTAGCCAGATATGCTCCTCATGTGGTTACAGATAGCACGACCAAGATGGGTAAGTTTGTCTCTGGGGTGAATGATAGTGTGGTGAATGAGTGTAGGTCTGCGATGTTGAATAGTGGCATGAACATATCTAGGCTTATGAGCCATGCTCTATAGATAGAAGAGAAAAATATGAAGATGAGGGAGAAGCAGAATAAGAGAGCAAGGACAAGTAGTTTCAAATTTTCTCAGCCTAAGTCCGATGGAGGAAACCGTTCTCAGTACTATCCTAAATCATCAGTTCCAGCTCCTTGTTCATCCAGTTCTCCAGCTCCTAAGTTCAGGGATGGTAATAAAGATAGGGCTCTAGGCTCTAAGTCTCAGGGCAGTGTTAGCAATGCTCCAATTAATCCCCTTTGTCAGACTTGTGGTAAGAACCATAAGGGCATGTGAAGAGCTAGCAGAAATGTCTTTTTCGGATGTGGCAAGCCAGGCCACAGAGTCAGAGATTGTTCTCAGTCAGGTTATCAGGGTTAGCAAAATCGTTCCTCAGCTCATTCCGATCACCCAAATCAACAGGGTGCCACTTCCAGTGCTACTAGTGGGTAATGCCCAAATCGACATTATGTTCTCTAGTCCCGATAGGAACAGGAAAATTCTCCTGATATGGTTACTATTACATTATAGATCTTTCACTTACATGTTTACGCTTTGCTAGATCTAAGAGCTTCCTTGTATTTTGTTAGTCCTTACATAACAGTTGATTTTGGAGTAAGTCCCAAAATTCTAACAGAGCCCTTCTCAGTATCTACCCCAGTGGGTAAAACTATCATAGCCAAATAGGTATACAGGAACTATCCAATTATGGTATCTCAGAAAATCACTTCAGCAGACTTAGTCAAATTAGAGATGACTGATTTTGATGTCATTCTCAGCATAGATTAGCTTCATTCCTCTTATTCCACAGTCGACTGTAGAAATAGAGTTGTCCAATTTTAGTTTCTGAATGAACCTGTCCTAGAATGGAGGGGTAGTACTTCATCTTTCAGAGGTCAGCTTGTTTCCTACTTTCTGGCACAAAAAATAATATCTAAGGGATGCGTCTATCATCTTGTTCAAGTTAAGGTCACTAGTTATGAAACTCTCAGTCTTGAATTAGTCCCAGTCGTAAATGAATATTTAGATGTATTTCTCGAAGTTCTTCCAGGAATTCCTCCCAAATGGGAAATAGACTTTGATGTTGATCTCTTTCCAGATACTCAGCTACATCAATTCTGCCATACGTTATGGAACCATCAGAACTTAGAGAATTAAAGGAAAATTTGAAGGATCTCCTAGAAAAAGGATTCATCAGACCCAGTGTGTCCCTATGGGGTGCACTAGTCTCATTCATATGAAAGAAAGACGGTTCTCTCAGAATGTGTATAGACTATCGCTAACTTAATAAAGTCACAGTTAAGAACAAGTATCCACTTCCCAAAATCGATGACTTGTTTGATCAACTTCAGGGTGCCGGCTATTTTTCTAAGATAAACCTCAGATCAGGCTATCATCAGATAAGAGTCAGAGAAAGTGACATTCAAAAAATAACTTTTCGTACTTGGTATGGTCATTTCAAATTCTTAGTTATGTCCTTTGTTCTAACAAATGCCCCAGAATCTTTCCTGTACTTGAGGAACCGTGTGTTCAAGCATTACTTGGACATGTTCGTTATAGTCTTCATAGATGACATCCTTGTTTATTCTCATAGTAAGCATGATCATGCAAACCATCTTAGAATAGTATTGTAGACTCTCCGAAATCATCAGTTGTTCGCCAAATTTAGTAAGTGCGAATTTTAGCTAAGGTCATTAGCATTCCTTAGTCATATTATTTTCAGTGATGGAATTAGAGTCGATTTTCAAATGACAAAAGCTGTAAGAAACTGGCCTCGCCCTATCTCTCTATCAAATATTAAGAGATTTTTGTGTTTGGCAGGCTATTACTGATGGTTTATTGAGGTATTTTCTTCTATTTCATCCCCTATGTCTAAATTGACTCAGAAGAAAGTCAAGTTTCAGTGTTCAAATCCTTGCAAGAAGAATATTCAAGAGTTGAAGACTCGACTCACCTCAGCTCTAGTTTAGTGTCTTCCAGATGGTTTTGATGGGTTCGTAGTGTATTGTGATGCATCCAGAGTACGTTTGGGTTGTTTCCTCATGCATCATGGTAAGTTCATAGACTACGCCTCTAGATAGCTTAAACCCCATGAGAAGAATTATCCTACTCATGATCTCGAGTTAGCAGCCGTACTTTTTGTCTTTAAGATCTAGAGGCATTATCTATACGGAGTTCATGTAGATGTGTTCACAGATCATAAGAGCCTTCAGTATGTCTTTTCTTAGAAAGATCATAATCTTAGTTAGAGAAGGTGGTTAGAGATCTTGAAAGATTATGACATAAGTGTCTTTTATCATCCGGGCAAGGCCAATGTGGTGGCCGACACTCTCAGTACACTGTCTATGGGTAGTAATGCTCATGTTGAGGACAGTAAAAATAAGTTAGCCCAGGAAGTCCATCAGCTTTCCCAAATAGGTGTTCGCCTAGTTCATTATTCAGAGGGTAATATATGTGTTCAGAATAGTTCAGAATTATCTCTAGTTTCCGAGGTGAAAGAAAAGCAAGATAGAGATCCTAGTCTAGTCAAGTTGAAAGAGTCAGTCAAGGATTATAAATTAGAGGTTTTCTCCCAAATCAAGGATCATAAATTAGAGGTTTTTTCCCAAAGGAGAGATGGTGTTCTGCGTTGTCAGAGTCATTTGTGTGTTCCAGGTGTAGTTGACTTAAGGCAGCAAATTCTTACAGAAGCATATGCTTCTTTTTACTCTATTCATCCGTAGGACACAAAGGTGTACTACAACTTACGAGAGGTCTATTGGTGAAGTAGGATGAAAAGAGATATTGCAATGTTTGTGTCTAAGTTCTCTATATGTTAGCAAGTTAAGATTGAGCATCAGAAGCCTAGTGGGTCCATGTAGGAGTTCAGTATTCCTACTTGGAAGTGGGAAGAAGTGAACATGGACTTTGTGATGGGTTTGCCTCTCGTCGCCAGCATGATTCAGTTTGGGTCATTGTAGATAAGATGACCAAATCAGCTCATTTTCTTCCAGTCCATACCTCTTATTTAGCTGAGGATTACGCCAGACTCTATATTAGGGAGTTGGTCAGATTGCACGGTGTTTCGTTATCTATTATCTCAGACAGAGGTACATAATTCACCTCTTATTTCTGGAAAGTATTCCAAAAGGGTCTTGGTACCTAAGTTTATCTCAGTACAACCTTCCATTCCCCCACAGATGGTCAAGAAGAAAGGACCATTCAGACTTTAGAAGATATGCTAAGGGCATGTGCAATTGATTTCAAGGGTAGTTGAGATAACCACTTTCCTTTGATTGAGTTTGCATATAACAATAGCTATCATTCTAGTATTCGGATGGCTCCAGTCAAAGCTCTTTATGGTAGGATATGCAAGTTTCCAGTCAGTTGGTTCGAAGTTTATGAGGCCTCAGTTATAGGGCCTGACCTAGTATTCAATGCCTTAGAAAATATCCAGTGTATCAAAGAAAGACTCCGAGATGCTCAGAGCCGATAGAAGTCTTATGCAGATGTGCACAGAAAGGATCTTGAGTTTAAGATTATTGATTATATCTATCTAAATATCTCTCCCATAAAGGGAGTGAAGTGGTTCGACATAAAGGGAAAGCTCAGTCCCCGATATGTTAGTCCCTTCAAAATTCTCAATCATTTTTGAAAGGTATCTTATGAGGTCAAGTTACCTTCAGATCTGGCATTAGTTCATCCAGTCTTCCGTGTCTCTTTGTTTAAGAAGTTCATAGGTGACCCGACAGTCGTAGTCTCTATTCAGAGCATAGATATTCAGAACAACCTCTCTTATAAAGAGATTTCAGTTAAAATCCTAGACTATCAGACTCACAGATTGAGGAACAAAGAAGTTCCTCAAGTCAAAGTTCTATAGAGAAATCAGTCCGCTGAGGGAGATACTTAGGAAGGAGAAGAAGATATGAAAACCAATTACGCTCACCTCTTCTCTGCTAACTTAGATCTAGCTCAAGGCAACAATTCTCTTTAAGCTTTTCAGTTTCATGTTCAGGTTTTAGTTATAAGCTTTGTATCCATTTTATGTTCATAATTCCATTATAACCTTTTTATTAAATACCATTGCATTTTCAGGCATTCATTCATGTATCAGTTCAGTCAAGTAATCATGCATAAGATATGCATTCTCATTGTGAGAAAATTTGTTCCTCAGAACACTCAGTCATGCATTCAGGAATCAGTTACTCATGCATCAGATATGATTGTTCACTATGATATATAGTCATTTTATCAGTCATGTTTCAGTCATTCATGTTCAGGATATTCTTCAGTTTGCTATTTCTCCCCTCTCAGTTAGTCTCATTCGAGGATGAATGTTATTAAGAGGGAGATATTTTAATACCCCGAACTTTATTTAAGTCAAATCTAGTATCCACAAAAGTTAGTAATGACTTCCTAAATGATTAATGTTTAAATAAGTTAGAATTTTCCCAATTTCGTCCAAATCCGGTATCGGAGTAGAAAGTTATGGATGTTTTACTGAGAGCAGTCAGAACCACCCAGGTGTGACAGGCAGGTTGACAAACCATCGAGCTAGAAATGGACCATCGCCTAACCATCGTAGCTAAGGCTGTAAGTCAATCTTCTGGCTAAGGTGTGACAGGATGGTTAATGGACCGTCAAGATAGTGATGGACCGTCACCCAAGCCATCCCTACTAAGGAAATGAGTCCTAATTCTCGCCCAAGTTCGACGATCAGATCGATGAACCGTTGAGCTATCGACGGACCATCTCATGGGCCATGACAGATCCCATTCAGCAATTTAAAGCCATTTTTAAAAGGGTATTGGGGTCTTTTTCCACCCTTTTTAACCCCTAATTATACCAGATAATAGCTCATAGTATCATTATTCATTCACAATATCTAATTAGGGTTTATCTCAAAGATCAATCCCCAAGAAAAAGAAACCCTAGGTGCTTAATTCCAAGTCAAGAATTCAAGCTTTCCTCCACAAATCTTTAAGAAATCATCCACCCAGGTATGTGAAGTGTTCATTCATGGATTCTTTTCGTCCATAAATCCTAAGAATACAATTTTAAATTATAAATTGTGAAGTTTATGTCGTGGATTGATTACGATCATAGTGATGTTGTATATGATACCCAAGTTGGAATCTTTAAATGTGTTTTCATTAATTTATGCTAGAATGTGGATTAAAATCTACTAAATTGTATTGATTTATGCAACCATGATGAATTAATTTAATGTCCAAGCCTAATCTTATAGTTCTGCATGCAAGGTGTTTGAAAAAATGCCTAAGAGAATAGGAAACATTCCTTATGACTCAATTATGACCAAAATGATGAACGTATGTTTCACCCTTAAGTTCAAATGACTACCCTGTTATTGTTATGCGTTGTGATGGATTGATATAATGCTCATGAGATTAGGCTTATGAAATTATGACATGTTTATATGCACTTCTATTCATGTGTGAGCTTATGGCAGGCAAATACTTCATGAATATCCCAGATGATTATACTATGAATTGTTGACTATGGTCATATGTCAAGAAGAGTCAAGTCTTGTCAGTTTCAGGCTATTGAGTCATGGGGGTACTTGTACCCGAAAATTTAGTTATGTGCCTAGAACAAGTGTCATGTTTTCAAGATACTCTCTTTTAAGACATGTTTAGTAGAATTCAGTCCGTCTCATGACTCAGTAATCTTAGTAATCTCAGTAATCCCAATCAGTTATCCAATTTCAGTGATACTCTGTCAGTTAACGGAACTCAATAAAGTCAGTCCAGTTAGTTCAGTATAATTAATTTAGTTTCTAATCAGATGGGAGTAGGATTCAGAATTAAGTGAGCCCAAGGATGGGAAGTAGGATTCAGCATAGAGTAAGGCCAAGGATGGGAACTCACCTGCGAGTAGAGGTTGTGATTATTAGAAGTAATCGTTGCGCTCTAGAACTACATATCCAGTGTAGGTTGAGACATCTAACCTGTTAGATGAGGGTTGATGATGTGGATTAACCTATTAGATGAGGTTCCCACCATTCTCCTTAGAGTACCTGTTTGATGAGGGATAACTCACAGCTTGTCTTTACTAGTGGCATGATATTAACACCCTTCTAATTGGGGTTACAGATTGGACCCCAATTCAACTATATTGCATTATTTGGCGCATGTCGGTTAGGTAACTACTTCTCACAGTTCCATTCTTAATCTTAGTAATAGAATTTAGATAGTTCTATATAATTCAGGACTACCAGATATAGTCACCCAGTTCAGTACGGAACTCAGCTAGTTCCATCAGACCAGGACTGTCAGACACAATCATTCAGATAATAGTACAATAGTTATACAAAACCTATGTTATCAGTATTCAGATTCAGTAATATCTTGATCTCAGATATAGTTCACGTATTCATGCATGTATTATCATGTTCATGTTATTCGGTCATCTTGTATTGTTCATGCATATAAACCCTTGTATTTAGCCTACCTCACTTGCATACCAATAAATTCAATCGTACTGACGCATTTGCGCTATGGTGTTTTATACCATAGGTTCAGAAGCACGATCTCCAGAGCATCAGTAGCATTCCAGTCTTAGCAATCAGAGTTAGAAGTTAGTCATCATCCTTTGAGGACATAATAATTACTTTATTATGTCGTTATTTAGTTTATTTTAATAGTTGGAGTTAGGTGGGGATATGTCACATCACCTCCTTATTCAGACAGTTTAGTTTTAGAGGCTTTCAGACTACAGTATGTTCAAACAATTTATTTTAGTTCATGTTTTGGTATTGATATATCGTACTCTCAAATAGTATTTTTTAATCCATTTCGAACCTTATGGAATGTTCCAGTCTATTATTTCTACATTTTACATGATGTCATATAGTATACAGGTACAGAAATCAGTCATGGGTTAGCTTGTGGTCCTTCGGGGTCATGAGAACCATGTAGAAATTTGGGTACTAGATTCGGGGTGTTACACTACTCATTAGAGTCATAGAGTTAAGGAGATCAAAAGATATGGATTGGAGCTCAAAATGATCAAAAGGGAGCAAGAAAAGTGCAGCTGAAGACTTAAAGAAGAAAGGACTCAAGTTCCACGCTCGTAATCTGCTGACCAATATCGTGGCAGTCAAGCAAAAGTCATTCAACTGCAATCTCAAAAGTTACTCGCGGTCGCAGCTGGACCCGAGCAATCGTGACTTAGCGAAAGAAATCAGCCCAAGGGAAAAACTAGAAATGCACGTGGCTGATCCCAATTTTGACAAAAAAGATTCAAACCCTAGCATCATGTATAATATTCCATCTTCCCCAATTTTTAAATTTAGCTCTTAAGTTCATAGCCTCTAGTTTTGGAGAAGAAAACATTTTATAATTTTCGTATGAAGAATATATTAGAGACTTTCTTAATGGAAGATTTGCTCACTTCCATTCTTGTTTTGTGGGAATGCCAAGTTTGAAGTAACATTGACTTAAGATTCAATAAATCACTTCAATAGAGATTATGGGTATATCTATGCTTATTTATCTTATGTGTATCTAGATCTTCCTTTTAGGGTTATGTGTGAATAGGAGTTAAATTGTGTGTGGGTTGTTATTGATTAGCTTCTATTTAGTAGTTCAGTTTTATGGGGTTTATCATTACTATGCTAACTTGGTTGGTTTTTTATGGGTTAAAGACCATAATACCCATATGGGTATGATGAGTGAAAGCTCCATGCTCTATAAAACTCAAAGCCATCTTCGAAACAACGGGTTTAGGTGATGTTTAGGAATCCATATCATACTTTATAAAAAGGATATGGAGACCAAAGCAATGATAGACAATTGTGTGTGTAGTTTGCTAATTATTCACTATCTTAGACATAAGGGAGAATATGAGGATGACTATACCATGGGTATCATCCTACAAATTAGGATGCCTTGATTGAGGTTGTGGTTACCAATTGTTGAACACACCTATTAGGTATTCGAAAGAATCAATGGTGAAAGTGTGGTGTTTTTTTGAAAGACTAGCATCAAAATCTATAACAAACCTACCCATATTTGAATTACTAAATTGATGTTGATTGCTAACATCGACATATCATTCCCTTAGTAGTGCATAATCCCAAGATCTATGCATACCTATTAAAACTCTAATTATTCATAGCCCCAGATTTATACTAGAAAAAACCAAAAAAAAATATTAGTATAAATACCTATCTCCTCTATTTTTACCTTCTTGTAACAATGGTTTAGATTTCACTTGTGTAATGCCCCGAATATGGTACCCAGAATGCTACATGGTGCTCATGACCCCGAAGGACCATAAGCTAACCCATGATTAATATCTGTAACTGAGAACTGAATAATATACTATAATTATGCAGAATATAAGTTGTATGGCCATAAGGTTCAAAACAAAACTAATACTGTATATAAAACAATATTTTTAATGGGGTATAACAATACCTAAAGCTGAAATAAACTGTCTGAAACATGCTGTAATCTGAAACCCTCTAAACTGTCTGAAATCTGTGGAGTTAATGGGACATGTCCCTAACTATCTATGAACTACAGAAATAATAAAGAAATAAAATAACCATCCTATCCTTGAATAATGAGGACTCACTTCTAATCTAGCTGCTGAACGTCTGATCAACTAAGGATGCTCGGGAGCTCGTGTTTCTAAACCTATGGTATAAAACACCATATCTCAAATCCGTTAGTACATTGAATGTACTGGTATGAAAGTTAGGTAGGATAAATGCAATGGTTCATATGTATGAACAATATTAACTGACTGAATAAGATGAACATGAGAGTACATGCATGAATACGTAACTGTAACTGAGATCGTGATAGAACTGACTCATGATTCAGATAACGTGGATTTTCTTATATCTTAGTACTAATACTGGTATATTTAATGACTAGGTTTATTGAGTACTGAGGAATTAATGTCGTATTTCTGATAATGATGTGACTGTTTTTGACAGTTCTTATTATGAAGAACTGGTCTGATTGTCCTAAAATCTAAATACTAGTAACATGAATTTCATATAAATAATATACTATTAACTGGGTAACTGTGTCTAACAGACCTAAAATCTGGTGGAACTAGCTAAGTTCCATACTGAGCTGAGCAACCGTATCAGACAGTCCTGATTTCTCTAGAACTGGACTGAGTTCTATTCTGAAGACTGAATATGAAACTGAAACTGTGTGAGGTAATAATCTAATCAACATGTCCTGGTAAGCTATTATAGCTGAGTTGGGGTCCAATTTGTAACCCCAATTGGAATGATGTCAATACTGCGCCACTGGTAAGGACAAGCTGTGAGTGACCCTCATCTGACAGTGGCCCCAAAAGAGAATAGTGGGACCCTAATCTGACAGTGTTTATCCACCTCATTAACCCTCATCTGATAGTGGTGATGTCTCAACCTATGATATTTATATAGATCTAGAATGCAAGGATTGCTTCTAAGGATGAAACCCTCAACTGTCAGTGGGTTTGTCCTCATCCTTGGGTTCACTCGGTGCTAAATACTAATCCCATCTGAATAGAAACTGAACATGATTAACTGAACTGAACTAGACTGAGTTCATTGAGTTCCGTTAACAGTCAGAATACTATGGATATTACTGAAGTACTGAGCTTTATGAGATTACTGGGATTACTGACTTTACTGAGTTTTCCTGAGTCACATAACTGACTGAATTCTACAGAATAGTACTTGACTGAGGATATCGTGAAAACATGACACTGTCTCTAAGCATAAAGCTAAATTTTTGGGTACAAGTACCCTCAGGACTCGATAGCATGAAACTGACAAGACTTGACACTTCTTTAACACATGATCAATATTAACAATTCATAATAGAATAAGTTGGGAATTTCATGAAGTACATGGTTATCATAATCTTGTACATGGAAGGAATGCATATAATCAATGTCATAATTCCATATTCTAGCATCATGGGCACTTCAACAAATATCTACATTGCACATCAATAGCATGGGTGTAATTTGAACATAAGGGTAAAACATGAATCCATTACTTGAGTCACAATTGAACTATATTACATGATTTCTAGTCTTCTAGGCATTTTATCAAACACCTTACATGCACCACTTAGGGCATAGGCATAATCATCAATTAACACCTTATAAACCACTCAATTCATGGATTTAAACTCATATACTAACGTAATTCCATAAAAACACATTGCGATTCAAACTTAGGAACCATACAACAACAATAACATAAACATAATCAACCCACAACATAATATTCATAATACATGATTTAAAACTTGATTCTTAGTCTTCATAGACGAAAGGAATCCATGAATGAACATTATGCATACCTAAGTTAATGAATTTGGAAGGATTGATGAAGAGTTATTGTGATTTGGCCCTAGAATTTGAGATCTAGGGTTCTTTTTCTAGATAGAGAAGGATTTTGTTCTTGATAGAAAGTGAGGAAAAGTTCTATAATAGGGTTTTTAGGGCATAATTTTGTGGTCAAAGGATGATCTGGAACATGGAAAAAGACCCAATTACCCTTAGAAGGTTTTTTATTTTTTATCATTTGGGAACCTGGTGCGATGTGGAGCTATCGCATCGTGCTATTGGAAATTGCAGACTGGGATTTGGGCTGACGGCGTGAAGCTGTAAAATCGCGTTACAATACTGGATGGGACCTAGAATCTTAGAGAAATATGGTGGTATCACAATGAGATACTGGAAATGGACAATTGTGAACTATGCATTTAGCGTGACGCACCACTACTGCGGATCAATATTGGAAATTGACAATTGCCATTTATGCTAGCTCCGCGATGCGCTGATGGCTCAGGTGATACACTATCTCATTAAAAAGGCTCTAATTCTTCGCCTGGGTGTCAGATTTGGGTGAATTTAGTATTGACGGAAAGCTTATTCAATTTCCCACACACAAAAAAAGTAAAAATCTTGAAAATTCCATATGTATAAAATTGGATTCATCTTTTAAAGAAAGTCTATAACATTTTTAGGATAATTTTAAGCTAGGTAAAAGTACGGGGTATTACAACTTGTATCTATTATTTCGAAGTAACTTGATTTCCATTCACATTATTCCTCGTGGATTCGACCCCGACTCCAAAGTTGGGTAAATATATTGACAATGACTGCCTTGCACTTAAATAGAGGTGTAAGTTGAGCATTATCATCCGTCTATTCGACTCACACCTTCACGGTAAGCTATCACAACTCATCATTATTACCCAATTAAAACCGTTACCACAAAATAAAAAACGCAATTCGATAAGTTATTAACCAAGTCTTTATGAAGTGGTATCATCATACCGACTATACCTTGAAAGCAATGTCATTAGCCAAATACTTAGGGGATTCACATGTACTAGATAGTATTTCCAATCAATCAAAACCATGTCTACCAAGACCTCTCCAAATCATTTAATTTAATTAATCCATTTAGGGTTCCATTACTATATTATGCAATGCAAGTTTTTCAATAGAAATCAAGCTATGTGATAAAAGCATTCTCATAGGCATTTTAACAAATATGTTGTGGGCATATTGTTTCCAAAACAAAAATCTAGAACAAATTAACCATTCCCATGCAACCACATGTTCAAAAACCCATTATAACATGAAAAATCATAAATAGAACATGGGAAAATATCATCCAACAATTAGTAACAAAAATCCCCAACATCCAATCAAAAACCAAAACAAACCCACTATAATGCCATGAAAATTATTAAGTAAATTATGCTTATAGTTGAACTAACAATGAGAAGGGAGTAACATGAGTACAGAGAGAAACCACCCTTATAATCCCTGAATTGATTTTATTAAGGAAACCTGGACTTTCTTAAACCAAGAGCCTTGAGTGAGATTTGAGAGTTTTGAGTTTTTTTTATTAAGAATACTAGGGTAAATAAAGTCCAAATAGTTCTTTAGGTTGTGGGGTCAAGATAAGTTTAGATAGGAAATGTACTAAATACCCCAACTTAAAATGTAAAAAATTTTAAAGGTGGGTACGATTTGGGCATCTTACTCGTATCCCATCATTTGAGTAGGAACCCTAACTCTTAGTCAGCACAGAAAGTTGGACATCAGACACTGTTCATCATACGACTCCCCTTAACTAAGTCATACCATCATAGTGCGACAAGTACCCACCTTGTCATACCCTTAGCAGAATGTTAAGGCTAAATGATGAACCACATACGGTTTGGATTATATCACTCGTATCATGTACATACAACTTTTATGATATCCACTCGTATCTTGGATAGTAAATAACCTACCATACACATGATTACCATATAACTTGGGATACTAATTCGTACCCACATCATACAACTAGAAAGCTTGAGTCATATGATGGCCAGAGAGTTCAAAACACAGGAAATTTCTAAGGACCAGAAGCTAGGGTGTTTCAACCACCATAATGGTTTGATCCTCCTCTTACGCATTTATATAATCATTGGTAAACATCCAATACAACCTCACAACATTGGTGACCTTACTATGATGATGGTTCCTAAATAGAAACTCAAGGAAGCTTCAGTAGTTTTTCCATTTTGGAGTACACACCTTGATTTTTGGCAACACAAATATATCATGATGTAGAAACTATTATAATAAAAATTTTACGAATCTAATTTCCATTCTAAAAGTTTATATGAAATACTATACCTCGTTATTATCCATTAAAGAGAACTACACTATAAAACACTACACCATAAGACTCAACTATCTATTAAATACACATTACTAGGATTTTAGTCGCAACTAATTTGGCTTTAGAATTTATCAACTCTTATCCTAAGGAAAACTCTAATGGAGTACTTATATCCCAGACTTGTCATGACCTGAATCTACACCCTTGACATAACACAGTGCTTTGAGCCACAAGTAACCCTGAGCTACCACGGCATGGGATAATAATAACACTAGAGAAACTTAATAACTAATTTTGAAGATAATAAATTTACATAATTATAAATCTAAAATAATATCTAGTCTAGATAAACACAATTACTGAAATATCTAACTTTATATTTTAAAGCATCTACTATGTAATAAATTGCTAGGACAGGTCCCCAGCTAACTCTAAATATCTGGAACTAAAAATAATACTCAAATAAAAAATAAATCATGAAGTCTCATCCTTGTAAATAAGTACTCACCACTAATAGTTGTTGAGATAGCACTAAAACGTACTAATTATGAGGCTGATCTTGAGCATCTAGATTTATAGCATTAGATGATACAACAGAAATTACAGACCTATATTTGGGGTTAGAACCTATGTAACTGAACCCAGTACAAGTTGGTGTTAAGTACTACTCCCAATTTTATTTATTCTAAGAGTCATTAAACTGATTCTCTATATCAGGGGTCAGAATCAATGTAAACCTAAAAATATTAAGAAGGTCTGCATACTGAAATTCATTGTTGTTCTGCATTCTAAAATCAGGAATATCGAGATCTTGAGTACATAACACACCAAACTTTCTAAAGATAATGCTAATTTATGTGAAAGTACTATTAAATTAAATTAATTATCTATCCATGAAATAATAGGTCATACAAGCATAAAAAACATGTAATAATATATAATTATAATATAGGGATCATGAGGAGACAAAAATTTAGAGGAAATCATAAATTTGGGTATTAACCCTATAACATGATTTATGAAAGAATGAGTATTTTTTTGTGATCTTTGGGACACAATTGGTTAAAGTCTACCTATTGTTGAAATCTAGCATACCTGAGTCTGACATTTATGCTAAAAACTTCTATTTTTGAAGATTTGAGAGGACGTTGACCTGGACAGAATGAAAGCATAACTCCATGTCTATTTTTCTTATTTCTTAAGACTAATGAGGGAAAAAATGATTAATTTCCTTTAAGACCCTCTTAATAAGCCATAGAAAAACATAGTTTAGTTGTAGGACATAAGTAAAGTATGAAAATACCACTGCAAAACTATTTTTAAAAACTTCAAAAACCATCCCACAACCACATGGTATGATTCATTAGTTGTCACCATGATTCGTTATGAATGGGTTATTACTCACTAGCCTAATGTTGCTAGTGACCACAACCACATCCCATGACTCATGTGATCTACTAACATGTCTTGATATCGTGAATTCTGATAATAGATATGACTGATACATGAGATCAAAAAATTGATATAACTGATATAACTGTGATGATCAGCCTAACAAATGTAACTGATACGAAGCGACTGTATCCGACAGTCTAAGTTCTAATGGAAGTATCTGAGTTCTGTTTTATATGGAGTAACTAAATTTGATATCAGTCCTATCTAGCGGGTGATCTTTAAATCTGATGATTCTGATACTGTTTAACTATAGTTGACATCAGTACTGTCTAATGGGTGATCTTGAAGTCTATTTATAATGATAAGGATTGATTGTCTCTAACAGTACTGAAGCTGTACTACTGAACTGAGTTGACTGTATTTGACAGTCCTGAATCTATAACTAAAACTGTGGGATGTATTCATCTAATTGATATGCCCCAAGCTAAGCTGACTGGGGTCTGATTTCTGCCCTGACTGGAAGGGTGTTAGTACCACACCAACAGTAAAGACATCTACTATGGAGTCGTTCCTAATCTAGTGGGTGACTCCTGGGACCAGTCCTATACATATAAATGTGCTAACGGGTGACCCTTGAGTATGCCAGTCCTATCTAACGGGTGAAATCTCGTACTTATGCTGGCTACGTAGTTCTAGAACTTAGGGATTGATTCTAAGGATCTCAGTCCTAATCTAGCGGGTGAGCCCCCATCCCTAGGTTCGATCAGTGCTGAATGCTACTCTTATCTGAAAGACACTGAACTGATTAACTGGGCTGAACTAAACAACTTAACTGAACTGATTTGCTGAACTGATCCTGATTAACTGAACTGATACTAGTGGTATTGTTTAGCAGAGCGAAAACTGAGTTTACTGGATTCTGATGACCAATGGAAGATAATGAGTTCTAAGGACTGATTAAGAGTACTTAAGTTATTGAGATTTACTGTGATTACTAAGGTGACTGAGCACTGATATTACTGAGAATACTGAACTACTGAGATTACTGAGTTTTTTTGAGTTACATAACTGACTGATTTCTATAGATCATGGCCTGACTGAGAGTATCATGAAAAAATAACATGGCTATAGGCACACAACTATATTTTTCGAGTACAAGTACCCCCAGGACTCGATGGAAGTAAATTAACACACATGTCTGACTTGATTAAAAGAGTAGAGTCCATAATACACAATATCATAAATAAGGGATTTCATACTAAGCATAGTTCTCAACAATCTATTTCATGGAAGGGAATTTCATACAAACATATATATACTTGCATAACTTTCAATATCATGCTCATTACATATTGCAACGACAATCCATAATATCATAACTTGGGGAATTTCATGAAGTACATGGGTATTCTATATCTTGTACATGAGTGGGTTTTGCAAGAAAGCATAGCATAATTCCATAAGACTATTTCATAAGTAATCCAATAGTGTTCACAAGACGCATTATCAACATGGATGACATTGAATCATAGAGGCCTATCATGAATCCTTCACTTAGTCACAATTTAGCTATAATGCATGATTTCTAGTCTCTTAGGTATTTTATCAAACACTTTATATGCACAACTTAGGCATAGGTGTAAATCATACAATTTCTCATCATAAATAATCAAACATACATGTTTTCAACTCATATGATGTCATAGATTCATAATAACACATAAAGATTCTATCTTGGCATCATTCAACACATAAACATGATCAACAATCCATTCATAACATGAAAACCATAATATATAGTTTTAGAAAAAAAAAGGGTTGTTGAACTTCATGGACGAAAGGAGTCCATGAATGAACACACGCATACCTTAGAAAATAAACCTTGATGATTTTCTGGAGAGTTCTTCGATTGGGAAACTTAATTCTTGATTATCTTGGAAAAAGTCTTGAATCTTGCTTTTGAGAGATGAGTTTGATGGAAACCTTAATCTTGTGGTTGAGAGTGTAAGAGAGGGTTTTTGAGATGCTTAACTGAAGAAAAATGGAAAAAATTACGCCTCTTTAGGGATATAAGTCATGGAAGGTGAAGGAAATGACCATAATACCCTTGCAATAACGCCCTTGAATTGCTGGAAAAATATACTTGACGCCATCCGTGACAGGCCGTCGAATCCGTGATAGGATGTCACAAATGGTCATAACAAAAATGGTCCAAATTCTTGATTTTATGCCCAGGGCTGACGACATTGTCGGAAATGTCATCATACTGTGACGACGTCATCAAAAAGGTTGTTAGAAACGTGACAGCCCGTTAGAAACGTCGTCACCGTTTTCCAGCTTGACATGCTGGAATAAAATGGGGATAACTCTTTGCTCCAATATCGGATTCAGGATAAATTTGTATCTTAGGAAAGATAATTAAATTATCTATATTTTTGTAGGTCATGATCTAAAAAATTCCAAGTATAATGAGAGATATGATTATTTGAATTTGACTATACCAATATCCTTTTCAAGAATTAAATCGGTAAGGAATATTTTGATTCGTCTGATAGCTGGGAGTTATTTGAAGCCTTAATATACATCTAAATTACTCATAAAACTATAAAAGAACCATAATGTACTATGCATGATCTTGGTACATGGCTCTATTATTGGTTTGGATTTTTGGGGGTATTACAATATCTCCTCCTTGGAAACATTTGTCCTCGAATGATGACTGCTTGAGAGGGGAGAAAAGATAAAACAACGCATATACAGCATGGATGATAGATCATGATTTCATGGCTGACATGACTGAAAACTAAGCATATCATACTGTACATGCATATCTGATGCATGGGTAGCTGATTTATGAATGTAGGACTGAGTGTTTCATTAAACTAAGTTTCTCAAACTAAGAATGCATATCTTATGCTTAACTGATAAGTTGAATCCTTGCATATTTGATGCATGATTATATCACTGACATGATACATGAATGGATGACTGAAAGTACTGATAAGCTGACCACGCATATCTGATGCATTAATACATGACTGAACTGACTCACAAACATGCGACTAAACATGTAATGGTAAAGGCACAAAGATTTAACTGAAACATGATAACATCACTGATTCTTCTACGTGACATATGGACTGAACATCATGAACTGAAATGAACCCCTAAATACCTGACTTACATCTTAGGTCTAACTTGAAGGTCAACTTATGAGTACCCTCTATTCTAGACTAAATTCGTTATGCAAGGAGAAATTGAAGGATCTAAGGCATGAGAGCGTTAAGATAAAGTGGGGTATCTCCCTCTTGGGACGCTATGTACCTCTTAGAACGCTTCCCTTACGGAGATACTGGGTGATGCACAGGGCATCTACGAACTAGATTATAACTAAACTTTGGGAGATTGAAACTAATGCATGATGCATGAGATGAACTGAACTTACAACTACTAGGAGGTTCTACCTTGAAATAGTTACATTCTATGAGATTTTTGATAACATAAATAGTTGAAAGGGTTCTAAAACAAGCTATACAAATTTGACTGCTCACTGGCACGACATGAATACTAAAAGAAGGAAAACTGTTCCTAAAAAATCTCATAGCCTCCTGCACATAGGTTTGGTGTACAACATATATGTGTACAAGACTCTACAAGATGCGTCTTTCAAACTTCCTAGGACTCTATATAACCTTAGGCTCTGATACCAAGTTTGTAACACCCCGATTTTTTGAACCGGAATGCTACACGGTGCTCATGACCCCAAAGGACCACAATCTAACTCATGATTGATATCTCTACCTGTATACTGCATAATATATCATAAAATATGGAAACATGCACATGAAAGGCCATAAGGTTTGAACTAAATAAATGTCTGATAACAAAATATCTGAAAAGGGTATAACAATACAAAAATAAGTCATAAATACTGAAAATAATGAGATCTGAATATCTAATTTGACATCTAGTCTGAAAGCCTCTAACTGAACTGAATAGGGAGTTGAAGAAACATGTCTCCAACTAACTCCATCTAGCAACTGAATAATAAATATAGAAATAATTATATCATCCTCGAATAAGAAGGACTCACTGCAAACTCTAAACATATGGTGTAACATAAGAGAAAGCACTACTGATCTGGAGCTCATGCCTCTGAACCTATGGTGTAACATAAGAGAAAGAACCATAGCGCAAATGCGTCAGTACGTCTTAATGTATTGAGTATACGAGTGAGGTAGGCTAAATGCAAAGGGTTATATGCATGAACAATGCTAACTAATATGAACGTTAGAATACATACATGCATAACCAACTATAACTGAACTCGTGATGATGTTGACTACTGAGTCTGAATACTGACGACATGACTTTATTATTACTAAGGTACTGAATAGATTTTTGACTATTTCTGACAGTTGAAATTATGAACAACTGGTCTGGTTGATTGTGTCTGACAGTCCTAATGCTGAATACTAATATCATGAATTTTGATAACTGATATGACTGATACATGAGTTAAGAAAACTGATATAATTGATATAACTGTGATTATCAGCCTAACCGATGTAACTGATACTGAGTGACTGTATCTGACAGTCTAAGTTCTGATGAAACTATCTGAGTTCAGTTTTATATGGAGTAACTAAATTTGAGATCAGTCCTATCTAGCGGGAGATCTTTAAATCTGATGATTCTGATACTGTTTAACTATATTTCAGATCAGTACTGTTTAATGGGTGATCTTGAAGTCTATTTATAATGAACTGAACTTGAAACTACTAGGAGGTTCTACCTTGAAATAGTTACATTCTATGAGGTTTTGGATGGAATGAATAGTTGCAAGGATGATAAAATAAGCTATACAAATCTGACTGCTCACTGGCACGACATGAATACTAAAAGAAGGGAAACTATTCCTAAAATATCTCATAGCCTCCTGCACATAGGTTTGGTGTACAACACATACATGTACAAGACTCTACTAGATACAAAATTCAGACTTCCTAGGACTCTATTGAACCTTAGGCTCTGATACCAAGTTTGTAACACACCAATTTTCTGAACTGAAATACTACACGGTGCTCATGACCCCGAAACACCACAAGCAAACTCATGATTGATATCTGTACCTGTATATTGCATAATATATCATAAAATATGGCAATATGAACATGAAAGGCTATAATGTTCAAACTGAATAAACGTCTGATAAGAAAATATCTGAAAAAGGTATAACAATACAAAAATAAGTCATAAATACTGAAAATAATGGTATCTAAATATCTAATCTGACATCTAGTCTGAAAGACTCTAACTGAACTGATTAAGGAGTTGAAGGAACATGTCTCCAACTAACTCCATCTAGCAACTGAATAGTAAATATAGCAATAATTATATCTTCCTCGAATGAGAAGGACTCACAGCAAACTCTGAACACTAGAATGCTACTGCTGATCTGGAGCTCATGCCTCTAAACCTATGGTGTAACATAAGAGAAAGCTCCATAGCGCAAATACGTTAGTACGTCTTAATGTACTGAGTATACGAGTGAGGTAGGCTAAATACAAAGGGTTATATGCATGAATAATGCTAACTAATATGAATGTGAGAATACATACATGCATAAACAACTATAACTAAACTCGTGATGATGCTGACTACTGAGTCTGAATGCTGACGACTGAGTCTGAATGCTGACGACATGACTTTACTGTTACTGAGGTACTGAATAGATTTTTCACTATTTCTGACAGTTCGAATTATGAAGAACTGGTCTGGTTGACTGTGTCTGATAGTCCTAAAATTGAATATTGATATCATGAATTCTGATAACTGGTATGACTGATACATGAGTTCACAAAACTGATATAACTGTGATGATTGTCCTAACCGATGCAACTGATACTGAGTGACTGTATTTGATAGTCTAAGTTCTGATGGAACTATCTGAGTTTTGTTTTATATAGAGTAACAGAATTTGATATCAGTCCTATCTAGCAGGTGATCTTTAAATCTGATGAGTCTGATACTGTTTAACTATAGTTGAGTTCAGTCCTGTATAATGGGTGATCTTGAAGTCTATTTATAATCATAAGGATTGATTGTCTCTAACAATACTAAATATGTACTACTGAACTGAGTTGACTATATTTGATAATCCTAAATCTATAACTGAAACTGTGGGATGTATTCATCTAACCGAGATGCCCCAACCTAAGTTGACTGGGGTCCAATCTCTGCCCTAAATGGAAGGGTGTCAGTACCGCGCCACCAGTAAAGACATCTGTTGTGGAGTCAGTCCTAATCTAGCGGGTGACACCTGGGATCAGTTCTATACATATAAATTTGCTAATGGGTGACCCTTGAGTATGTCATTCCTATCTAATGAGTGACATCTTGTACCTACGCTGGCTACGTTGTTCTAAAGCTTAGGGATGACTTCTAAGGATCTCAGTCCTAATCTAGGGGGTGAGCCCCCATCCCTAGGTTCAGTTGATGCTGAATCCTACTCCCATCTGAAAGACACTAAATTGAAAAACTGGGCTGAACTAAATAACTTAAGTGACCTGATTTGCTGAATTGATACTGATTAACTTAACTGATACTAGTGGTATTGTTTAGCGGAGCTAAAATTGAGTTTAATGGATTCTGATGACGGATGGAATATAATGAGTTCTGAGGACTGATTAAGAGTACTGAAGTTACTGAGATTTACTATGATTACTGAGGTTACTGAGCACTGAGATTACTGAAAATACTGAACTACTGAGATTACTGAGTTTTTGTGAGTTACGTGACTGAATGATTTTTATAGATCATGGCTTGACTGAGACTATCCTGAAAACATGACATGCCTCTAGGAACACAACTATATTTTTTGGGTACAAGTACCCCCAGGACTCGATGGAAGGAAACTGAAACACATAACTGACTTGATCATAAGAGTAGAGTCCATAATCCACAATATCATAAAAAAGGGATTTCATACTATGCATGGTTCATAATAATCTATTTCATGGAAGGGATTTCACAAAATATGTATATACTTGCATAGCTTTAAATGTCATGCTCATTACATATTACAACCACAATCCATAATATCAAATCTTCGGGAATTTCATGAAGTTCATGGGTATTCTATATCTTGTAGATGAGTGGGTTTTGCAAGTAAGCATAGTATAATTCCATAAGACTAGTTCATGAGTAATCCAACAGTGTTCACAAGATACATTATCAACATGGATGACATTGAATCATAGAGTCCTATCATGAATCCTTCACTTAGTCACAATTTAGCTATAATGCATGATTTCTAGTCTCTTAGATATTTTATCAAACACCTTACATGCACAACTTAGGCATAAGAGTAAATCATACAATTACTCATCATAAATAATCAAACTTATATATTTTCAACTCATATGATGTCATAGATTCATAATAACACATAAATATTCTATCTTGGCATCATTCAACACATAAACATGATCTACAATCCATTCATAACATGAAAACCATAATATATAGTTTTAGCAAAAAAAAAAGGGTTCTTGAACTTCATGGAAAAAAGGAGTCCATGAATAAACACACGCATACCTTAGAAAGGAAACCTTGATGATTTGATAGAGAGTTCTTTGATTGGGAAACTTAATTCTTGATTATCTTGGAAAAAGGCTTGAATCTTTCTTTTGAGAGATAAGTTTGATGGAAACCCTAATCGTGTGGTTGAGAGTGTAAGAGAGTATTTTTGAGATTTTTAACTGAAAAAAATGGAAAAAATTATGCCTATTTAGGGTTATAAGTCGTGGAAGGTGTAGGAAATATCAAAAATACCCTTGCAAAAACGCCCTTGAATTGCTGGAATAATATACTTGACGCCATCCGTGAAAGGCCGTCAGGTCCGTGATAAGCCGTCACGAATGGTCGTCACAAAAGGAGTCCAACTTCTTGATTTTCTTCCCACCTATGACGATGTCATCAGAAATATCGTCAGAATGTGACGACATCGTCAAAAAGGTCATCAGAAACGTGATAGCCCGTCAGAAACGTCGTCACTGTTTTCCAGCTTGACATGCTGAAATATAAAGGGGATAACTCTTTGCTCCGATATCAAATTTAGGCGAAATTGGTATAGTTAGAAAGATAATTAAATTATGTATCTATTTATAGGTCATGATATCAAAAATTCCAAGTATAATGAGAGATATTCTCATTTGAAGTTGACTATACCAATATCCTTCTCAAGAATTCAATCGGTAAAGAATGTATTGATTCGTCTGATAACTGGAAGTTATTTAAAGCCTTAATATACATGAAATTACTCATAAAACTATAAAAGAACCATTATGTACTATGCATGATCTTGGTACATGTCTCTTATATTGGTTTGGATTTTTTGGGGTATTACAATATCTCCCCCTTGGAAATATTCATCCTCAAATGATGACTGCTTGAGAGGGGAGAAAAGATAAAATGATTCATATATAGCATGAATGAATGATCATGATTTCATGGCTGACATGAATGAAAAATGAGCATATCATACTGTATATGCATATCTGATGCATGGGAAGCTGATTTATGAATGTAGGACTGAGTGTTCCGATAAATAGAGTTTCTAAAAATGAGAATGCATATCTGATGCTTAACTTATAAGTTGAATCTATTCATATCTGATGCATGATTATATGACTAACATGATTCGTGAATGCATGACTAAAAGTACTGATAAGATGACCATGCATATCTGATGCGTGAATACATGACTGAACTGACTCACGAACATGCGACTGAACATGCAATGGTAAAGGCACTATGATTGAACTGAAACATGAGAACATGACTGATTCTGCTACGTTACATATGGACTTAACATCATGAACTGAACTGAACCTCTGAATACTTGACTTACAGCTAAGGTCTAACTTGAAGGTCAACTTATGAGTACCCTCTTATCTAGACTAAATTCGTTATGCAAGGAGAAATCTAAGGATCTAAGGCATGAGAGCGTTAAGAGAAAGTTGCGTATCTCCCCCTTAGGACTCTATGTCCCTCTAAGAATGCTTACCTTACAGAGATATTGGGTGATGCACAGGGAATCTACGAACGAGATTATAACTAAACTTTGGGAGTTTGAAACTAATGCATGATGCATGAGATGAATTGAACTTGTGCCTACTAGGTGGTTCTACCTTGAAATAGTTACATTCTTTGAGATTTTGGATAGCATGAATAGATGAAAGGATGAGAAAATAAGCTATACAAATCTGACTGCTCACTGGCACGACATGAATACGGAAAGAAGAAAAACTGTTCCTAAAACATCTCATAGCCTCCTGCACATAGGTGTGGTGAACAATACACACATGTACCAGACTCTACTAGATGCGGCTTTCAGACTTCCTAGGACTCTATTGCACCTTAGGCTCTGATACCAAGTTTGTAACGCCCCAATTTTTTGAATCGGAATGCTAAACGGTGCTTATGACCCTGAAGGACTACAAGCTAACCCATAACTGATATCTGTACCTGTATACTGCATAATATATCATAAAATATAGAAACATGAACATGAAAGGCTATAAGGTTCAAACTAAATAAACGTCTGATAACAAAATGTCTGAAAAATGTATAACAATACCAAAACAAGTCCTAAATACTAAAAATAATGAGATCTGAACATCTAATATGACATTTAGTCTGAAATCCTCTAACTGAACTGAATAAGGAGTTGAAGGAACATGTCTACAACTAACTTCATCAAGTAACAGAATAGTAAATGTAGAAATAATCATATCTTCCTCGAATGAGAAGGACTCACTGCAAACTCTAAACACTAAAATGCTACTACTGATCTGGAGATCGTGCCTCTGAACCTATGGTGTAACATAAGATAAATCACCATAGCGCAAATGTGTCAGTACGTCTTAATGTACAGAGTATACTAGTGAGGTAGGCTAAATGCAAAGGGTTATATGCATGAACAATGCTAACTAATATGAAAGTGAGAATACATACATGCATAACCAACTATAACTGAACTCGTGATGATTCTGACTACTGAGTTTGAATGCTAACAACATGACTTTGTTGTTACTAAGGTACTAAATAGATTTTTGACAATTTCGGACAGTTTAAATTATGAAGAACTAGTTTGGTTGACTGTGTCTGACAGTCCTGAAGCTGAATACTGAAATCAAGAATTCTAATAACTAATATGACTGATACATGAGTTTAGAAAACTGATATAACTGATATAACTATGATGATCGGCCTAACTGATGTAACCGATACTGAGCGACTGTATCTGACAGTCTAAGTTTTGATGTAACTATCTGAGTTCTATTTTATATGGAGTAACTGAATTTGAGATCAGTCCTATCTAGTGGTTGATCTTTAAATATAATGATTCTGATACTATTTAACTATAGTTGAGATCAGTTCTGTCTAATGGGTGATTTCGAAGTCTATTTATAATAATAAGGATTGATTGTCTCTAACAGTAATGAATCTGTACTACTGAACTGAGTTGACTATATCTGACAGTCCTGAATCTCTAACTGAAACTGTGGGATGTATTCATATAACCAACATGCCCCAAGCTAAGCTTACTGGGGTCCAATCTCTGCCCTAACTAGAAGGGTGTCAGTACCACGCCACCAGTAAAGACATCTGCTATGGAGTCAGTCTTAATCTAGTGGGTGACTCCTGGGATCAGTCCTATACATAATAATGTTCTAATGGGTGACCCCTGAGTGTGTCAGTCCTATCTAACGGGTGACATCTTGTACCTACGCTGGCTACGTAGTTCTGGAACTTAGGGATTGCTTCTAAGGATCTCAGTCCTAATCTAGCGGGTGAGCCCCCATACCTAGGTTCGCTCGGTGCTGAATCTTACACCCATATGAAAGTCACTAAACTGAATAACTGGGCTGAACTAAATAACTTAACTGAACTAATTTGCTGAACTGATACTAATTAACTGAACTGATACTAGTGGTATTGTTTAGCGGAGCTAAAACTGAGTTTACTGGATTCTGATGACGAATGGAATATAATGAGTTCTGAAGACTGATTAAGAGTACTGAAGTTACTGAGATTTACTGTGATTACTGAGGTTACTGAGCACTGAGATTACTGAGAATACTGTACTGCTGAGAGTACTGAGTTTTCCTGAGTTACATGACTGACTGATTTCTATAGATCATGGCTTGACTGAGAGTATCCTGAAAACATGACATGGCTCTAGGCACACAACTATATTTTTTGGGTACAAGTACCCCCAGGACTCGATGGAAGGAACCTGACACACGTGACCGACTTGATGATAAGAGTAGAGTCCATAATCCACAGTATCATAAATAAGGGATTTCATACGAAGCATGGTTCTCAACAATATATTTCATGGAAGGGAATTTCATACAACATGTATATACTTGCATAGCTTTCAATAGCATGCTCATTACATATTACAACCACAATCCATAATATCAGAACTTGGGGAATTTCATGAAGTACATAGGTATTCTACATCTTGTACATGAGTGGGTTTTGCAAGTAAGCATAGCATAATTCCATAAGACTAGTTCATGAGTAATCCAACAGTGTTCACAAGAAACATTATCAATATGGATGACATTGAATCATAAAGGCCTATCATGAATCCTTCACTTAGTCACAATTTAACTATAATATATGATTTCTAGTCTCTTAGGTATTTTATCAAACATCTTACATGCACAACTTAGGCATAGGAGTAAATCATACAATTGCTCATCATAAATATTCAAACTTACATGTTTTCAACTCATATGATGTCATAGTTTCATAATAACACATAAAGATTCTATCTTGACATCATTCAATACATAAACATGATCAACAATCCATTCATAACATGAAAACCATAATATATAGTTTTAGAAAAAAAAAAGAGTTCTTGAACTTCATGGACTAAAGGAGTCCATGAATGAACACACGCATACCTTAGAATGGAAACCTTGATGATTTGCTGGAGAGATATTGGATTGGGAAACTTAATTATTGATTATCTTGGAAAAAGGCTTGAATCTTGATTTTGAGAGATGAGTTTGATAGAAACCCTAATCTTGTGGTTGATAGTGTAAGAGAGGGTTTTTGGGATGCTTAACTGAAGAAAAATGGGAAAATTATGCCTCTTTTGGGTTATAAGTCGTGGAAGGTGTAGGAAATGAAAATAATACCTTTGCAAAAATGCCCTTGAATTGCTGGAAAAATATTCTTGACACCATCCGTGACAGGCCTTCAGGTCCGTGATATGCCGTCACGAATGGTCTTCACAAAAGGGGTCCAAATTCTTGATTTTCTACCAAGGGCTGACGATGTCGTCAGAAATATCATCAGAATGTGACGACGTCGTCAAAAAGGTCGTCAGAAACGTGATAGCCCGTCAGAAACGTCGTCACCATTTTCCATCTTGACATGCTGGAATAAAATGGGGATAACTATTTGCTCCGATATCGAATTTAGGAGAAATTGGTATCGTTGGAAAGCTAATTCAATTATCTATCTATTGATAGGTTTGAAATTGACTATACCAATATCCTTCTCAAGAATTCAATCGGTAAGGAATGTTTTGATTCGTCTGATAGCTGGGAGTTATTTGAAGCCTTAATATACATATAGATTACTCATAAAACTTTAAAAGAACCATGATGTATATGCATGAGCTTGGTACATGGCTCTAATATTTGTTTGGATTTTTCGGGGTGTTACACTAACTAAAATAGATAATGGAAAAATTGAGGATGGAACACTATTACTCATCTTCCACAAAGAAACATAGAACACAGGTTGCACTAATGCTAAGTCTATAGCCAAATATAACTCATAGACCACATTGACAATGTGCCCCAAAATCCTCTAAGGACTCACATATCAGGGACTATGCTTCCTATTATTACCAAACCTCACAACCCTTTTCATAGGTTAAAATTTCAAGTAAACCCAATAATAAACTTAGAAGTCAAACTCTTTTATCCTCACATATGCATATTATTTATGCTGATTATGAGCTATTTTAAGCTTTTATCTAATCATCTAAAAAATTTTCATATCTTTATAAATTAAATAAGGCCCTATTAAAATAGTTTCACCAACCTCAAACAAACCAATATGGGATCTACAGTCCTACCATAAAACACCTAAAATAGAGGCATTTGAATATTACAGTGATAGCTATTATTTTAATAATATTCAATAAGAGACAATTGATCACCCCAAATACCTTTAAAGTTTATCACACAAGCTCTCAACATATCCTCTAATGTCTAAATTGTCTACTACACTTGACCATTTTTCTATAATTGGAAAGGTGTACTAAGGTGAACTTGGGAATTGAGTCCCTTATTAAAAGACTTCCAAAACTGACCATCATCAGAAATAATAGACATGTGCGCACCATGCAACTTGACCAACTCTAAAAAGTACATTCTAGCATAATCCTCGGCAGAATCTGTAAGGCGAACTCCAAATCATCCAAGCCTGTAAACATCATAAGCTAACTCTTTTTTATCCTCCATAAGAGAAACAATAATCATAGAAAGTCTACTAAAGCATCAAACACTACATTGGCTTTACCCGAATGGTACAAAACATTCATGTCATTATATTTAAACAACTCTTGCTATCTCATTTGAGGAAGATTTGATATTTCTAATAGAGCCCATACTCAAGGATTTTTTATCAGTGAACACATCTGTATGAACTCCATAACGATAATGCCTCCAAATATTTACATCAAAAATAATAACTGCCAACTCAAGATCATGAGTCGAGTAATTCTTGTTATGAACTTTGAGCAACATAGAAACAAAAGTTATGATCTTAACATGATGTATCAATACACACTCAAAGAAACTCTTCAGGAAACACAATAAACCTTAAACTCATTGGGACCCTCTAGTAGAGTCAAAACTAGAGTGGAAGTATGACAGGTCTTTAAAAATTGAAAACTTTTCTTGCAGGAATCGAACAACTTAAAAATGACTCTATTCTGCTTCAATCTCCACATAAGAGAAGCAATAGATGGAATTATTCAACAACCCCTCTTTATTAACCAACAAAACCCAAGAAACTTTTATGTCTAATATAGATAGTTTTAGGCAGGTTCCTAACATCTTTGGTGTTTTGAGGATCAACATGAATTCTCTTACTTGAAATGATAAGACAAAAAAATGATACTAATTTCAACTAGAATTCACACTTGCTAAACACGATAAATAATGAGAAATTATTGAGAATATGCAAGTCATTCCTAAATGGTTGCATACTCATCCTCTCTCTAAGAATAAACAAGGATGTTTTCAATAAAAACAATGATTAATATGTCCAAATTCTATTTGAACATGCTATTCATCAATCCAATAGAAGTTTTTGGAGAATTCATTAGGCCAAAGCACATGACAACAAGTTCATAGTGACTATACAAATTTCTAATGGTTGTCTTTAAAACGTTATATTCTGTGGCTTTATGTTGACGATAACTGGATCTAAGGTCTATATTTTAAAATTAACTGACACCCTAAATATGGTAAAACAAGTCTTCTATCCTATGTATATGATACTTATTATTGATTTAGATATTGTTCATCTGACAGTAATCAAAGCACATTCTAAGAGAACCATCTTTCTTCGCACGAAGAGAACTAGAACACCCAATGAAGAGATGTTGCATCTGATGAAACCCTTGTATAAGATTATTTCAATTAATATTTGAATTCCTTAAGGTTATCTAGGGACACTATGTAAGAAGGTATTAAAAAGTTTTGTTATTTGGAAAAAGTTCTATTTCAAATTCTATCTTCTGCTCGAGGCAAACATCTAGTAGATCTCAAGGGAGCACTTTTAAAAACTCATTTAAAACTAGAATTTATTAGAAGGTTGGTATTTTAATCTTTGAATCCTTGAACCTTACTAAATGGTATTTGAAACCCTTAGAGACTATTTTTTTGGTCGTAAGGTAAGAGTCAAACTGACCAGGCACTAAAGTACTACCCTTCCATTCTAAGACTAGTTTATTGGGAAATTGAAACTTAATGACTATGGTTCTACAGTCAACTGAGGCATAAATGGAACATAACAAAAGCTAAGAATGACATAAAAATAATTCAGATCTATTTTTAGGTCAACTAGGAAAATTTTGGATACCAATATAGATATAATGGACCCATTAACAAGAGTATAGATAGAGAAGGATTCTTAAAGGGTTTTGGGACTAACATCAAATATTTTACAATACAAGAAGTCACAAAGAATAGTATGGCTCTAAAATCTATCAATGCATAAGTATTAATATTAAAGGCTCATAACATAATAGTAACATGTTGGTGATCTATTCTGATCTTGATAAGAAGGCATGACATAGAAGCAGTTCTACCGCTAACATCTAACTATACTAGTAGAAACACCCTAGTAAGATTGATAATCTTAAAGGTCTACTAAAATAGTAGACAAAGCATTGTGTATTTATTTCCACGTTCGATAGAAGGGAAATCCCTCAACATATGGCCTATCAGACCAAATTAAAAACAAACCTCCTTTCAAAGCAACACTGGCCTAGATGGTTCTTACCATACTTTGGACACGTGGAAAAGTGTGGAGGTTTGTACCACCACCTTGATACTTAGAGCTTGATGTTTGATTATTTTATTTATGACAAGGCCTAAGAAATAGAAAACTAGATGAAAAAGGTGTTAGATCTAAAGATCTCTGCTAAAAATGAGAGATGTTACCACCACTCAACCTCTGCTCAAAATAACTAAAGTTACTTATTCTAGCTCTCACAGTCTTTTTTTTTATCTTCTTATCCTAAATATGTTAGGCATGAGTCATAAGTTTTGAGATATTCATATCCCCATCAAGTATAGCAATCCTGTACTCCTAGACTATTGACACAAAACACCAAAAAAACCTTACTTATTTGAGCCCTAGGCTTAGCAGCTATCTCAAGATCGTACCTAGAGAGCTTGGTAAATTCTGAGAATATTCATTCATTGAGATATTGTCATGCTTCATCGGGAAAGAGTCTTTCTAAACAATTTGTCACAAACTCTTCCCAATTCAATAGATAGGCAGCCAAATTTGCACTTTCAAGTGGTGTGATACCTATGATTCGAGTGACATTCTAAACCTCATCAATAAAATCATATGGATTCTACCCGTTAAACTATAAAACTTTAACTGGTTCATTCAAATTAAGTTGCAGAGTCTTATGGAAGTTGCATTCCTATTTGGAAAGTAGCTTGTTGATAGACCTGGTAAGTCATGGACTGAGTAAGCTTTTGAAAAAAAACACTGTATTTAGCATAAGTAACTTGCTCATTTATCAGATCTACTTGAGCTGGTGGGGCTGCAAAATACATGTCCATACCACCATTTGTTAGCTCTTCAAGAAGGCATTTTTTATAAATACATAGAGTACGAGTTAGAAGGATAAGTAGAGTTTATATTCTATTATATGATATGAACATGAAAGAGGTGAGATTTTCCTAGAATTCTTCATAGCTTCTCCCAGGTAAGTGTGCACGCTTCATAACTATGAATGAAACTCTACTTAATATGGCTTTGAATATTCTAGAAAACTTTAAACCTAATGCTCTGATACAAAGTTTATCAAGACATGAGTATATATTATGGATGTAATACGATGCTTAGATCCATAAGTGACCCTAAGGTAACCCTATGCATAGGATAATACTAATAACAGTGGAAATAACTGAATAATTAATTGAACAACTAATTTACTTTATATAAATGTAAAATAATATCACGTCTGGATAACCCAAGTATTAAAAATAGCTTAAATTTTAAACTCTATGTATGAAAGCCTCTACTAACTAATGATTTACTGGGATAGATCCTCATCTAATTCAAAATCTCTAAACCTAGAAATTATATTAAAAAGAAAATAAATTATTAACTCTTATCCTTTGATGATGAGGACTTACCACTGAAAACTACTGAGATGGTACTAAAGCATACTAATTACATGGATAATGTTTAGAATCAAAACCTATATAATAAAACAATGCAATACAAGAGAAAGTATGTGAGCAATACTATAAATGTATTGATCTTGTTACATAAGGAAAATACGAAGTAAAACTAATCATAATAAAATACTTATATACTATACTATTTGAAAATGAACTTAACGGACAATAAACCATATAGCATGTCTTTGTTACTGATATTGAAGGATATACTACAATTCATAAAGTAATATAAGTAAAAATCAAACTATGGGCCATGTATAAATAATTTGAGTATGAGTTTTTTGTAGAGTCTGTTAACCTACATAAACCAGACAAGTTAAATATGAAGTCTGATATATACTCCCTAGAGATAATACCCAATATATATTTTTGGGGTATAATGAAATGACAATCATGATCGTTAAACTGGTGCCCAACTGGGAGGGCTAAATAAATATATGGTGGCACATAGTTCTGAGACTTGGGTGCACTAAGCCCTAGTCCAACTCGACTCAAATTAATACTCCTAAACTGATTTACATTGATAGCTCATGAAATTGAGGCTCTATGTCTTATGTTAGAACATATGTAAAACTAAAAACATTCTAAAGGTCTATATATTTAAACTCATCATGTTTAATCACGCTAAAATAAAAAATATTAGGATCATGTTTTCATAACACAGTAAATATTCTGAAAATAATGCAAATTCATGTGAAAGTGCTGTAAAACTAAACTATGTATCAATTCATGGAATCTTAAATCATACAAGTTATCAAAATGATGTAAAACCTATAATTATTATATAGAAATTAGGTGTTGACTTAAATTTATAGGTAATCATAAATTTGGGTATCAACCCAAAAGATAATTCATGAAAGTCTGAGTTTTTTAAACTTTTTTAGGACACATGGGGTGTAAGGACACCCATTACGGAAATCCCTTATATCTCAGTGATTTTGGGTGTATATATGCATTCTAGCGTTACTATTCTAGCTTATTTAGCCTTATTTTGAGGATAATTCATGTTCATTAAGTGTGATAATGATATAAATAATCATATAAGTGTCCAAGTACATGTTTACAATGTTTAATGTTGTTTCCAAACAATTTTGTACTTCAATGATTCATTTAGAGTTTAATCGTAGAAATTAGAGTCACTAGCTTGAGCTAGGTGTTTGTTTAGTTGATCATGTTTGATTCTATTGTGTTTAATGTGTTCCAAATGGTTTTTATGTTTAATTATGAGTGGAATAACTTTTTGGTAATGTTCAAGGTTCAATTTGATTAATTTAAAAGTCGGAACATAATGTTAAAGATAAATGTGAACTAGCCTAGCTTAGTTCTTGTTTTGCTTCATCGTCATGAGTATTGTGTTGTGATTTTCTTTAATTTGTGTGTTGTTATTGTGTAGGAAGATTTGTGAGATGAATATGATGATACTTTGATATTGAAATGTCTGTAAATACACAACGACACAAGGGACTAAGATGGAAGGATCAACACTTAGTAAAAATTCGAGAAACAACTTCCAAAGAACCAAGGCTATAAGCCCGCGGTGCCCCACCTTGAGTAGGGCTATAGCCAGCGTGGATCCTTGGCTGGAGCAGGTATCAACATAGGGTGAAGCCTCACCTAGAGCCAGGCTAAACATAGGGAAGCACCCCTTCTACTCCTTTGCTCACAAATTGATGGAATTTGACTCCAACATGGCTTGGGTTTACTTTGTTCTATAAATACAGCCCAGTGTCATATTTTTACACATCTTTGTGAATATTTTGGAGATTGAGGGTCTTCTACAACTTCCTATTTAGTTCTTTATTATTTAAATTTAGTCCATACATGTTCTTAGTCGTTAATTACTAGCTTATGATTACTATTATGACTATGCGTGGCTAAACGCCCTTTTCCGGGGTTAAATCCAAAGACATGAGTACTATTATTTTGAATTAGGTTTGTTTAACTTTTATTATAATTATTGGTTGTGTGTTCATCTTTTATTTAACTATTTTAAGGATTATATACCCTTAGAATACATAAATTGTCTACTTTTTAAACTCGAGAGAGGGAATAGGGGATAGAAAATGGAGATGAACAAAATATGGTTTGTATTCTTTTATGAAATAAGGAATTATAATTAGTGTCCAGGACGGGGATGTACATAGATACCTTACTTGATTCAAACATAGGATGATAGCTTAAAGAACTTTAGTGGACTATTGCATCCCCGCTGAATGATGTAGTTGTAAGGTTTAACTTAGGTAAAGTTTTAGAAGTCGGGAGACCATGATCACACAATTAAACCTACGAATCAACAAACAAGATAATCAAGTTAACAAATGAAGTTCAATAACATAGTGGGATTGTTCAAAGTGCTTTAACCCTGGGTTTTCTCCTATTGATTGTTTCAAGATCTTTACTTTATGTATTTTTTACTTTTCTCTAGTTATAAACTACAAACTCTCTTTTTGGTTATGGTTGCATCAACTGAATCTAAATTGTGAACTAGAATAGAATTGTTGTTGAATCAAGTCTCAGTGGGATCACTACTTTGATTTTATTAGGCCACTTTACTACTTGATAAGACCACGTATACTTCTTTGTGCGCTTGGGAGATGTCACTCAGCCTGAGATTCATTCTACGAGTTAAGGTTCTTGAAGTTTTGAGAGGAACCCTAGTTTATGAAATTGAGCAAATAAATGCATAAATCTATATCTATTTTAAATTTTTGAGACTATTGAGGAAAAATATACACTTATGCCCCTTTAATACCCTTATAATAAGCCTTAAGACAATGTATTTTAGGTGTAAGGAATAAGTAAAGTATAAATATACCCTGAGCAACCATTTTTAAAAATTGTAGAAACTATCCCCACAACTACATGGTATGACTTATTGGTGGTTGTCATAATAAGTGCTTCTGAGTAAGTCATCTGTTCTTGGACTAAGGCTTTCTAGTGTTCACAACCACATACCATATGTTGTGGGACCTATCAATGGGTCATGGTATACACTCTTGGCCACTGATGCAGAATTATCTAGTTTAAGAACTTTTGGCTTGCGACTTAGAATGGATCACTTAACAAGTAGTTGTTCCAGACCATAACTCATGATCTGGATCATTTTGTTAGGAAAACTGAATTTTCTACTGGTTTAAATCTGGCAATGATCTTAGGTACTTTTGAGGTGTTACAAAAAGACTCTATAATTACAGGATGGGCTATTACATCTGATATCACTAGTCCTTAATTCAACCCCCAAAATGCACTTCACAACCTGAACTTACAAATACCTACCTTTGATCCACCATTTTAATTTCTTTTATAGACTAATGCATCACTTGAGTGTTCGTAACAAAAACTAATTGGTTCTTCATATTTTAATACAATGCTAAATTCCATGATCTAAATAGGTGAACCATATGATATCTTCCAAATCAATTAACATTAACACTTGTTAACCAACAAATATATCTCCATTTATCCCTCATTCTACCTTGCTAGTACCATGTCATGAGAGTCCACTAGATTTACCATGACTCCAAAACATAACTATTGAGAAGGTCATACCCAAATAAAACTATATATTTCCATCCATCAAGTAACTACAATACTCAACACAAGAAACTCAATCTTTAGCCCAAGATAATATGTAGTGTTGCCTTCATCTAATAAAAATAAGTACATAGACCCTTTCTAAATAAAGAACGGTGCATAATCACATAAAATCCAATCATGAATGAAACTTTCCATGCATACCCTACCAATAATTCTCAACACTGTGTCCTTTTCTATTCTTCAAACCACTACAAACAAAGTTGATTTACCTTTTCATAAGCCCCAAAATGAAAGCAATATAATATGCCTTGTAACATTTTTATAAACCTCACTTGATAGTAAGATATCCAACATTTTGACTCTAGCTAAGTAAACACATATTCGGTTGTGACCATTGTATGAAAAAAATCAAACTGCTCAAATCACTTTGTAAGATAGAAAGCATACTATTTCTATAAATCCAAAAAGTATTCTTTCCATCTCAAACCTTGATATAACAACTTCATTCTCACGAGTAGGACATTTCTCTGTTACTCAATCAAATGAGACTACATAACTTTAAGATTTCCTTAAAGTGGTTGCATATACATCTATCCTATTACTGAACTAACATATACTTGTTGATATATTCATTCTATAAGACTGTAGTAGAAATTCTAACCTCTACTAAAGAATCTTTATTGCCAACATACACCGAGCAATCCGTCCTTGTGATGACAAACTTCATTTATTGTAGTCTTCAATGTTACCATGTGTATTTCTTGACCAGTCTTTTAATCATACTATTCTAGATCAACAATATTATTTTTGATATCATCTAACCCACAAATTTACTATTTTAACAGCTAAATAACTGACCAATGAATATAAACTGATCACAATCGTAATTAACACATCATTCAAACATTAAATATGGACATCCCCAAACTATATCATCTAAATCACAATTATACTCAATTTGTCTAGAAATCATAAATATAATTTAACTATGAAAATATATTTTTGTTATTAATCTATAACTCCCTTTTTGGTTGATATGACTCTGAGCCCCTCCAGAGCTTATTCAAGTTCCTCAAGACCTCTTACTCGAAGATAAGCTAAAGATATACATGACTTAAAAACTATGTTCACCAAAATGGAGGTGTCAGATCTTATTTTAATGCTATCCAAAGGCTACCATTTGTTAGTAAGAGTGGAGATCAAGACAACATGACAACCCACTGCCTTAGGGTTATGGTTAGAGGGACGACCAGTTACCCTTTTTACTAACCGTCCCATGAGCCATCCCTAATGGCCCATGAATGGAACACACTAGTTGAGAATGATGGAATAAGAGATGGTAAGTCAGTCACTTGAATTGCCGTTGAGTGAACTATCCACTAAGATAGAATGCTTAATTTTTTTGTCTTTATTCCTCGTTGTCATGGTCTTGAGTCTTTATATAGACTATAAATAAAACTCTTAGGGTTTATTACCATTAGCCTAATTTGAATATTGAATGAATCTTGCACTTGAGAGGGTGATTGGTAAACTTGTATTTAATGTTTGTTTAGAAATGGGGTTTTGAGGGAGGTGAATCCCTCGTGGTCCACATAGAGATTTGGTGCTTGGTAATATTAGATTAAGGATTTTTTAGATTAAAAGATGCATTAGTTCTTATTTCTTCTATTCTCCTTTGTCAATCTATCTATCTTTTAGCTTACATTCTTTTTCTTTAGTTTTCGTAGTTAGATTCTTATTCCTGTAATTAGAATCATAAAATTTTCTATCAGAGTCGAGCTTAGGATCATTCCCAAAATTTTAGTCTTAGTTTTTTTATATAAAAAATAACAAAAATAGTCGCATTGGTTATTATGGAATTTTTAGTTTTTTATTTATGTGTCTTGTTGTATTTCTAATGCTAGAATAGTGTTCCCTAGAGTTATATGATTCATTATCTAAAATTTGACCTTAATAAGACAACTATTGAGTAAACCATCTTGGTTGAAGCTTGAGTTTTAGGAAATTTCAAATAGGTTCTCAAATATTAAAATATTTGGTAAGTTTGGAGGTATTAAAAATATTTTGATTTTTTAAGGAGCTTGGGTTTGTAATTTTATCAAATTCCTAGAACATTTGCTTGAGGGTCAAAATTTGAATGTTGTTTAAGTTCTTCATACCTCGTTTAAGAAGATACTACAAAAAGAAAAGTTAGATAAAAACGAATTGATGAAAGAGGAGTTTTACTTGTTTATCCCAAAGAATATTCCAAAGAAGGACAAGAGACCCACAAGTTAGAGCTAACTGACGACTTGGGCGATGACCAGTCTCAAGGATGATGGACAGTTGCACAATTAGTCTTTAAGACCAAGACAAGAACAACTTCTAGACGAGGAGCGACAGATCCTTGGATGGATAGTCACCTCATTGAGGGCCAGTCATACTATTAACGACCCTAAAAAAGTTTTGTAAGCTCATTTTAGATTCCTAGTTTCAATTACTTGATTCTTAAACATCATAGTTGATCCTAACATTAATTAACAACTAGTAATCCATCTTGTTTGTTGTGAATTAGTTCTTGAGTTCATTGCTTTCTTCATCCTAATTTCTTAAGTTCTTTTCTTATTTCTATATTGTCGAAACCTCTTTCCTCAAGTCCGCATGAGAATGCTTTTAGCCTTCTAATCAAGAATCTATTCTTGAAAAGAGTAGACATCAACACCTCAACTCGCATTGGAGTATAAACAAACATTCAACACTTATATATCCAAGTGTTAGGTATAGAAAAAAGTGTAGAGTTATGAGGTTATTTTATTAACACTGACGGTTTATTATTTTTGTTAGTGTCTTTCTTAATAGGTACAATGGATGTGGAAGGTTAAACATTACAGACCATGGATAACAATACCTCAATTCTATCTTAGTGGCCTTGAATCTCTCAACTGTAAATTTGAATCCTTTGATGCTAAAGTAGGATATTTTGAAAGAAGTATGCCTAGAACTAACGCTAAGGTTGGATCACTTGAAGTAAATATGTCTACCATGGATGGAAGTATAGTTATCGTGGATGGTCGACTATGAAATTCAAGAGGGGGAGGTGAATTGAAATTGTTTCTTAAGTTGACTGGTCAGTCATGACAGCCAGCTCACCTGTAGGTTAGTATGCACAATAAAATAAAATAAAGCAATAAGCATAAATTAATAAGTATGAAAGAAATAAAAAGATTTATACTAGTTTGTATCACCAATGTGGTGTCAACTCTAGTCCTCAGGGATTGCATGGGTTTCCATTAGAACTTCTCGAAAATAGTTATAGTAGTATGACAAGTTCTGATTCTTACTCTTTTATATAGATCTTGTGAAACAACCTCAATTAGCATAACTAAGCTGTCTTTATCTTTCTTTTTGTAACTAATTTAAATTGATAATTATAATGATTTATGAAGACTAAAGGTTGAGAGACATTAAAACTTTCCTGTGAAGTTTTGTATAATCTTCGGTCTTCAATAATCCTTTTTATAACCTTCAACTAATCTGGCTTCTTTGCACTATAAGAAAACCCAAAGGATTTCTTCTCAATCAAGGATTTGAATTGATTCTTGATTGGGGATTCACATAATATGGTACGTCCATATCAGATATGTCCATACATATGATAAGATCTTCCTTTCTCGGATATAGACTCATAGACATACATGTTCATATCAGATATGTCAATGTAAAGGGTGTGATCTTACTTCCACCTGTGGTTCCTTGTTAGATATTCTTTCCATGTTACTCTATGATTGCTTATTGTCTTCTTTGTAATTTGATATGTAATGAGATCTTCTTGTGATGCTATTCATAGTCCAGCTCTGACTTCCTTTTATTTAGGAATCTTAAAGGATGCTCCTTCAAGTTTAGCTTTGGAGATGATCCTTTTTTCCTTGATTACATCTTCGGTGTATCCTGCATATTTTATGTTATTAATTTATCATTATTGAAACATATAATTTAAATATGGAAGGCTAAACATCCCCCATATTTCGATAAAGATAAATAATAAACATTAGTTGACTTCCCTATACTTGTAGTCGGCTGGCTCCCCCTTTCTTGTTGACTCCTTTGTGTCTTCATCAGTTGACTTCTATATAACTATAGTCGACTCGCTCCCCCATACTTTGAGTCCTATAAGATGTCTTACCTTCTCCCCCTTTTGACATAACCAAAACAAATAGTGTATACAAAATAAACAAATAGAGCGAGAAAACAAACTATATATATACCAGAGAAACAAGCAATGTATAATGCAAAAACATAGGGAAGATTGTAGAGAGTATGGCAGGACAGGTTAGGAAATAGAATTTATTGACCAAAGAAAGGAAAGTGATAAAACACATTTTGAATATGTATTCATGAAATAACATTCGGCCAGAAAGTTTGTAAGAGTATTATGCCTAGGATTTTTCATCATTTTTGGACTTTTCTCCAATTTTTGAGAAACTTGAGTAGGAATTCAAGACATATATGGAAAGATCATTATTGGAGGAGTTGGTATCATCTTTGATGGAGTCCACTATATCAAAAAAGTATGTTAAACTGCTTGACACCCCTGTTTAAATTCATCAATTGTTAAGTGTAGTTTTCCCACATCAGAACTGGTTTAGTGTTCCAATTGCAGTGGCATGGTTGTCGACTCCTAAGAAAAAACAAGCCTTTTTCTATCATCTTGAGTTGATCCTTGACCTTCTCTACTTCCTTCATCACAAGAATCATAGGGTTAGACATTTTATGCTTACCTTGGGGAGATCTATACGTGCTTTTACTGAGTTCTTTTTGCACTATTCAATGTCGAGCAAGACATATCCCATGCTGGTAAATATTTTAGAATCATATGTGGCTGAGACTTCGACCACAAGATACTCAGATAGATCAATGTTGTTGTCACGACCCGAATTAGGGCTTTGCCAGGTATTTCAATTCCACCAATGTTCAGAGACCACCCCTTTGCCTATTCAACCAGAACACAATATAATATAACAATGGAATTTCAAAAGTGGAACAAGAAAGATGAGTATGACTCAAAAGAAGTCTAAAAATTCAACAAAGAATCCCAAGTCCACAGTAACGTCCAACAAAGCCTCTAACAACATCAATGATAGTCTAGTCGGTACATACCCCCGATTATAGTCAAAAACAAATCCAAAAGAAAGAGTCAAAACATAAGGAAACCCAAAGCATGAAATGAGGTCTTCCAAAGGATGGAAGCTCACCACTTTATTATGACTCATGTGTTGTCCCACGATCACCTATTCACTGTGTAAAAGATGTAGAAGTATGGACAGTCCTGCATAACATTAGTATACAATGTCTGAATATAGTTAATGGTTGGAGATCTAACTTGTAAATTAGGGATACAGGATAAAATAAGCTCATGATCCAAAATACAAAAAACATTAAAACCTGTGCAAAATATCATATGCAATACATACATATATATATCACATGCTAGGAAAGGAAACAAGGCTTAACATTAACTTTAAAACCTTAACCTGCACTATGTAGCTTGACTGTCATAAACAAGAACCCATGGGCAATATGTCTTTAGCTCCCTTTACTGAAAGGGCCCAAGTACGTGTTAGTCGCACGAATTGGAAGTACCAAGGAATGTTGGAGATTACGACGTACCTTACACTAGCATGATACAGTTATAAATATACACTTGGGGGATTCTGCTATACCCCACAAGATCCTGGTCATCAAGACCACCCCTCATGTCGGCAAACATGAGTTTCCAGCATTAGTCTTTTGGACTCACACCTTCATGGCCAGCTAACAGAACCCCCCATTTAGCCCAAATTAAAATATTTAACACAAAACCCATCCACCGATTCTAGGAGACAATTATTAAGGCATCATTATGGGATATCATCATACTGACTATTTCTTGCAAGAAACTTCATTAAGGCAACATTTTGGGGATTCCTTCGTACCCCGCAGACTCCATTATTAAAAATAACTCGAGGGATTCTTTCATACATGGCAAGGTTTCTTTATCTTTATTATCCATTTAACAATTTATGCAGTGCATTAGTTTTAAAGAGAATAACCAAACCAAATAATAATTCACATTCAAAAACCAATTATGCAAGTGGGTTGAAGTTATTGCCAATTTCCATACAAAAACCAATTATTTGGGGATTCTTTTGTACCCCTATTTCAATGTTTTACTATGTTGGGGAATACATTGTACCCCTATTCCAGTCACCATTCCCATTCACCAAATGAGTGTATAAATCAACAATTTAAAGCATAGTAGTTCAATTTTAATCAAGAGAAAACATTCAAACAATTTTAATCCAAAATCCTCAACCCATAGTTCAATAGCCAATATCAAAACCATGAATAATAAACCAAATTTATCATGCAATAAAGAAATTACAAGTATAGGTAGAGAGGTACATACCTTAGACATACGATAATTGGAAAGTAATTTGGAGCTTGAAACCCAAAAGATCAACGTATGATGAAATCCTTAGGAACTCTTGGAGTTTTTGAGTTTGATAGTGGAATTGGGAATTTTTAATGTTTTTGAGTTTGATAGGGGAATTGGGGATTTTTAATCTCTTAAAACTTAAGGAAATAGACAATATTATGTTTAAGGGCCGGACATTGGTGAAAATAACCCAATACCCGTTATCCTAATTAAACAAACCAAAAACAACTCGTATTTTACATAGCGACGTGTCAGGGACCTTAGCGTGGAGGCTAACCTCCGTGCCACACTTCTATCAAAGAGGTTAACCTCCTTGAGATGCTAGATATCATGGATTGTGGCCTCCGTGAAATAGTGAAATCACAGAGGCTCACTACCTTTGTGGTCAAAAATCACCCTAAACCCCGATAAAAAAATCTTAAACTCTCATAGGACACCCCATTAATATACCTAAACACAATTTAAGTCAAATATCTATGTGTCAAACACTGGAGGGATAATAATAAAATGCTCAAAAATTTTGAGGTTGTTACATTATCCCCCCTTAGGATCATTCATCCCCGAATGATGAGCTACAACACTTTTCGCATAAGAATAACATTGTTACACCTAAATCAAATTATAAACCCAGATAGTAACAGTGGAAAAAATGAAATTCATACCTTAAGCTCCTTCATCTGACACATGGAACAAGAATGAATACTTAGCCTTCATATCTTCCTTTTCTTCCCAACTAGCTTCTTCCACCTTATGGTTTCTCCAAAGGACATTTACTGGAGCTACAACTTTAGTCCTTAATCTATGAACTTGTCTATCAAAGATATCAACCAGGATCTCCTTATATGATAGGAAATCTATAATATGAACACTGTCAACAAGCACCACCATGGAAGGATCACCTATACATCTCTTAAACATAGACACATGAAACACAGAGTGAATAAAATCAAAACTTGTAGGAAATTCTAGATCATATGCATCATTCCTCACTCTCTTCAAATTCAAATAAAGGACAACATAATAGGGACTGATCTTTCCCTTATTTCCAAATCTCATCACTCCTATCATGGGGGACACCTTTAAGAACACCCAATAACCCACATTGAACTTCCACTCTCTTTGCCTCACGTCTGCATAGGACTTTTGATGACTTTGGAAAGTCTTAAGAATATCCCAAATAACCTTGACCATCTCCATAGATTGATGAATTAAATCAGGATAGAATAACCTTGTCTCATAAACTTTGAACTACCCAATAAGAGATCGACACCACCTACCATAGAATGCCTTAAACAAAGCCATACAAATGCTAAAGTGATAGCTATTATTGTACGCAAACATTATAAGGGAAAATGGTAAATCAAACTACCACCAAAGTCAATTACATAAGCTCAAAGCATATCTTCCAAAGTATGAATTGTCCTTTCCGTTTGTCCATCTATCTATAGGTGAAAAATGGCACTAAGGGTTGCCTTAGTCCCTAAACCTTACTTGAACAACAACTAAAAAGAAGATGAGAATTGGGTACCACGATCTAAAATAACAAAAATTAGAGCACCACTTAACTTTATGATCTCCTGAATAAACAACCTTGCATAGTCCTTGATAGAATAATTAGTCCTCACCGACAAGAAGTGAGAAGACTTAGTCGTCCTATCCACGATGACCCAAATAGAATCAAACTAGGTTTGAGATTGCAGAAGACCAGTAAAGAAATCCATATTAGTCACTTCCCACTTCCACTCAGTCAACTCAATTTCTTAAGACAACCAATCGAGCTTCAAGCCCTTCACCTTTATTTATTGACAAACCATGAACTTTTCCACAAAATTAGCCATATCCCTCTTCATGTTATTCCACCAATAAATCTCCATAAGGTCATGATATGTCTTTGTTGAACCATGATGAACCGAATAACATGACTCATGAGCTTGTGCGAATATTCTACCTCATAGTCCATCCACATTAGGAACATACCTCCCTCGGTACCTTAAGATACCATCAACCTAAAACTCAAAGGCCATCACCTTTTTCCTACCTAAATCATCCTTGATTTGCATCAAAATAGGATCCAACATCTATTTATCCTTAACCTTAACACCAAGGGATGACTTCACCACCTCTCGCACAAACACACCACCACCCTAAAAAACTAAGAGACAAACTCCTAGATTAGGTAAATGGAAAATATCGTTCACCAAGTCCTGCTTATATTCTTCCACATGAGATAAAATCCCCGTAGATAGCCTGCTAAAAGCATCAACAACCACATTAATTTTACCTAGGTGATAGTGGAGACTCATGTCATAGTCCTTGAGCAACTCAAGCCATCTTCTTTGCCTAAGACTCAACTCCTTCTGGATGAATACATATTGTAGTCTCTTGTGATCTGAATAAATGTGAACTTGGACACTATATAGATAGTGTCACCAAATCTTAATGAAAACACCACATCTAAAAATACCAAATAACGAGTTAGATAATTCCTCTGATGAACTTTCAACTGCCTAGAATCATATGCTACCACCTTGATATGATGCATTAACACATAACCAAGCCCCACACGAGATGCATCATAATAAATAATGAAGACATCAGTACCATCGAGCAGGATCAAAACTAGAGAAAAAGTTAATTTGTCTTCCATCTTCTAAAAACTCCCCACACAAGTATCGGATTACAGAAACATCACCTTCTTCGGATTCAACTTAGTTAAACGTGTGGCAATCACTGAATAGCTCTCCATAAACCTCCTATAATAACCAGGAAAACCCAAAAATCTCCAAATATCAGTTGCAGTTCTAGGTTTAGTCCACTTCTTAACCACTACTACTTTTTATGGATCCACCCTTATCCCTTTACTAGAAACATGTGACCCTAAAAAGTAATAGCATTCAACAAAAATTCACATTTCAAAAAAATAGCATACAAGCACTAATCTTTTAGGGTTTGAAACATAACACAAAGGTGATTGGAATAATTTATCTCACTCTTCAAATATACTAGAATAGTATCTATAAACATAATCACGAACAAGTCCAAAAACTGATAGAATACCCTATTCATGAGATCCATAAAATCCATCAGGGCATTGGTCAACACAAAATACTTGACCAAGAACTCAAAATGTACATATTGGCTACAGAAGGCAGTCTTAAGGATATCCTCCTCCCTAAAATTTAACTGATGATAACCCAATCGAATGTTAATCTTAGAGAAATACTTAGCACCCTAAAGTTGGTCAAATAGGTCATCATTCCTAGGAAGAGGGCATTTATTCTTCATCATCACATTATTCAACTGATGGTAATCATTAAACATCCAAAGAGAACCATTCTTCTTACTCACTAAAAGAATGAGAGCAACACACAGAGATACACTAGGGAGGATAATACCCTTGTCAAGAAGGTCTTTTAACTTATCCTTAAGATATTTAAAATAAGTTAGAGATATTCTATAGGGAGGGATAGAGATAGGATGGGTGTCCAGAAGAAGATTGATCCCAAACTCAATTTCCCTATTGGAAGGAACGCTTAAAAAATCATCAGGGAAAACCTTAAGAAATTCACTAACCATAAAAATGGTTTGTTTAGAAGGAACCTCCGATTTAAAATCTTTAAATTGGACTAAATAATAGAGACACCCCTTGGAAATCAATTTTTGGGATGTAAGATGTGATATGAACCTTCCCTAGGGCATTAGGGAACTCCATTCCCACTCAATAATTAGCTCATTAGGGAATTTGAAAATGACCTTATGGGTATAATAGTCTAAAGAGGCATAGCACAAATGCAACCAATCCATCCCTAAGATAACATCAAAATCTAGAATACCTAATTCAATCAAATCCACCAAAGTTTCCCTACCACCAATAGAAACCACACAACCCCTATAGACCTTTCTAGCAATCACTAAGTCACCTACCAAGGTTGAAGAAGAAAAGGTATCCAAAATACACTTAAAACCTAAACTAGAATGCACATCCATAAATGGGGTCACATAAGAAAGGGTAGTTAATACCCCGTATATTTCTAAGCTAGAAAATGAACCATTGTTCCTACGCATGAAACCTCATATCCTGTGATTCATATTTGAGTACATTAATTAGGATGATTATCCTAGTTATAATAGATCTTATGATGTGTTAAGCATGTTCATAAGAGTCACTTAGAGTAAGCCAAGCTAAGAACTTTTGAATCCACCAAATTTTTGTGTGTGATTTCACATAGGTCATCTTTGAACGAGCATAAATTTGTTTATAGGTGGTATTTTGGAATATTTATACCCTCAAAATTGTAAATAATTAAATAATCTTTCCGTCAATACCAAATTCACCTAAAACGGACACCCGGTGAAGAAGTTATGGTGATTTAAAGTTTTAGCAGTGTCATTTCAGTCAGTGGCATGTCGCGCCGTAAGCCAAAATGACGTTTGTCAATTTCCAGTGTCTCTTCGTAATTCCAGCACATCGCGGTGAGTTTCCAGGTCATAAACAGGTGGCAACGTGATGTCTCCGCATCGCGCCGGGGGCCTAAATCGGGATATTTTTATAGAAATTAAAAGACGCATCTAGAGGAGTATTTGGGTCATCTTCCCACCCCTTTATAAGCTTCCAAAGATGGAATTAAGCCCTTATTTCACCAAAACATACTCTTTCTCTCAAAATACTCTCAATAACACATTAGGGTTTTCAATTGAGGATTTAAGTTCAAATAAATTTCTCCGTTAATCATCAAGAATCTTCTATCTAAGGTATGTGTAGTGTTTATCTATGGATTGAATCCGTTCATAGAGCTCAAGAACCATGTTTTAAATACTATTTTGAGAACTTTTTGTGGTGATATGAGCATGTATATGTTGATGATTATTGTTTAAGTTTTAAGATGATATCTAAAGGTATTTTCATGGAATATATATGTTTGTTAGTTGAAAACTATGAACTTTAGGTGGTGTAATATGGTGCAAGGTATGAAACACAACTATGCCTTAAAAATGCATGCTAGGTGTTTGATAAAATGCTTTGGATGCTAGTAATTTATGTTTTCATGGTTCCATGATATCTAAATGACAAGTCTATTTTAGCTATATACTTAAATATGAATTCCATGTTATTGATGTGTTGCTATTGTTGTGGTATGAAGCATGTATGATAATGGATATGTATAATATGTGCACAAAATATATCCATGCAATCCCTACAATGTTTAAGATGTTGAATAACTACATGAAGTGTAAGATCCCTTACTTATGATATTATGACTTATGGACTCCCATCTTGTGATCAAGTCATGTCATATGTGTCAGTTTTCTTCTATCGACTCCTGGGGGAATTCGTACCCCAAAAATATAGTTGTTTTCCTAGAGCCATGTCATGTTATCATGATACTCTCAGTCAAACCATGATCTATAGAATTTAGTTTGTCATGTGACTCAGGAAAACTCAGTAATCTCAGTAATCTAGTAATCTCAGTAATCTCAGTGCTCAGTAACCTTAGCAACCTCAGTATTCACAGTTAATCTCAGTAACTTTAGTACTCTCAACCAGTACTCAGAACTCAGTACATTCTGCCAGTCATCAGAATCCAGTAAACATAGTATATCTCTGCTAAACTATACTACTAGTATCAGTAAACTTAATCAGTATCAGTTCAGGAAATCAATTTAGTTTAGTTATTCAGTTCAAGTTAGTTATTCAGTTCTGTGTCCTTCAGATGGGAGTAGAAGTTAGCACCGAGTGAACCCAAGGATGGGAACTCGCCTGCCAGTTTAATGTGTGATTCTTAACAATCATCCTTGTATTCTAGAACTATGTAGCCAACGTAGGTTGAGACATCTTAACCTTTTATATTAGGGTTGATGAGGTGTCTTAACCTATTATTTTAGGGTTCCCACGATTCTCATTTGAGTACCTGCTAGATAAGGGTCACTCACAGCTGTCCTTACCAGTGGCGCGATATTGACACCTCTCTAGTTGGAGCATAGACTGGACCCCTACTTAGCTATATGCATTATTAGGTCATGTCTGTTAGACAACTACTTCCCATAGTCTCAGTTACAGTCTCAGTCTCAGTAAACGAACTTAGATAGTTCTTTAGATTTCAGGATTGTCAGATACAGTCAATTCAGATATAGTATGGAACTCAGATAGTTCCATCAGATTCAGGACTGTTAGATACAATCACTCATGTTAACATTCGTATCAGTTATCAGAACTTATGTTATTAGTATTCAACTTTAGGACTGTCAGATATAGTCAACCAGACCAGTTCTTCATAATCAGAACTGTCAGACACATTTATTCATGCATCGGTAACATAGTATCAGTCCTTCAGTATTCAGTAATATAGTATCAGTCTTTCTCACTCATCAGTGACTTAGATGTCAATATCAATAGACTCAGTAGTCAGAACATAATATTCAATCCTACCACGATGTCAGTTACAGTTATGTATACATGTATGTATTCTCACATTCATATCAGTCCACATTGTTCATGTATATAAACCCTTTGCACTTAGACTGCCTCACTCATATACTTAGTACATTTAGTCATACTGACGTATTTATGCTATGGTGATTTCTCTTATGTTACACCATAGGTTCAGAGGCACGAGCTCCAGACTAGAAGTAGATTCTAGTATTAGCAGTCAGAGTTAGAAGTAAGTCCACATATTTCGAGGACACGATGATTTCATTACTATTTAAGTTTTTATTTTATTTTAGTAGTTGGAGTTAGTTGGGGAAATATCCCATCAACTTCTTATCCAGACAGTTTAGAGTCTTTCCAGACTATAGCATGTCGGAAAGTTATTTTGGATTTGTTTTGGTGTTGTTATACCATTTTTAGACATTGTTTATTCAGATTTGAACCTTATGGCCATTCAGTATATATTTCCACATTTTTATGTTATATTATACAGTGTACAGGTACAGATATCAGTCATGGGTTAGCTTGTGGTCCTTTGGGTTCATGAGCACCGTGTAGTATTCCGGTTCAGAAAATTGGGGTGTTACAAACTTGGTATCATAGCCTCAGGTTCAATAGAGTCCTAGGAAGTCTTAAGGCCCTATCTAGTAGAGTCTTGTACATGCGTGTGTTGTGAACCACACTTATGTGCAGGAGGCTATGAGATGTTTTAGGAACTATTTTCCTTCTTTCATGTCTCAGATCGTTCTATAGCAAGGTTCTCTAAGAAACCCATGCAGATTTACATCATGCTCCCCTCATGTCAACCTTACCTTACTTTCAAGGTAACAAAAATAGTAAAGCTCAAAGTTCTAAAGATAGGGCCTTCTCAGACAATATCTCATCAGTTTCTTTATGTTCCAAAGAAGTACAGATCTCATTCATGATCATGAAAACTCATTCTTGAACCCAGATTTAGATATGTCATTAGATCCCTTCTCAAAATCATATGAAAGTATAGAACTGGAATTTTAAAGCTTGAACTCAGGAGTTAACAGTGGTAGAGTTGGGATGGTATCATCTAGTTTGATCAGATTATGTATTCAAGGGAATAGTTATGCCAGAATAAATCAGTAGGCTTAAACTGCGTGAGTTAGAAATTTATGTTTATTGACTTGAAATTAAGCATGAAGGTGTGAATGTGATGTTAGTAGTATGTGAGGTAACAGAGGCAGATAATGGGCTTAGTAAGGCAAGCATGTGTTTGACAGAGTGTAAGTATGTGATTAAGATTATAGTTTAGTTAAGAGATTAGTTTAGTGTTCACAGACTTATGATGATGGCTTTAATCTAAGGGAAAGATGATAGATAAAGTAACCCAGTCAGGCTCTCAGATTCTAGTAGTAACGTCACTATGTACAGAAAAGCAGTTAGGGAAGACGATTCCTGACCCATCCTTATCTCAACGTAAAGCTTAGTACTTCAGTCAACATAATACCGATGCATGCTTCATGTCTCAGATTCCATGAATACAACTTATGTTCACACGCCTCCCATAGAATCGTGTGTCCTTTCAGTTCCCAGCATAGGGAGTTTAGTTCCAACTCACTTAGTGTTATGAATCATGTTCCACGAACTCAGAAATTCCAAACTCAGGTTATATAGATCATGACTCATGTACACGTATTTTGCTCCCCAGTATACTCATCTTCCATGACTCATGCTATGCCTCCACTGATCAGATAAGTCCAGACCATGTCATGTATATTCTAAGTCTAGACCTTTTTTGTAAATTTATGCCACAGACATTCCATTCCTCAAGTTTCAGTCATGTGTCAAATTCAGCCAGTATCCATTCATGCTTCAGGTCCTACTGATTTAATCCTTCAGTAAGCTCTCCTTGTGGAACAGTGTAGTGGTGAGCAGTCACTTAGATGGGAGAGAGTTAATGATTCATGTTAAGGGCAGATTGGTGCATGCATGTTTTATACGAGGGTGTAGATACGAAGATAGGCTTGAATGTTATGATAAGTGTGTAAGTAAATGACTAGCAAGGGGTAGTACTTAGAGATTGGGAAAGTCCAGAGTGTCAATGAGTATTCAGATCCTTGACTTATGTCAGCCTTTATTATGCAACTATCATAACTCAGTTGCCATCTCAGTTACAGTTTTAGTACTCAACACTCAGTAATTAGTGTTCAATCTCAGAAATAAGCACTTCAGTATCAGTCTAAACCTCAGTTTCAGTATTAAATTATCAGGACCCAACATTTAGTTCTAGTAAGGATCCCAGTTACAGTCTCAAGTTATAGTGTCAGCTTCAGATCAGTATTCAGTTCACTTTTAGACTTGCTTTACTATAGCGTACAATTATCAGCTACTCAATTATAGGTATTTCAATACCTCAGTCTATGAAGTGTTTCCAAATCATGTAATATTCTTGGTCCTGCATTTTTTTAAATAGCATAGCTTTCATGAAATCCATGATTAGTTACCTCATGTTACTCAGTTAGTCCCTTCTCATATGCATAATACTTTATGGCCTTAGATCAACTATTTAGATTAAGTACAATTCAGTCTTGCATACCCAGCATTCAGTTACCAATTACTCAGTTAATCAGATAAGTCAGTATGTCTATACATTCGTGCATCACGCTTCAGTTTTAGATCTCAGATAATCAGTTACGATTTCGTCCCTAGGTGCCTTGAGCATTTCCTTAACTTCTTCAATATCTCAGCAAGGTCAGACCAGCATCATTCAAGGGACATAGTGTCCCAAGGGGGTAAATACACTACAACCCTCAAACTTTAATGATTTAAACATGCCGTTTTCTTCTATGAATCTATCTTGGAGGAAGTGTTACTTATGAGTAAACCCTCTAACTTCAAAACTCAGCAGTATGCCATATACTCAATGTCTTAGTTCAGTTCATGTATCATGTTCCAAACTCGGTTATGTTCTTATGTTTTCGCTCATGCATATTGAGTAATTAATCTCAGACTCATCAGTATTTTCAGTTCAAGGTAACAGTCTTGTTTGAGCTTACTCATTCTCATGTTTAAATTTCAGTACCAAACTTGGTATCCTAATCCATGCACAGTTTTTAGTTCAAGCTTGGTACCCTTACCATTGCATATTCAGTTGCATGTTCATGAGTCAGTTTCGTTATGTATTCACACATCAGATATGCGTGATCAGCTTATCAGTACTTCCAGTCATGCATTCATGTATCATGTCAGTCATATAATCATGCATCAGATATGCATGGATTCATCCTATCAATTTTTGCATCACATATGCATTCTCATTCTGAGAAACTTAGTACATCTGAAAACTCAGTCCTTCATTCATGAATCAGTTTCCCATGCATCAGATATGCATGTTTAGTATGATATGCTCAGTTTTCAGTCATGTCAGTCATGAACCCAGGTTATAGTAGTTTGTGTCTTGTACATACTCCATTTTATCTTTTTTCCCCTCTCAGTCAGTCTCATTCGAGGATGAATATTCTTAAGGGGGAGATATTGTAATACCCCGTATATTTCTAAGCTAGAAAATAAACCATTATTCCTACGAGTGAAACCTCCTATCCTGTGATTCATATTTGAGTACATGAATTAGTATAAGTATACTAGTGATAATAGAGATTATGATGTGTTAAGCATGTTCATAAGAGTCACTTAGAGTAAGCCAAGCTAAGAACTTTTGAATCCACCAAATTTTTATGTGTGATTTCACATAGGTCATCTTTGAATGAGAATAACAAATTTTCTAGGTGGTATTATGGCATATTTATACCCTTCAAATTTTATAGAATTGAATAAGCTTTCCGACGATACCAAATTTGCCTAAAATGGACACCCGGTAAAAAAGTTATGGCGATTTAAAGTTTCAGCATTGTCATTTCAGTCAGTGGTGCATCACCCTGTAAGACAAAATAACGTTTGTCAATTTCCAGTGTCTCTCCGCAATTCCATCTCATCGCGATGAGTTTCCAGGTCATAAACAGGTGGCAACGCGATGTCTTTGCATCGCACCGGGGGCCCAAATCAGGATATTTTGACAAAAATTAAAAGATGCATCTAGAGGGGTATTTGGGTCATCTTCCCACCCCTATATAAGCTCCCAAAGATGGAATTAATCCATTATTTGAACAAAACATACTCCTTCTCTCAAAATCCTCTCAAGAACACATTAGGATTTTCAATTGAGATTTCAAGTTCAAGCAAATTTCTCCATTAATCATCAAGAATCTTCCGTCTAAGGTATGCATAGTATTCATCTATGGATCCAATCCGCTCATAGAGCTCAAGAACCATGTTTTAAATACTATTTTGTGAACTTTTTGTGGTAATATGAGAATGTACATGTTGATGACTGTTGTTTAAGTTTTAAGATGATATCTAAAGGTGTTTTCATGGAATATATATGGTTGTTAGTTGAAAACTATGAACTTTAGGTGGTGTAATATGGTGCAAGGTATGAAACACACCTATGTCTTAAAGAATGCATGCTAGGTGTTTGATAAAATGCTTTGGATGATAGTAATTTATGTTTACATGGTTCCATGATATCTAAATGACAAGTCTATTTTAGCTATATACTTAAATATGAATTCCATGCTATTGATGCGTTGCTATTGTTGTGGTATGAAGCATGTATGATAATGGATATGTATAATATGTACAAAAAATATATCCATGCAATCCTTACAATGTTTAAGATGCTGAATAACTACATAAAGTATAAGATCCCCTATTTATGATATTATGAATTATGGACTCCAATCTTGTGATCAAGTCATGCCATGTGTGTAAGTTTTCTTCTGTCGATTCCTTAGGGTATTCGTACCCAAAAAATATAGCTGTGTGCCCAGAGCCATTTTATGTTATAACGATACTCTCAGTAATGCCTTGATCTATAGAAATCAGTAAGTCATGTGACTCAGGAAAACTCAGTAATCTCAATAGTTCAGTAATCTCAGTAATCTCAGTGCTCAGTAACCTCAGCAACCTCAATATTCACAGTTAATATCAGTAACTTCAGTACTCTCAACCAGTCCTCAGAACTCAGTACATTCCGTCAGTCATCGGAATCTAGTAAACTTAGTTTAGCTCCACTAAAAAATACCACTAGTATCAGTCCAGTTAATCAGTATCAGTGCAGCTAATCAGTTTAGTTCAGTTATTTAGTTCAGCTTAGTTTTTAAGTTCAGTGTCCTTCAGATAGGAGTAGAAGTTAGCACCGAGTGAACCTAAGAATGGGAACTCACCTTCAAGTTCAGGGTGTGATTCTTAGCAGTCATCCTTGTATTCCAAAACTACGTAGTCAGCATATGTTGAGATATCTTAAACTATCAGATTAGGGTTGATGAGGTGGCTTAACCTATCAGTTTAAGGTTACCACCATTCTCATTTGAGTAGCTGCCAGATAAGGGTCACTCACAGGTGTCCTTACCAGTGGTGCGGTATTGACACCCCTCCAGTTGGGCAAGAGATTGGACCCCAACTTAGCTATATTCATTATTGGGGCATGTCAGTTAGACAACTACTTCCCATAGTCTTAGTTACAGTCTCAGTCTCAGTAAAAGAACTCAGATAGTTCTTCAGATTTCAGGATTGTCAGATACAGTCAATTCAGATACAGTACGGAACTCAGATAGTTCCATCAGATTTGGGACTGTCAGATACAATCACTCATGTTATCAGTCATATAAATTTTCAGAACTTATGTTATCAGTATTCAACTTTAGGAATGTCAGATACAGTCAACCAGACCAGTTCTTCATAATCAGAACTGTCAGAACAATTATTCATGTATCGGTAATAAAGTATTAGTCCCTCAGTATTCAGTAATACAGTATCAGTCTTTCTCACTCATCAGTGACTCAGATGTCAATATCATTAAACTCTGTAGTCAGAACATAGTATTCAGTCCTATCACGATGTCAGTTAAAGTTATGTATGCATGATGTATTCTCACGTTCATATAAGTCAGCATTGTTCATGTATATAAACCCTTTGCATTTAGCCTACCTCATTAGTATACTCAGTATATTCAGTCGTACTGACGTATTTTCGCTATGGTGCTTTCTCTTATGTTACACCATAGGCTCAGAGGCACGAGCTCCAGATCAACAGTAAATTCCAGTATCAATAGTCATAGTTAGAAGTCAATAATTTCATTACTATTTCAGTTTTCAGTTTATTTCAGTAGTTGGAGTTAGTTGGGGACATGTCCCATCATCTCCTTATCCAAACAGTTTAGAGGCTTTCCAGACTATAGCATGTCAGATAGTTATTTTAGATTTGTTTTGGTATTGTTATACCATTTTTAGACATTGTCTTATCAGATGTTTATTCAGATTTGAACCTTATGGCCATTCAGTACATATTTCCATATTTTCATGTTATATTATGCAGTGTACAGGTACAGATATCAGTCATGGGTTAGCTTGTGGTCCTTCGGGGTCATGAGCACCATGTAGCATTCTGGTTTAGAAAATTAGGGTGTTACAGGTAGACCCCAAATTAAGTAAATAGTAAACATCACAAGAGAAATGTTTTAACATACTAGAGACGACATCAAGAGATGCCTTAGACTACTGATGGGTAGTAACAGCATATAGGTAATTCCAGCCAGCGCTGGTACTAAAAATTTCACCCTTTGGTATAGGAGCTGATGATGTGGCAACCAAAACTTTATTTGTCCAGGATGAAACCTTGCCCATGGGATAATCCCTTAACATATGTCCCAGCTAGCCAAAATTGAAACACCAGTTCATACCCTCATCACATGAACCAGGATGCAACCGCCTACAAAGTCTTCAAAGAGGATATGATAAAGCTGACCGGGCTACACTGGCCTGAGATTGGGCACCCTGTGCCCTTGAACCATCACCACTATGAATACGACAATCTTCAAACGTCTTCAAATAAGGTGGATTGTCCATCGAATAGGAACAAGAGTTTTCCTACTTTTTCTTAGAACATTTTCCACATCCCTACCACTCTGCCACTGATCTCCACCCTGATCCAAATATCGTAACTTCTTACTCTGCCTCTCCCCCGTCTCTTCTTTATTTTTATTTTCCTTTTCAACCTGTTGTATATATATATTACAAAATGAGAGATATTTGTATCCTTGTTCAATAAGGAATCGTTTATCTCCAAAATCAATTCACATGACAAATCGAAAGTGAATTTCCTCATTCTAGCCCTCATGCGAGATACTAGATGAGGACCATATCATGACAAGTAGTAGAGCTTCAAGGCATATTCCTTTACCATTATCGTGCCTTATTTTAAGTTTAGAAACTCCTCATCTTTGGCCTCCTTCAACTCCTGAGGAAAGAAGCTATCAAGAAAAGCACTAGAAAAGTCATCCTATAAAGAAGACTCAATTTCTTAACCTCTAAGTTGCTCCCACTCTTCATTTCATTGGTATGCTACATCCTTCAACCCGCACCCTCTCCCTCAGTAGCATGTTTAACCGTAAAAATATTCTCTATCTCATTTATAAAACATTGAGGATCCCTCTAAGCCTTAGTACCATTAAAAGTTTGAGGGCTCTACCTTATAACCTAGCCAATCCTAGTGGACTCAGATGAACTCCCAACAATACCAACAGAACCAATCTAACATTACAGAGATGTGACAAATTGGGACAACAGATGAATGAATTGGCAAAACTGAGCATTAGTAATATCTCCTTGAGGTGACTAGGTATGAGTGTCAGCAACTGGAGAAGGATAAGTAGATACAGGTGGAACTCTATGGTGAAATTAGTACTAGCGACCCTTTACCGGTTCTATACCCTATAAGTCGGATGAAATCCACCCACATTTTCCTCAGGAAGGATCCATGAGCTTTAGATCATCTAGGAGGCATGACCTGAAAGGCAAAAAAATGGGTGTTAGAGGAATTAAATACAAGAGACTCTATAGCCCGAAAATAAGATAATGAGAAAGAGAAATATTCCTAAATGATTTGTAACCTCTCCCTCACAAGCATGGAATGATACACACCCATAAAAGAGAATCTTCTTCACACGACTTTGTGGACACCCAATTGACCCTGAACCTAGGCTCTGATACTATCTTTGTCATAGCTCAAAATAGGGCCTGGACCGGATGGGTATCTAAAGTCCAACAAGGATCGAAGACCACTCCCTTCACCTATTCAACTAGAACACAATAAAATAAAATAGTAGAATTCCAAATGTACAATAAGATACATAAGTATGACATAAAATAAACCTAAATTCAATAACAAATCCTAAGTCGACAGTAATATCCAAAAAAATCTCTAACAAAATCAAAGATAGGTTGGTAATGACATGCCCCGACCATAGCCAGAAACCGACCATAGCCAAAAACAAATCCAAAAGAATGAGTTAAAACATAAGAAAACCCAAAGATTGAGTATGGTCTTTCAAAGAATGGAATCTCACCACTTCTGTCTGACTCATAAGCTATCCCATGATCACCTAGTCATTGTGCAGAAGGAGTAGAAGTATGACCAGTTCCTATATTGCATTGGGATACAATATCTAAATATGATTTGCAGTTGGAGCGCTAGCATATAAGTCCAGGATACAGGATAAAATAATTCATCGATCCATAATACAAAAATCATTAAAACTAGTACACAACAACATATGTAATACATACTTACATAGATATATATATAAGTATATATATCACATACTAGGAAAGGGAGCAGAGCTTATCATGCACTTTAAAACCTTAACTTTGACTATGTAGATTGACTATCATAAACAGGCATCACGGGGAATATGGGTTTCGCTCACATTATTGAAAGGGCCCTGTGTGTGTTAGGCGTGCAAATTGGTGATACCATGTAAGGCCGGGGATTCTGACATACCTTTTATTAGCATCATACAATTATATATATAGTTCGGGAATTTCGTTGTACCCCTAAAGCACCTAGTCATAAATACCACCCCTCATGTTGGCAAACATGAATTTACAGTATAAGTCTTTTGGACTCACACCTTTATGACAAGCTAACACAACCCTCCATTATGATAAATTAAAAAATTTAACACACAATGCATCCACCGATTCCAAGAGTCAATTATTAAGGCATTATTAAGTGGTTTCTTCATACCTATTATAGCTCGCAAGTAATGTCATTAAGCCAATACTTAAGGTATTCTTTCATACCCTATAGACTCTATTTTTAAAAATCATTCAAGGTATTTCTTTGTGCCGCGTAATATTTTCATTATTATTCTTATCTATTTAACCATATATGAAATACATTAATTTCAAAGAGAATACTAAACCAAATGATAATTTACATTCTAAAACTAATTATACAAGAGGGTTAAGGTTATTACCAATTTCCATACCAAAACTATTTTTTTAGGGATTCCATTGTAACCCTATTTCTATGTTTTATAATTTTGGGGAATCCATTGTACCCCTATTCCTATCACTATTCCCATGCACCCCAATGAGTGTATAAATAATTAATGTAAAGCATAGTAGTTCAACATTTATCATGAGAAAACATTTAAAAAATTTATATCCAAAACTCTCAACCAATAGTTCAAAACCCAACATCAAAACCATGAATAATAAACCAATTTTTCATGCCATTAAGAAAATACAAGTATTAGAAAAGAGTTACATGACTTAGAAGGAAATTTTGATATTACCACCCAAAAGATGAATATATGATGAAATCCTTAGGCTCTCTTAGAGTTTTTGAGTTTGAGAGTCGAATATGGTTTTTTAATCTCTTAAACCGAAAGCAATATGAGATATTATGATTAAGGGTCGTACATAGGTGAAATACCTCAATAACCCTTATCGCAAGTAAACAAAGCAAAAAAAGCATGGATTTTACTTAACAGTATGGCACGGACCTTATCACAGAGGCTAACTCTATGCCATACTGCGTATCATGGAAGCTAACCTCCATGAAACACGTGCTATTGCAGAGTATAGTCTCTGTAGTATTATGATATCACGGAGGCTTACTACCTCTTGAGTCTAAAATCACCTCGAACCCCATCCAAAAATTCTTAAACTCTCCTGAGACACCCTATTCAAATGCCTAAACATAATTTAAGTCCAAAATTGACTTTTTGGACACGAGAGGGACAAAAATAAAAGGGTCAAAATTATATAGGGCGTTACAAAAGTACTAGAGAAGGATTCTGGTGATAAAAAATCTATAGAGTAAACTAGCAGAGGTATGAGCATAGTATACACTCTCCAATATGTACTCTGAAAACCATACAACCCAATTGATTTTTATTTTTGACCATACAATATAACACAAACACATCTCAACATGTCAAATTACTGAGAAAACCTTGTCGATGGATAGAGTGGCGGAGAGAATATTAGACAAAATCCTATACTTAAAGTAGAGTGACAGAGTACCAAAGTTGGATAACTAATTTCTGGATCAGAAATATCATTTTTAGCTTCATCTAAGTTAACCTCAAAGTTATCAAGACACATACCATTCATAAAGGGAATGATACCAGAGAACTTACAATAAAAAACTTTTCAAGCAAGAAATCACTAGGAATGATTCTTGTCCCAAGAATAAGAGTTTCCAACTCATTGTTATCTTGGGAAATGAAAGATTTGTATAGAACATTTGCCAGGGTTCGAATAAATTTCCATATTGCAAAGACAAAATACCAAAGGTAAATCTTAGACTTTAAAAAAGGAACTTACATTGCTGTGAGATTTCTTGAACTGAGAGATTCACAATTCTTCCAATAATAACTAAGTGACTTTTGATTGCTGCAAATGTTTCCCGTAGAAACAAAGTCTAGAATTTATGCATGCCCTCTAGTGGAAGAGAATCCAAAAAGGAGAGAAGCTTTTTCTTGACAGATGAACTAGGGCTAGAGATTTGCATTTGTTATTGACAGTTTATTACAGAGAATGAGAGAAGGCTTCCTTAGAGAACTAGGAGATAAGAACGAGGTCATGATTATTGAAAAAGAAATTTGAAGGATTTTATGTAATATTGGCCATGGATATTGTTGTGGTCATGAAGGAATAAGAGAAGATAAGTTTGGAGAGAGTATATGGACGAGAAAGAAGGTGAAATAGTGGGAAGTTGAAAAGAGGTGAAATAATCTATGGTGACTTATGAAGTGAAGGGGAGGTAGTTATATGTGGAAGTAAAGGGGTGAAGTAAGAGAAACTAAGGGCAGAGAGAAAAGTGAGGTGTTAATTAAGTTGATAAAAGGTAATGATGTTGAGTCAGAAGGGTAAAATTATGGACAAAATATTTTTCTAAAAGAGTTTAGCTAAAATAATGGACAATACAATCAAATGTCATTAATACATGTGATACCAAGATTTTTTACTTAAAAATAGAATCATTCTACTAACAAGGGTTTAATAAAAATATCAGCAACCTGGTTTTCAGAATCAACAAATTTTAAGGAAAAATATCAAATTTCTACATGATCTCGAATAATATAATACATGATGTCTATATGCTTAGATCTAGAATAATGCATTGCATATAACGATAGACTAATTGCACCAGTATTGTCATACATGATAGGAAAAAATTCAAAATTAAGTAATTGAGTCATAATCCATAGAATTTGAGTACCACAATTTTAAATGGCTATATATTCAGCTTCAGTTGTTGATAGGGCGACTGAATTTTAGTTTTTTGATATGCCATGAGATTAGAGCATCACCAAGAATATGGCATGTTTTACTAGTACGCGTTTAATCATTTTTGGCACCTGTAAAATAAACATCTGAATAGTCAACTAAGTCTATATTAGAGGAGTAAGGGTACAATATCCCAATATCATAAGTTCGGATAAGTTAGCGAATGATTATTTTTACGGCAGTCGGGGGGACTCCTTAGGAGCCAACTGAAAACTTGCTCATTTATAAACACTGAACATAATATCTGGTTGGCATGTAGTTAATTATAGTAGCAATCTAATCATCCCACTATGTATTTTTCATCAATGTCTTTTTTGAGTATGTCCGAATCAAGATTTGTTGAGGGACTCATTAGAATTCCAAATGCCTTCCCTTTTTTCATTCCAATTTTTTGCTAAGCTCCTTTGTATATTTGGATTGACTAATGAACATAACTTTGGGAGTTTACTTGATTTGTAATCTCAAGAAGAATGTGAGTTCTCCTATGAGTCTCATTTCAAATTCTCCCATAATAAGATTTGTAAAATTCTCTCTTAAAGAAGTGTTGGTAGTACTAAAAATAATTTCATTAACATAAATTTGTACAATGAGTAAACTGGAGTTTAACTTTTGAGTAAAATAAGTAGTATCTATTTTACCTCTTTGAAAATTAGTGTCTAACAAAATAGTACCCAACCTCTCAGACCACGCCTTTGGGGCCTGTTTGAGACTATAGAGTAATTTTGAGCGTTTGAAATCATGGTTTGAATATAATCGATTTTCCAAAATGGGAGGTTGATTGACATAAACTTCTTCATGAATTAAACCCATTTGGAAATGAACTCTTAACATCCATTTGATATTACTTACAATATTTAAAAGCAAAAAAATACGAAAAAAATTCAAATTGATTCTAACCTTTCTACAAGAGCAAAAGTTTCATCATAATCATTTCCTTTCAGATGGGAGTATACTTGAGCTACTAGCCTGGAATTTTCTCAGATAACGTAACCTTCTTTGTTTAATTTGTTCTGTAAACCCATATGGTTCCAACAACTGACCAGTTCTTAGGTTTCTAAACTAGATTCTAGACTTAATTGTGTTTAAAATAATCTCGTTCTCCCTTCATAGACTCAACCCAAGATTTGTCTTTGAGGGACTCATCAACCTTTTTAGGCTCAATTTAAGAAACAAGAGCTACTAATAATTGTTCTCTTAGCGAGTCTCTTATCTGCATCTTATCATTTAGATTCTGAATGATGAACTCATTGGGAAATCTTGCACTATATCTCCATTCTCTTAAAACATTAGTTTTTGTTATTTAAATATGAGGAGCTAACTTTGATTGGTCCATAGTGGTCTCAAACATTGTTGTCTTAATTATATATCTAAGCTGACTCCTGACAATAAATCATTTATTATTATTGTGGATGGAGCATTTGCATTCAAAAGGATAAAAATAGCTGATATTTGGCTTTTTTCCACTCCACATCTCATATAGTGTCTTATGTAAGATTTTTTTAATGAGACACGTTTCAGAGTAAAACATGTCATGCATACAACCTCTACCTAGAAGTGCTCAAGCAAGTTTTGTTCTAGAAGCATAGTTTCTGTTTTCTTTCGGAGAGACCAGTTCTTTTTTTCTAACTCACCATTTTGTTGAGGGGATATAGAAGATGAGAAGTTCTAAGAATATCAGTTTTGAGCACAGTATTTCTGAAAGGATTTATTTCAAATTCTCCTCCATGATCGCTATGAACATTGGTAATGAAATATCCTACATCTCTTTTTACTTTTCAGGATAAGATCTTAAAATTTATAAATTCTTCATGCATGTCAGGAATAAACATTACATGGGTAAAAAAATAATAATCATCAACCATGACAAAAATATATCTTTTTCCACCAATACTTATGGCGTTAGTGGGGCCAAACAAATCCATGTGGATTGTTTGATGGGGCTTGGTGGTGCTAACAATATATTTGACCTTAAACAATTTCGAGTTTGATTACCAAGTTGACAAACATCAAAGATGTGATCCTTTTTAAATTTAATTTTGGTAGACTTTTCAATAATCCAAGTTGACTAGCATGCTCGAGTATTTTGTACCCAAAACATGTGTAATTGGTTTGCACAGTAAAATATTTTAGTGTAGAAAAATCAGGATTATTTAGAATGTAAATATTATCGACACAATCAACGATAAGAGAAATCTCTTTTTTTTTAAATTTTTAATGTAGCAACTCTCAACTTTAAAGGAAACTCCAAACCCTGTATTACACAATTGACTAATACTTAGTAAGTTTTGTTTGAGTCCATATATGAGATATACTTCAATGAGTTTATAGGAGGATCTGAGCTTCAATAAGTCGACTCTGATGACGTCGCCTTTGGTACTATCCCTAATCTGACTTATCCATCTTCAATTATCAATGGAGAACAAAATTTTTCATGGGAATAAGGTTACTTCTAAGTGTGTCATAATTCATGTTCTAAGCATCCCCATATTCTAAAATGAAAAATTTAGTTTCCCAAGCTTTTGGAAGACCCTTTACAAGCTTTTTGACTTACAGTTGTTTGAGTAATGATCCTTAAGGATTTCAGTTCACAAATAATCTTTCTGAATTATGCAAACATTTACTCCATGCCTTTATTTTCTTACATTTTGAAATGATCATATTCATTGAACAAAATACTAATCCTTGCATCTTTTACTTTTGTAGTACCCTCCTAGGTAACTTTTAGTTTATCCCATATTTATTTTAATATTTTGTAGGTTGATATCTTGTCATATTTTTCTTCGCTAATTGCATAATAAAGTAGACTTTTATATCTTTCATTAGTTTTAATTACCTTCTATTGTTCCTTGGCGATTTCAATGTTTTTGAAGTCATCAGTTAGGGCTGCTTAATTCCTTGTACTTCTATTTGTCATTATCTTTGATTCTTGGTATAGGTTTTGGTCCCTTCTTGCTGACCACCCAGGTTTTAAAGTCATTTGACCTTATAAAGATCTTGAATTTGTTCTTCTAGTGAGAGTATTGTTGTTCATTAAAGAATAGCGGTATTGTTGATGAGTGACCGTATTGAGGAAGTGCTCCTGGAATCTGTTAGATGGATATTATATTTTTACTCATGTGTGGTTAAGCAACACATTAGTGAGACCTATTCTAGTACCAATTGAAATTTAAGAGGGAGGAGCGGGGTGAATTGAAATCTTTTCCTAAGTTAACCGGTCAGTCACTATAGTCAATTCACCTATAGGTTAGTATGCACAGTAAAATAGAATAAATCAAGAAGCATAAATAAATAATTATGAAATGAACGGACAAGATTTATACTGGATCACTAGTGTGGCGCCTACTCTAGTCCCCTTGGGTTGCAAGGTTTTCCTTTAGAGATTTTTGAAAAGAGTTACATTAGTATTACAAGTTCTGATTCTTAATCTTTTATTCTGATCTTGTGACAGATCCTCAACTGGTATAACTAAGAAAACTCACTCTTTTAGTTTAGTAACTATTGTAAGTTGAGAATTACAAAGTTTTACAAAGACTAAAGATTAAGACACACTAAGAGTTTCCTGTGAAGTTGTGTATCATCTTTGGCCTTTACTCATCCTTTCTATAGCCTTTAGCTAATCTGGCTTCTTTTCTCTATATGTAAAACTCAATGGATCTCTTGTCAATCAAGAATTTAAATTGATTCCTTGATTGAGGATTTCTATTATATGGTACGTCCTTATCAGATATATTCAAATGTATGATCTGACCTTTCTTTCTGGGTTATAGTCTCACAACCATACATGTCCATATTAGATATATCTATATAGAGGGTGCAGTCTTTCTTCCTTCTACGGTTCCTTGTAAGATCTATTTTCCATATTGCTTTGTAATTGTCGATTATCTTCCTTGTAATTTGGGATATAATGAGATCTTTTTATTTTATTATTCCATGTCCAGCTCTGGCTTCCTTGTAATATGGGATCTTGTATAATGCTCCTCCAAGTTTAGCTCTAGAGATGATCCTTCTTTTCTTAATTAAATCTTAGATGTATCCTCCATATTTTTCATTATTAGTTTGTCATTATTAAAACATATTATGTAAATATGGGAGGCTAACAAAATAAACTCCACGCTATCCACTCCCTATAATGACCATTCCCAGTCCAACGGACATGCCCAAAACATATCTGTTACTATTACCCCAAAAACCCTTCACCAAATGTTCAATCTACTAGAAATAACATAAGAACCCACTACCCAAGCCACCCCATATTCAAAAAACCAAAATCTCATTTGACCAATCCAACTATAATTCAACCAAGCACATTAACAAGATCCTCGAAACCAAATACCCCATCCTCTACTAAACCAAATTCGACCATTCCAAGTGACCCTAACAAAAACAAACTTGTCCAAGTAAAAGAGGAAGGAAGGGAGGAACAATAAGAGAAGTTTAGAGAATTTGATGAATACTACATGTGGGAAGAGAATATGAGGAATAGATCAATGGGTCAAGGAGGTAATCGAGGTCGGGGAGGAATATTTGGTCCAATAACTTATGAAAAAGGAAACTTGGGAAACCATCCACAAGGTTCTGACCAAGGGAACTTCAATGGAAAAAAAATGTCAATAGAGATCAGGATGTCAAAATTAATTCAATCAAGGTTATTCTTCCAACTTTGGTTGGAGAAATCTACCCCAAGGCGTACTTATCTTGGGAATCCACTTGTGAAAGGCTTTTTCAAGTTAATGATCTCATCTATGAGAAGAGGTATTGTTATGTTATACCAGACTATTAAGGATATGCTAATACATAGTATGAATATGCTACGAGATTTGGGAATGTGTTGAATGTCGAAAACCCCCTCCATTGGATGCATTGAAGGGAATTATGACACAAACATACATGATAAAAATATTTCGACACAAGTTACTTGACAAGATATAAAACTTGAGGCAAGGGAAAAAGAGTGTCTTGACCTACTATGATAAATTCCAATAATTAATCTGGTAGATCGAGTATGATATGAACATGCAACATGCCATTACATGCTTAAAGGTTGGGTTGAATAGAGAGATCTCATTCTCTATGTCTATCCACGAGTTTTAAACCATAGAAGAAATCTTCCAAGCAGTCTTAGAAATTGACAAGGAACTTAAGGAAAGAATATACATCAAGTCCAAAAGGTACATAGAAATTGATACATAGAGTAAGACTAAAGAGGTAGCTCAATCTTAATTGGGATAGAATAAGAATAAGTACTTCAATAAAAATCATGATAAAAAGCTCATAGAAAAGACTACTATAAAATTACCCACCATGGAATGAAGGTAACAAATATCCAACTTTAAGTCTTTAAGGTTTGAAGTGTTTTAAATGTCAAGGATAGGGACACAAGGCGAATGAGTGTCCTAATTAGAGAAAAGTGATGAGAAGGTAGATACTATTACCTTAGAGAAGAGGTAGAACTAGAAGAGGATGAGAATTATGAGAAATCCTAATATGGAGAGCATGTTTAGGAAAAAGAACAAGTCAAAGGCGATGATGAAAATGCTTGGCCTAAAGATGGAGAGTTTGAGGTTCTTAACTTTGTGTTAAGATGAGTGATGATTAGAAAGGCTTTATATTACATGTGTCAAAGGGAAAATCTATTCAATACTAAATGTATTATCAAGGAGAATGTGTGCTCATTGATCATTGATAGTGATAGTTGTGTTAATGTAGATAGTGCCACCATGGTTTATTTCCTAAAGCTACCCACCACCAAGAATGCTACTCTATACAAGCTGTAATGGTTGAATGATTGTGGAGAGTTGAAGGTAACTCAGAAAGTTGTTATTCATTTCAAGATTGGGTATCAAGACGAAGTACTATGTGATGTGATTCACATGCAAGATTGTCACATCTTGTTGGGAATACCGTGCCAATACTATTGGTTGACTAAGCATTATGGGAGAACCAATGGGTATACCTTTGAGTTGAATGAACTGAAGTTTAAACTATATCATCTTTCACCTTCACAAGAGAATGAGGCATATCAACAATTGAGTGAGTTAAAAGAGAAGGGAAAGAAGGTAAGAGAATAAAAGTCCAATTAAAGGGAAGATGAAGAAGAGGAGGAATTAAGGATGTTGAAGAGAAAAAACATAATGGTGATGTTGGCTAGAAACAAAGATCTATTCAAAGTGCATGATATGAAAACACCCATTCTCCTCCTAACCCATGTTTTTCACACTAACCACTATACTTATTCTATTCCCCATTCTATTTCTCTTGTTTGGTAAGATTATAATGATGTGTTCCCAAAGGAAATTCAAAAGGGTTACCCGCTTTGGGAAATTGAACACAAAATAGACTTTGTGTCATGTAATCAATTAGTAAATGAATTATAATATAAAATTAACCCTATGGATACCAAGGATCTTAAAATGCAAGTTGACAAACTCCTCGACAAGGGATATATCCAATAATGTATGAGTTCATGTATAATCTCGGTATTGTTGGTACCAAAGAAAGATAGGGAATGACCCATGTGTTTTGGTTGTCGATCCATTAAAATAAAAATGATAAAGTATAACCACCCAATTCCACATTTAGATAATATGTTATATGAGTTGTATGTTTTATGTGTGGTTTCAATAATATATCAAAGGAGTGGGTACTATAACATTTAGATACAACTATGTGATGAGTGGAAGACCACATTCAATTCACAATTTAGTATTTATGAATGGATGGTCATGCCTTTTGGTCTTACCAACGCACCTAGTACCTTTATGAAACTTATGAACCAAGTGATGAAACAATTCATAGAAAACTTGTCGTGGTATATTTTGACAATGTTCTAGTTTACACCAAATCCCTTGAAGAGCATATCTTACATTTGAAAAATGTGTTTCAAGTGCTTAGAAGAAAGAAACTATATTCTAATCTTAAAATTAATATTTTGGTGTGAATGAAGCAGTGGTTTTAGGACTTTTTATTTTCTCAAGAGGAGTTGAGGTTGATGATTAAAAGATAGATGCCATCAATAATTCGCCAACTACAAAATTAGTTAGAGAATTACGAAGCTTCTACGAGTTCACTAGTTATTATAGGCAATTCATCAAAGGATTTAGTAACATCATCGCTTCATTTACTAAGGAGATCTATAAGGACAAAAAATTTAAAAGGGGTGTTGATCAAGCCAATGGATTTGAAATTTTGAAGTCTACACTTAGATTTGATCCCTTATTGCAATTACCCATCTTTCATAAAATGTTTGAGAATAGATGTTATGCTACTAAGGTAGGTATAGGTTCCATCTTAATTCAAGACCACAAACCTATTGCCTATTTTAGTGAAAATCTCAGGGTCACAACTTTAAATTATTACACTTATGAGGTAAAGGGAAACGATTGTGTTTTCCCTATAGTTCATGGGGAGAATTGTTTGTTATAAAGGGATGCAATGTTTTGGAATTGAAAAGACCCTTGTGATCTTAGAGGAACAATTCCAGCATCCCAAGATGCATTATGGCTTTGCTAGAATTTTTGGCCAATGCATGGATAATAGAAGTGTCAAATTGAACATCCTTCCTCAAGGATTGCATACTCTACTACCCACTCCCATAAGTCTATGGCTTGATATTTCTGTGGATTTTATTTTACAATTTCCTAGGAAAAAAAGGGTAGAGATAGAATTTTTGTTGCGGTTGATCATATCTAAAAAATAGTCCACTTCATCCCATGTCATAAGAGTGAGGATGCACCAAATGTAGACTATTTATTTGTTGAGAATGTTGTGAAATTGTATAGAATTCTTAGGAACATTTTTAGTGATAGGGACTCAAAGTTTCTTATTCATTTTTGGAGGTCATTGTGGGGCACGTTTGGCACTATATTGCTTTCCTAAACGTCGTGAACCCACAAACCAAAGGCACAGTTGAAGTTATTAATATGAATTTGGGGTCTATGATACATTTTATGGTTATAGGTAGAATAGACTCTTGAGAAGATCACCTACCCTTAGTCTAATTTGCATATAATTGTATTATCCATTCGACTATTGGTATGAATCCCTTTGAATAGGTTTTAGATTTAAACCCATTACCCCATTGGATCTTACTTTTTTGTCTAGTGATGTTTTGATAAGCTTAGATGGTAACCAAAGGGAGGAGGAAATGAATAAGAAACATAAGAAGGTGAGTCTTCACTATAAAAAAGAATAGAGAATTGTTCAAAACGGTAAACAAAGGGAAAATAAGACTTGTTCTAAATAGTGTGATTAGGTATGGGTACATCTTCGGAAGGAATCGTTCCCAACTTAATGTAAAGCTAAGTTGATGACTTGAGAAGATGACTCATTCTAAGTTCTTGAGATAGTTAATGATAATGCCTACAAGATTGATATTCGTTCGAATTATCAAGTACACAACACCTTCAACATATGTGATATCTCACCACTGGAAATGATGGAGATCCATATATCAAATTATCTCTCATTAATATATCGGTGATTCAAATTTAAACCAAAACTAAACTAATTTTATTTCCCTCAAAAATAGTGTTTCTCGGCAGTAGTTGTTCCATGAATCATGAAATGAATGATTATGCATGTACAAGATACTTTTGGAATTAATTACAAATCAAAATGCATGACATCAAACTAATAAAAATCAAGTATGGGACAATACTCTCAAATACTAATGAATTACAACAAAAGCCCCCTCATGGGCATCACAATGATAAATCCAACTTAATTCACAACCAGAGTGAATATATGCCCTTTAAAAGAATCATTATAATAAGAAGCAACTCAAACCACTAACAAACAAAAATTCCCATATGGGCATCACAATAATAATATTCAACCTAGGGAATGTAATAACCAAATAAATTACAATTCCATATCATGTTTTACATGACTAGTCCCTACCCAAGCTAAGTCTTAAGAATTTTAAACCATCAACTACCTCAATGCCAAAGAAATGCGCTAAAAATCCACCATCAAACTACTTTTCTTCGACGATAGACTTAAAGTATCACAAATATAAATAAATTAAAATTCCATATCATGCTTTACATGACTAGTCCCTACCCAAGCTAAGTCTTAAGAATATTAAATCATAAACTACCTCAAAGCCAAAGAAGGGCACTAAAAAGCCACAATCAAACTACTTTTCTTCGATGATAGACTTAATGTATCCCAAATATATCCAATCAAGTTCTACATATAAATATAACTTCATTGATATCCATATTCTTATAATTCTATTTCATGTTGAAAAAAATTCACCAAAAAGTAAACCCCAAATTCACAAGGAAAAAATAGAAATTATATTAGAAATCACATTACCCATAACATGGGGAGTTTAAAAATAAAATTTCATAAAAAGTAAAGTTAAATTCAACATTCAAATCTTCAAAATACTATTTTCAGACTTTGTCTGGAAAAAACCCAAATTTTCATTATCAAGTGCGGTTTAAAGTAAGATTCGGTAAATTTATGTCAAAATCATATTCTCTATACTATAAGGACCTTAATTTTCAAAATCAATGCACACCTACCATAAATTAATTCTAGAAACTTTACAAAACAAAATTATGAAAAATAAAATAGATATTCCTGGAAAATGAGAAAAATAAAGGTAGAATAACATACCCAGTGATTATATGAAAAAATATCATAGAGAATTGCCTCAATCGGAGATTTCTAACTCTCAAAATATCAACAATACTAAAATATCATGATATGTCTAATTTTAACGTTATTCAGGTGAAATTTGTTCTTCCCATTTGCGGGAACCCTTTGTATTCATGATAAAAATTCCCTTTAATAGTTAATAGTTAATAAATAGATCCTTCTTCACATTCATGGATTACCATCACATTCAAGATGAACAACCCCCATACCAAAAAAAGCAACAATTGTCGCCCACACCCTCTCACGTGGACTCCAAATCCGTCGACTCATTTTGCATTGGTTCAATAATTTTGATACAGATCTAGTGATAACATCAAACACCCAACATAACACATTAAATTTAGGTGATACAATTAAAAATCAATAATATTAAACTCCAAACATGTAACAACCCATTAAATTATTATATCATTGTTTGTGTAAGTGTTTGGGTATAGTTAGCCTTAGGATAATAGTTATTAAAATCTTAGACTAGGGTAAATTAAAGTAAACTATGATTATTATTTGGTTTTCTTACCTTTTTCTATTGTGATAGTTCATCTGTAAATTCTATAGGTATGGTGTGATAGATATGAGGTTTAGTGATCTATAAAAACTTTTAAAATGCAATTTTGGTGTATAGAACTCTGGTTATAGAATTTACAACGAGAGGATAAACCCTTTTTATTGAAAAACAAAGCCTAAATTATTTAATAGAATTAAACATAAATTTTTCTTAAGCTACCGGTGGCTTCATTATAGTGGCCCTAGGCTCTCTATAATAGGATTGCGCTATAAGGAGATAGCTATAAAAGTGGTGCAATCCACTATAGAGGTGTAAGACCCCACAAAATCTAAGCTTAACTTAGTCCCTAAAAGCTTGCTAAGGGGTCCCAGACTTAGAAAATTCTAGCTAAGTATTCAGACTTAGTAATATTTTATCCTTCATAAGTTGGTAATGCTATTTCACGACCTCTTTGACCTTAAAATGTAATTCTTTAGGTTTATTCATGATTAGGAATGCCAGTAGGTGTTCCCGACCGAGTTTTGGATTTTTCGGACCTCGTTTGAACCATGTTTGGGAATCCCAAATAGTGTATCAACGCGATCTTGGAACGACACATCGACCAACGTGTCTATCAATAATTTCCTTGGATTAAAATGGAAATTTTTAGTGAACTGACACAGACTCGACACAGTGTGTTGGTCATTGTATAGATGCCAATGACGTGGCGCGTCGACCTACGCGTCGATGGTTCAACTTTCAGTCTTTTAAGCCTACATACAGAGGGATAAATGTATCTTTTCCAACCTTATATAATCCCCCAAAACATATCATTAAGCCGTGCAAGAGGCAAAATATACTCATTCTCTCTAGAATTTATCAAGAACATACCCTAGTTCTTCACATTCAAGATCCAAGAATTAAGGTTTCCACCATTATTCTTCAAGAATTCACCAACTAAGGTATTTGATGTGTTCATCCAAAGGTCCTTCCACCCTTGGATTCCAAGAAACTCTTTTAAACTTCAAGTAGTCGGAATTAATGATTTCCATAATTTGAATTAAAGTGTATTCATGATTATTATTTGAATTAGTTTTCTATTTCATGATTTATTATACGTTTCATGTGGAATTGGTTATTATGAGTGTAGATTTGTATGAATCCATGTTAAACCACTTGAAATTTTGAAATTGGAAGTGAATCATGATGCCCTCTTATTAGGTGCATATATTAGGCTCACCAAGTGCTTGATGAATAGTCATGTGAACTAATAAGGGAAAGAAATCATGTTAAGCTAGCTTATGTGCAAGTTATACCATGCAATTTTTTGATAAAATGTATCTATAGATACATTATGAACAAGCGTGTATTTTATGTTATGCAAGATCATATGATGCTCTATTTTTTATGCTATCGAGTCCTGGGGGCATTTAATACCTGATAATTTAGTTGTTTACCTAGAGTCAGTGTCAGATATAGAATAATCTCAGTCATGTCATGATTAGTAGTACTCTCAGTCAGCTACAAGACTCAGGAAAACATTGTAGACTCTGTATCAGTCCAGTCTAGATCAGTATTCAGTTCATACCTCAATAAATTCAGTCATTTAACAAAATTTAGTAGTGTTCGTTCATTTAACAGAACTTAGCTAACTTAATTCAATTCAGTTAGACAGTATAATCAGTAACAGTCCAGTCAATCCTAGTATGAACTAGGAAATTAGTTCAGTGTCTATTTAGATTAGAGTAGGATTTAGAACAGAGTTAACCCAGGGATAGGGGCATTCCTACCAGCAGAGGGTTTGACCCTTAGTAGCAATCGCTGCATTATAGAATTACATAGCTAGCGTAGTTTGAGATTTCTTCCTACCAAATATTATGAGGGTTTATACATCTCATTTAAGATTCCTGCAATCAAGGGTTGACAAAAGAGCTTTCTATCAGAAAGGATTAACTCACAGCATTTCTTTACCCATGGAACAATATTGACACCTTTCCAATTGGGGTTACAGGTTGGATCCCAATGTTTGTAGAAAAGAGCATATCGGTTAGATGATTACCTCCCATATTCTTAGTTTTATTTTTAGTCTCAATATACAACTCAGTTCAATTCTACAGACTCAGGACTGTCAGACACATTCACTCAGCTTAGTATGGAACACAGTATAGTTCCACAGAATCAGGACCATCAGATATAGTCATTCGCTTATCAGTAATTCAGTATTAGTATACCCAAATATTAGTTAATAAGTATTAAGACTCAGTATTCAGTGTTATCAAATTCTCAATTATAGTTACATATTCGTGTATGTACTCTAATCCAGTTATACTCATGTCATTCAGTCAGTATTGTTCATGCATATGAACACATGCATATCATCCTACCTAACTTAGTCTGCAAGTACATTCAAAGTACTTATGCATACTTTTCTCTTGCGCTATGATGTTTTATATCATAGGTTCAAATGCTTGGCTCTCGAACACCCTTAGCAGTTCAGATCTTCAGCAGACAGAGTTAGTGGTAAGTCCTCATAGTTTTATGACATGATTATTATTTTAGCATTTCAGTTTATTTCGGTAGTCAGAGTTAGTTGGGGACTTATCACATCAACTCCATATTTTAGATAGTTTAGAGGCTTTTAAGACTAGAGTATTTTTAGACAGATATTTTAGTTTTGGTATTGTTATACCGTGTTTAGTTTTATTTTAGTATTGAACCCTATGTCATGTTTTCGATCTATTTTCTACATATTTCAGTATTATTATTAGTCAGTTATTGCAGCAGGTACCAGTCATAGGTTAGCTTGTGGTTTTTTGGGATTATGAGCACCGTGCAGTGTTCGGGGGTACAGACTCGAGGCATTACAATCTTAGTATTAGAGCCTAAGAATCCTAGGAAGTTTGAAATCCGCATATAGTAGAGTCTTATACATGGGTGTGTAGGGCGGTACATTTATTGACAGGAGGCTATGAGATGTTTTAGGAAAAGTTTCCTTTCTTTTTGTATTCATGGTGTATGAGTGAGCATGAGCTCTAGTTAAACTCTCTGTCTTATCCAAGTTTCTATATCATTTATAGAATATGCCTCCAAAGAGGACTAAGGGAAGTGGAACGGGAGACCATCCAGAACCCTAGCCAGTCCAACCAGATCCTCTGGAAGAACATGTCTCCCATGTTGAGTTCAGAGTAGCTTTCACCACCCTAGCGCATTCTGTGTCAGGCCAGAGTGAACGTCTAGCTGATGTTCTAGCCAACCCAGTGACCAATACTATTGCTACCAGAATTTAAGATTTCACCCAAATGAACCCTTCCTCTTTTACTAGGTCTAAGTTAGATGAGGACCCTCAGGAGTTTCTTGATCAGGTGTAGAAAGTTGTTGATATTATGAGGGTCACTGCTGTTGAGAGCGCTGAGTTGGCCGTATATCAGTTACAGGATGTGGCACACTCATGGTTTAACATTGGAAAGCAGAGAGGGCTGCACATGCAGGGCCCATAGAATGAGAGGAGTTTACAGTTGCATTTCTGGATAGGTTCATCCCGCTAGAGTTGAGGGAAATAAAGGTTTTGGAGTTTATAAACCTGAAGCAGGGCAATATGATAGTTCAAGAGTATTCTCTCAAGTTTACTCAGTTATCCAGATATGCTCCACATCTAGTACCAGATAGCAGAGAAAAGATGAGTTAGTTTGGGTCTGGGGTATCTATCAGTATGGTCTAAAAAAATAGGGCCACAATGTTGATTAATGAGATGGACATATCCAGGCTCATTATTCATGATTAGCAGATATAGATGGCTAAGAATAAAGAGAGAGAGAGGGAGAACAAGAGATTGAGAATAGGTAGTTTCAGTTTGTCTCAGCCTAAGTTAGAGGATGGGAATCGTTCTCAGTTCTACCCAAATTTGTCAATTCTAGCTTCGTCCTCAACCAGTGATCCTGTTCTGAAATTCAAATATGGAAACAGAGATAAGGTGTCAGGCCCTAAACTCTAGGGTAGTGTTAGCAGTGCTCGAACCAATCCCCTTTGTCAGAAGTATGTCAGAAACAACTAGGGTATCTATAGAGCTAACAATGATGTGTGCTTTAGATCTGGCAAGCTAGGACACAGGGCCAGACAGTGTCCTAAGGTTAGGTTATCAGAGTCATCATAATCGTCCCCCAACTCAGTTCAATCACCTAAATTAGCAGGGTGCCATATCCAGTGCCACCAGTAGGCAGCGCCCAAATAGACTCTATGCTCTTCAGTCCCAACAGGATTAGAAAAGTTCTCCTGATGTGGTCACTGGTATGTTACAAGTTTTCCATTTATATGTCTATGATTTTCTTGATTCAGGAGTTTCTTTGTCCTTTGTTACTCCATATATAGCAGTTGATTGTGGAGTCAGTCTTGAAATTCTAGCAGAGCCTTTCTCAAACTCTACCCTAGTGGGTAAATCCATCATAGCCAGGTGAGTATACAGGAACTACCTGGTTATGATGTCTCAAAAAGTCACTATAGCAGACTTAGCTAAATTAGAGATAACTGATTTTAATGTTATTGTCGGCATGGATTGGCTTCATTCCTACTATGCCTTAGTTGACTGTAGAAATAGTATTGTCCAGTTTCAGTTTTTGAATGAACCCATCCTAGAGTGGAGGGGTAGTACTTCTGCACTTAGGGGTCAGCTTATTTCTTACCTTCGAGCGAGAAAGATGATATCTAAGAGATGTGTTTACCTTTTTGTTGAAGTTGAGAACTATAGTTTAGAAACCGCTACTATTGAATCAGTGTCAGTAGCATGTGAATTCCAAGATATGTTTCCCAAATATCTTCCCGGAGTTCCTCCTAATAGGGAAATCGACTTCTTAATAGAACTTCTTTTAAATACTCAACCTATATCTATTCCTCCGTACAGAATGGCACCTGTAGAACTCAGAAAATTGAAAGAAAAGTTGAAGAATCTCCTAAATAAGAGATTCATCAGACCTAGTGTGTCCCCATGGGACGCACCAGTTTTATTCATACGTAAGAAAGACAGTTTTCTTAGAATGTGTATTGACTATCGTAAGTTAAACAAAGTCATGATCAAGAACAAGTATCCACTTCCTAGAATTGATGACTTGTTTGACCAACATCAGGGTGCCAGTTACTTCTCTAAGATAGACCTCAGATCTGGCTATCATCAGCTCAGAGTTGGAGTATTGAACATCCAAAAAATAGCCTTCAGAACTTGGTATGGTCAGTTCAAATTCTTTGTCATGTACTTTGGTCTTACCAATACCCCAGTAGCTTTCATGGACTTGATGAATCATGTGTTCAAGCATAACTTGGACATGTTTATCATAGTCTTCATAGATGACATTCTTGTCTACTCCCGCAGTGATCATGATCCTAAAAACCATCTCATAATAGTGTTGCAGACTCTCAGAAACCATCAGCTATTTACCAAATTTAGTAAGTGCGAATTTTGGCGAAGGTTAGTAGCTTTTCTTGGCCATATCATTTCCGGTGATGGCATTATAGTTGATCCCCAAAAGACCGAAGCAGTGAGAAACTTGCCTTGACCTATGTTTCCATCATATATCAGTAGTTTCTTAGGCTTGGCTTACTATTACCGAAGGTTTGTTGAGGGATTTTCATCTATTGCATCCCCTATATCCAGATTCACTCAGAAGAAAGTCAAATTCCAATGATCAGATTCTTGTGAAAAGAGTTTTGAGAAGTTGAAGAATCGACTCACTACAACCCTAGATTTGACCCTACCAGATGGTTCAAATAGGTTTGTGGTATATTTTGATGCTTCCAGATTAGATTTGGGTTATGTTTTGATGTAGAGAGGTAAGGTTATAGCCTACGTCTCTAGAAAACTTAAGCCCTATGAAAAGAACTATCCTACTCATGATGTTGAGTTAGAAGTAGTAGTATTTTACTTTAATAATTGGAGGCACTATTTGTATGGGGTGCACATTAATGTGTTCAATGGCCATAAGAGCCTACAATATGTGTTCTCTTAGAAAGATTTTAACCTCCGTCAGAGAAGGTGGTTGGAGTTGTTAAAAGAATATGACATGAGTGTCTTGTATCATCTGGGTAAATATAATGTAGTGGATGATGCTCTCAGCATGATGTCTATCGGCAGTGTTGCTCATGCGAAGGATGGTAAGAAAAAGTTAGCTCAGGAAGTTCATCATCTTGCTCGACTAGGTGTTCGCTTAGTCGATTCATCAGAAGGTAGTATATGGGTGTAGAGTAGTTCAGAATTATTCCTAGTTTCTAATGTAAAGGAAAAGTAGGATAGGGATCCCAGTTTAGTGAAGTTGAAGGAATAAGTTAGAGATCAGAAAGTAGAGGTTTTCTCCTAAGGGGAGATGGTATGTTGCACTATCAAGGTCGGATATGTGTGCCAGGTGTTGATGACTTAAGAAAGCGAATTCTTATAGAGGATGATGGTGCACGCAACTCTATTCATCCAGGGACCACTAAGATGTACCGTGATTTATTGGAGATCTATTGGTAGAGTGGGATGAAGAGAGATATTACAGAGTTTGTGGCTAAGTGCTCAACATGTCAGCAGGTAAAAAATTGAGCATGAGAAGCCTAATGGGTCCATACAGGAGTTTAGTATTACCATTTGGAAGTGGGAAAAGTGAACATGGACTTTATAATGGGTTTAACTTGTACTCATCATTGGCATGATTCAGTTTTGGTCATTTTAGATAGGATTACCAAATTAGCTCATTTCCTACTAGTCTATACTCTTATTCAGCCGAAGATTATGCCAAACACTATATCATGGAGTTGGTCGATTGCATGGTGTTCCATTATCCATTATCTCAGATAGAGGTATCTAGTTCACCTCTCATTTTAGGAAGGCATTCTAAAAAGTTCTTAGTACCCGATTTCACCTCAGTACAACCTTTCATCCTCAGATAGATGGTCAAGCAGAAAGGACCATTTAAACTTTAGAGGATATGTTGTGAGCGTGTGCGATTAACTTTAATGGTATTTGGGATGACCACTTTCCTTTTATTGAATTTTCATATAACAACAACTATCATTCCAACATTCAGATGGCTCCGTTTGAGGCTCTTTATCGTAGAAGATGCAGGTCTCCCATTGATTGGTTTGAAGTAGGTGAGGCAATAGTGGTAGGGCCTGACTTGGTATTTGGTACCTTAGAGAAAGTTCAATTGATTAGGGAAAGGCTTAAGACAACTTAAAAGCAATAGAAATCATACACAGATGTACACAGAAAGGATCTCGAGTTCGAGATTGATAATTTTATGTATTTTAAAATCTCTCCTATGAAAGGAGTAAAGAGGTTTGGCAAAAAGGGGAAAATCAGTCCCCGATATGTCGGTCCTTACTGAATTCTCAGCCATTTCGGAAGGGTAGCTTACGATCTTGAGTTGGCTTTAGACTTAGCTTCAGTGTACCCAGTGTCCATGTCTCTTTTCTAAAGAAATAAATAGGTGACCAAGAAGTCGTAGTCCCTATAGAGGGCATAGATATTCAGAACAACCTCTCTTATGAAGAGATCCTAGTCAAAATTCTTGACTATCAGATTCACATACTGAGGAACAAAGAAGTCTCTCTAGACAAAGTTCTTTGGAGAAATCAATCTATTGAGGGAGCTACTTGGGAAGCGGAAGAAGATATGCAAACCAAGTATCCTCATCTCCTTTCCCCAAACTCATACTCAGCCCAAGGTAACCATTTTTCCTTAAACTTACTCAGTTTCATGTTCATATATAGCTACCAACTTGGTATCAATTAACGTTGCATACCCAGTTATGCATTCATAAATTAGTTCAGTCATGTACCCATGCATCAGATATGCATGTTCAATATATAAACTCAGCTTATTAGTAATCCCAATCATGCATTCATGAATCATGTTCATCTATGTACGCATGTATCAGATATGCATGTTTAGTATGATAATTCAATATATCAGTAATCTTAGTCATGAAATCATGCTTCAGTTGTGCATATCCAGTGTCTAAATCCAGTCTATCAGTATTCTTATCTTAGACAGTCTCATTCGAGGATGAATGTTCCTAAGGAGGAGATATTAAAAGACCCCACAAATTCCTAAGCTTAACTTAGTCCCTAAAAGCTTGCTAAGGAGTCCCAGACTTAGAAAATTCTTGTTAAGTATTCAGACTTAGTATTATTTTGTCCTTCATAAGTTGCCGACACTATTTCACAATCTTTATGAGTTTAAAATGTCAATTTTTAGGTTTATTCCTGACCAGTAATATCAGTAGGTGTTTCCGGACAAGTTTTGGAATTTCTGGACCTCGTTTAAATCATGTTTGGGAAACCAACATAGTGTATCAATGCAATTTCAGTGCGGTGCGGTGTCCATCATGTCGATCAATATTTTCCTTGGCTTGAAACGACAATTTCTAATGAACCGATGCGTACTCGATGTGGTGCGTTGGTCATCGCATCGATGCCAACGACATGGCACGTCGTCCTGCACATCGATGGTTCAACTTTTACTCTTTTAAACCCGCATTTAGAGGGGTAAATGCGTCCTTTCCAATATAATATAATCCCCCAAAACATATCATTAAGCCGTCCAAGAGGCAAAATATACTCATTCTTTCTAGAATTTATTAATAATAAACCCTAGTTCATCACATTCAAGATCCAAGACTCAAGGTTTCCACCATTGTTCTTTAAGAATTCGCCAACTAAGGTATGCGAAGTGTTCATCCAAGGGTTCCTTCACCCTTGGAGTCCAAGAAACTCTTTTAAACTTTAAGTAGTTGGACTGTATGACTTCCATGATTTGAATTAAAGAGTATTTATGATTATTATTTGAATTAGATTTCTATTTCATGATTTATTATACGTTTCATGTGGAATTGGTTATTATGTAAGTAGATTCGTATGAATCCATTTTAAACCCTTTGAAAGTTTGAAATTGGAAGTGAATCACGATGCCCTGTTATTATGTGCATATATTATGCTCACCAAGTGCTTGATGAATTATTCATGTGAACTAATAAGGGAAAAAAATCATGTTATTCTAGCTTATGTGCAAGTTATACCAGGAAAGTGTTTGATAAAATGTCTCTATAGATACATTAGGAACAAATGTGCATTTTATGCTATGAAAGATCATGTGATGCTTTACTTTTCATGCTATCAAGTCCTAGGGGTATTTAATACCCGACAATATAATTATTTACCTATATCCAGTGTCAAATACTGAATAATCTTAGTCATGTCATGATTAGTAGTACTCTCAGTCAGTTACAGGACTCAGGAAAACTCAGCAGACTCTTTATCAGTCCAGTCCAATTTAATAATCAGTTCAGACCTTAGTAAATTCAGTCAGTTAACAGAATCCAGTAATGTTCCATCAGTCAATGGAACTTAGTGAACTCAGTTCAGTTCAGTTAGATTTTGGAATCAGTAATAGTCTAGTCAAGCCTAGTATGAACTAGAAAATCAGTTCGGTGTCTATTCATGTGGGAGTAGGATTCAACACCGAGTTAACCCAGGGATGGGGGCATTCCTTCCAGTAGAGGGTTTGACCCTTAGTAGCAATCCCTGCATTATAGAACTACGTAACCAACGTAGGTTGATATATCTTTCTTCCAGATATTATGAGGGTTAATACATCTCTTTTGAGTATTCCTGCCATCGAGGGTTAAAGAAAGAACTCTTGTTTAGAGAGGGTTAACTCACAACTTGTATTTACTCGTGGAATATTATTGACACCCTTCTAACTGGGGTTACAGGTTGGACCCCAATCTATGTAGAAAGGTTTATGTCGATTAGATGATTACCTCCCACAGTCTAAGTTTTAGATTCAATCTCAATATAGAACTCAATTTTGTTCTACAGATTCAGGACTGTCAGACACAGTCACTCAGCTTAGTATGGAACTCGATATAGTTCCATAAAATCATAACTGTTAGATATAGTTATTTAGTTATTAGTAATTCAGTATCATTATACTCAGATCTTAGTTAAACAGTATTCAGACTCAGTATTTTGTGTTATCATGATCTCAGTTACAGTTACATATTCATGCATGTACTCTCATCCAATTATACTCATGTCATTTATTTAGTTCATGCATATGAAACCATGCTTTTCATCCTACCTTACTTTGTATACCAGTACATTCAAAGTACTAACGCATACTTTTCTCTTGTGCTATGATTTTTTATATCATAGGTTCAGACGCACGGACTTTCGAGCACCCTCAGTAATTCAGATCTTCAGCAGTCAGAGATAGTGGTGAGTCCTCATAGTTTGAGGACATGATTATTATTTCATCATTTTAGTTTATTTCTATAGTCAGAGTTAGTTGGGGACCTATCCCATCAACTCTACATTTCAGACAGTTTAGAGGCTTTTTAGACTAGAGTATTTTCAGACAAATATTTTAGTTTAGTATTGTTATACCGTATTTAGTTTTATTTTAGTATTGAACCTTATGGCATTTTTTTGCCTAATTTTTGCATATTTCAGCATTATTGTTATTCAATTATTGCAGCAGGTACCAGTCATGGGTTATCTTGTGGTCCTTTGGGATTATAAACACTATGTAGCGTACGGGGTACAGACTCGGAGTGTTACAAGAGGGCTGGAACTTTTTAAGGACCTATATAATGGTCCAAATATCCACTATAACATAACCACTATAGCCAGTAAGAAGACACTATGGCAGGCGTCTGGTAAAATAACCTCTTTGGTTTTGATCTTTGATGTTATTTTCTTTCAAAAATCATCCTAGGGATATGTGAGAAAATTCCATTAATTTTTGGTGATTTCCATCATTGAGTAAATACTATTCCACCATATCTCATAGATTAACTCCTTCAATGTCAAGGATAATGACATTAGGAATAATTTATGAGTCTAACCTTAAAATGATGAATTAAAGAGAATTATCCTTGGACGGGGTTAAATTAGTTGTAAATGATTATAGGTTTCTATAGTGGACTTCCTAACATAGATTTCTTCCTTTTTAATGTAAGTTATGGGGAAATTGGATGGATTAATTAGTGAAAATACTGAATTGGCGATTTAGACTATGAACTAGGTTAAACGTAAGGGTTTTAGTTTATAATGCTTGTAAATTATGAATAAGTTATTAATTTGTCCTCATTTATTATATTTAGACAAATACAATTCAAAAAAATAAGAAAAGGAAAATCTTTTGCTAATTAGAACATTTTGAGCCTACGTTTGTGGTAGGTTATGGTTTAAATATAGTATAGGTTTAATTTAATTTCTGTGTGTATACATGATTTGATTGATTTTGAATTAGCCTTAAGGCATCCTTGTGATTGATGAATTGATTTTATTCATAAAATTGATGAAACTTGATTTGACTTAGTGTCTAGATCAATTGTGTTATGACATTTTTGATGCATTTAATCATATTATTATTAATATTAGTTGAGATATACACATAAAATGATATCCAGAGGGTTGGGTACAATGATGATATGTATTATTTATAGTTTTATATTAGGAGTGTTGGGTATTATATTGGTATGGTACATAGACCGAGCTTATCCCCACCAAGTCATGCCTATTTGCATTTAAGACCTTTTGGTATGTGTGTACCCTTTAATGATTAGGTTGATAGCCATGATGTATTATTTCATATCATTAATTATTGATTCTATGGTTGTTTCGGTATGAGTATTGTTCCAACTAAAAGTAGCTTAAGACTACTTATGAAATAACTAGATTAATATAACTTGGTGAGTTACATTTGTGATAGTTAAAAGGTCATATGCTCTCCCATTGTTAGTATTTAACTTAGCTTGATATGATAGCACGATGATGGAAATATACTATTAAATGAATTATTGTATTACTTAGATTTACATTATTAGGTTATCCTAGATGGAAGTAACCTATGGTGTAATTACTTTGGTGTCTTGATTACTAGTTGATTTTATTCAATTTATATTTATTTATTATTTTAAAGTTAAGTTGGCTGATGATACTTAACAGTACATAGTGTTTGTACTGATAGTACTTGTACTCTTCTTTTGTTGAGTAATGACAATGTTCTAATGATTGAGACAAGACATCAACATTAGTTGTAACCAGCAACCTATTGATCCAAGGGTGAGCACCTATCTTTGGGTGGCCATTAGGTCTTCTCATTGATTATTTCCACTCATTTGGGAAATGACATTCCTTTATTATTTTTGAGATATTTATTTAGACTTTGGTATTATGGATTTAGAATTTTCCTAGATAGTCAAATCATGGGGATTGTAATAAATATATGTTATTTTTTCATTACTTAAAAACCTATTTTGGGATATTATTAAGATGGCATTATTTTCATTATTTAAAAATAGTTATTAGATTAGGATGGTAACTAGGTTAAATAGTTGTCATATTGGATAGGTAGTGTAGGTACAACTCAAGATATTTTGGGTCATGACAATGATTGTATAATAATGAGTCTAGTAGTGGCTTGCATAATGGTATGGAGAAATATGTACTTGTCTTTGAAAGACCACGAGACTTAAGGAAATTGGTAAAGAAATTGGCTCATTTTGTTTATTTTGGTACTATTACCTAATTCTAATTTGTATTTCATGATCCAAATTGGTATCTAACTATTTTAACTCTTTTCTCGATGATGATGAAGACACATTAACATAAAGCAACAACAACAACACCATAGTCAGTCGTTAGGGCAATTGTTTGGGGTAGAATCAATCAAAGAAGGAGATGCAGAAGGTGGGTACCCGTCAGGGCCCCCCAAATTGATGGAGTCTAGGAAATACATAGATCACCATCTTTTTCTCCATAGGAGGATGCTTTAAATGTAGCTCAAAATTAAGACCTATTAGTAGAGGATGGGGAAATACCCACTAAGAGAGACATTATGCCTTTACAGGTAGGTGTATCAAAAGGTCAGAAATCCTCAGAGTTGATTTAGTAGGATTTGGGATTTTTGAGGTTATTTAGTATAGGTGCTTCCTCGACGGTTCAGTCTTTCAATAGCTAGGGTTGTAGTATGCCTCATCCTTAGCACCTATAACACCCTATATTTTTGGGCTAGTCTGTGAACCATCGTTCCTTCATGTATAAGTTATAATCTAAGTGATTCTCAGGTGAATATAAGTTTCACGATCCTTATACTAGTGTGTGAAATGCTCATGAGGTTAAAAATGTCCATAGAAATCATTTAGAGCCAAGTTGAGTAAGATCCTTTGATTCATCCAAAGTTTGGTATTCGATTCTACAAGGGTCTACTTTGAACATGTATAACTTTTATATACGTGTAATCTTGTAGATCAAAACCCACCAAATTGTAGATAATTAAATTAGCTTTCAAACGATACCAATTTTTCCTTAATCTAATACACGAGAGAAATATTATATCTATTTTTGTGAGAGAGGCAGTAGCTGCATGCGATTAGCATACGACACACTCTGTATTTCGATGATCTAGAGCATGCGACACACGCTCCATTTAACCCCTGAGTTTCCAGCTTTCAGTCACATTTTTCCAGGGGCATTTCAATCCTTTCCCATCACATAAAACCGTCATAAACAAGGGATTTCAGCCCCTAAAATCATTGTTTACATGATATTTTATATTTTTCTCTCCAAGAAAACCCTATCCTCCTCAAGAAGACCACAAGAACTTCATCAAATTTTCTCTAATACAATCAAGAAATTAAGGTTCCAATTCCAAGAAGTTCAAGAAAAAGCTTTCAATGACATTCCCAAGGCTTCCAAGTCAAGCTTCCAATTTCAAAGTCAATCTTTCTACATCAAATTCATGATTTCTTCAAGAATCCATCTAATTAAGGTATGTGGGAGTTCATCCATGGGTTCCCTTTTACCTATGGAGCCCAAATTCTATTTTTCAAGTTCAAATTTATGACCTTTACATATTAATATGAATCTTATCTATGAATTTTCTTAAAATTCGATTATGTATCATGTTTACAAATGGTTTTCATTGAAATTTCCTTGATATGTTAGAATGATGATTTTCACATGCTAAAGCCTTAACCCTTGTTTCTAATATTGAAAGTTATGTGATTTTCATGGTTTAGCTACTCCCATGATTAACTCATGACCCCTATGTGTTTGATTTCAAATTAAAAGTATATGTGTTTTCAAGTTGAATGAGCCAATTTATATTTTGAATGTTATGATCTTCATAGAAAATCTCGACGATGTGAATTGATTTGTGTAACCATGATATTTTCATATGCTTGCTTATTCCTATGCATAAATTTATCATCCCCATGTGGTCACTGGTATATTACCATACTAAGTTTAACATGGGAGTTCACATTGAGGTTTGCTTGACCATAGCATACAATTACCAGTTATTGAGTTATCAGTAATTCAATAATTTGTTTATAGACTATTTCAGAATTATATTATACTCTTGGTCTTGCATTCTCAGATAATACAGTTTACATGAATTCATTTTTGTTCATCTCATTTTGTTCAGTTAGTCCTTGTCTCATATCCATAGTACTCTACAGTTTCAGTCCAGTTAATTAAACTAATTATAGTCTAGTCTTACATGACCAGTATTCAGCTATTAGCCATTCAGTTAATAAGATAAGCTTAGCATATGTAACATTTGGTTCTGCATGTTTAGGTATTCGTGATTAATATAATTGTATATTCAGATACTTGAGTTATGTTAGTCTCCATCACATAGTTTCTGACCCAGTATTCATACAGTATCCATGTTTTTCTATTTCCCAACTTCAATTCTACTTATATTATAGAAGTAAAGTTTTAAGTAACTAAGTGTAGTGATTCACCATCTTATCGGATCACGTTTGTTACTCATGTTTTAAGATAATTTAACTTTTAATTTATTCCAGCCTATTGGTGAGTTTACTTACACTTAGCATGCATGTTCTAAGATTACGTATGAAATGAGTTTTACTTATTGCATTCACACCTGCATACTTAGAACATTCTAGAAGTACTGATCCGTATATACGTCTGTGTGGCTACATTGTTTCATAATGTAGGTATCATTTATATCCCGTACATCATGATCAGACAATTGCAGTTTCCCGCTAGCAGGTGATGAGTTTTCTTATTTCGAGAACTCTAAAACGTTTTAGTTCATGAACAGTTCATTTATTTTCCATGTGTATTGATTTGTGGTAGTTAGAGCCATGTCCCATCTACTTATAGTCAGTATAATAGAGGCCTCATAGATGTCAGTCAGAGTCAGTCATGTAATTTTAGTTCTCTCCTCAGTTTCTATCAGATTGTAAAGTGTATCAGTAATATAATTTCTACCAGATTTTGTCATGATAATATTTCCGCACAATAGAATAGCTATTTATTATGTTATAATTCAGTTGCTTAACAGTATGCCAGTTTATGGCTTAGCTTGGGATCACTTATGGTTTCAAGCATTGTGTGGCATCCAGGGTGTACTCTTAAGACGTTGTAACACCCTAAATTTATTTGGGGATAGAAATAGGTTCCCTCCAACACTATGTATTGGTTTTGATGATGACCGTAGATGAGCATGACTTGGTTTTTATGATTTTGAATTTGAAATATCTTGTATTCATGGTATTGTGTGGGCATGAATTTATCATTGATTATTATTAGCATCTTAACAAAATTGGTGTGATAGATATATATATGGTAGAATTCATTACATTCCAATGATGGTGCATGCAAAATTATGGTGTAAGGAATTCGTTGAGTGTAGATATATAGTTTTCCTTCCATTAGCTTAGAATCTGTTTCATTTGTATTCATGGAGAAGTATATTCCATATACTTTGAGAGACAAAGCTAAGAATGAGTTCATCAGGCTTGAGTAAGGAAACATGTCAGTTGCAACATATGAAGCCAAATTTCATTCTTTGTGTAGGAATTTAATATAGTTGTTGACTATTGAGAAGAAGAGGATTTTTTTGTTTATGAAGGGTATAATACCAACCTTTATGTTTCTGCACTTCAAATGACATCTTTAGGCAAGACCTTTAAGGAGAATTTATTTTATGATGAAAGTATAGGGTCTGAGACAAGATTGTTATTCTAAGATAGGGGAGAAGAAGTCTCACAAGGTAGATAATTTTCTTGGATTTTATATTTGGGAAAATAGGTGATACAGCTACCCTACCCGACCTATATAGCTAGTGATGACTATGTCGACTTGGGGCCTATCTAGGGTTGGCCAACCATCATCTGATTCTTGTAGTTATGTTTCTTCTATGTCATCATCTCAGTGACCTACTCGAGATCTTATATGCTATAAGTGTGGTGGGATTTGTAAAATTTAAAGATGTATTTCCCTATTCTCAGACACACTGGTCAGTTGGGCTAGTGTTAGACTTCCCATGCTTTGGTATCAATAGGTTGGAGAGGTAGAAGTAATGGTGAGGTCATTCATAGAGTAAATGTGAAAGTCATGAGGTAGCTATCAAGCCAACCAGGGTGTGGGACATATTGATCGAGGTAGTAAGAAGGCTGGTGAAGGTGGGGCTCATATAGGTGAAAAGGCTCAATTTTATTCTTCTCTTAGAAGGTACGAGACTAGGCCTTTAAATCTAGTGATTATAGGTACTTTTCTTGTCTGGAGACGAATGACTTCTATTTTATTTAATCTAGGTTCCATGTTGTTTTATATTTGGTTTGTAAAATTCTTCATACCTATATGTATGTGTCAACACCAGTTAGGGTGTAACTCATCAAAAGTCTCTAAGATCCTTTATCATATTTATCATAGAAAACATGTCAAAAAATTATTAAAATCCTTCACAAAATGACTTATCCAATTAGTCATCTTCAATGCCAATGACTCGTTGTGTGATCCATCCTAAGTATTAGGAAAAATGTCCTTAGTTTGAAATTTCTCATTGTGGCAACTATTGGAGGCCACAAGTTGTGGTATCCACCTATGAATAGTCTTGTGACTCATCGGGTGCCTATAAAGTCCAACAGTTATCTAAAAATAGTTTTTATTCCCAGTTCTATAACATGTCAAGCACCAAGAACTTCTATACAAGCATGATAGAGTAGTAGGTGTGATTTATGGATATAAGAAGTCCCTAACTCAAAGTTGTGTTGAAAACTCCTTTTTCGACTAAGATTTTGTGTAAGATTGTTTGTAGTTCAAATTCAGACGATCATTACTCCTGGTATATGAAGAGTTATGTGTCCTAAAACATAATGAATTAAATTTACTTGAATCCTATTTCTAACGTTACCTACCGTCATAAATTAGATACTGGAGAAAAAGGTTATAGTTGTTTTAATTAGGCACTATCAAAGCTGCCAGTAGTGACGACTCATGTGACGGGTAGACCCCTAACATTATAAGTCATCCTGAAACTCATTAGGACTATATATAAAAGTTATATAATGGTTCTAAGATTACAAATCAATCCACGACTCGTCCTCATAGCTGAAGGGTTATCACATGAGTCGTCGGGTCATCACCAACAACATTATATTGGATTTTGTTAGGGATTTTTGTTTTTTCGCACACTTTCAACACCTAAAATATTTTGTTAAGGCTTTTATAAATAGGATTAAAGGTGATTAGTAGATTAATACTCCCCATTCTCTCTTTTCAAAATAGGATCAAAGTTGATTAGTTGATTAATCCTCCTCATTCTCTTTTAATACTTAGAAAGTAGTAATCAAAAGTTTATTCATACCTTTAAAGAGCAAACTAGGGTTCCTCCACATACTTTAGAATTTCTCTTAAGTTCTTAGCATATATTCTACAAAATCCATTCAATAATTGTCTACTTTAACCGTCATACTGATATATATTTTCAGATTTAATATTTATGATACTCATAAATTATGGGAAGTTCGTAAGTATTTAAATTTTATGGTTTCTTCAAATAATTATGTTTCTAATTATACTATGATTATTATTTTTAGTTCATGTATGATTTAAAATAATAATTAACATATGTTGGCATGGTATGAACACACAATAAATAATTAGCATAACTCATCTAATTAAAGCATAATTTTAGAAAAGTAATGAACATACAGTGTTTATCATGATTTTAGGAGATAGTAAATTGCATAAACCTTTTCAATGATTTCAGTCATTTTTTTTATGGTAAATTGAATGATATTATGAATTTTACTCAACTTTTCATATGATTATGAGCATATGTATATAATGAGGAGAGTAGTATGTATCACTGAGAGGACATGGGTTCAAATAACCCAAGTCCAAAACTATGTCCCACCATGCATAAAAGGGGTCCTCGGTTGTTGAGATAGTGTAATGCCCTGAAATTTGGGTCTCGGGATGTCACACGGTGCTTAGGGGCGCAAGTGACCCTAAGCTAACCCTCTTACTGGCATAACTCATAAGCAACTGGATAAAACTCTTAAATCTATATAAGTTAGAGAAAATATAGAACTTCTCTGAACTTGATCAATATAAACATGAACGTTACAAGATTACAACTTTACTTTTACAAATGAAATTGAAACTGAATACATCAACTTATACTAACTGTCTATGAAGCCTCTATTGGTACTGACTTCAGATAGATGGGTCATGACTCCAAACTACCCAATCTCAATACTACTAAAGTAAGAAAAATATATCACTTCTCGAACTGTAAAACTGACTCATTCCCTCGAACCAAAAGGACGCATCACCTGCTGACTGGAAGATGCGAACTGACTGAATACGGTATCTGCGCTATAACTTGTACCTACATTATAAGGCACTGTAGCATATAGAAATATATGGGGGTTATTACTTTAAGGAATGTACTGAGTATGTGGGGGTGCAATGCAACATTATAAATAATATCATAAATGATTATGAAAATCATGCATGTTGATGATAACAATTTTCTTCGCTTAAATTAACTGAAAGATATTCCTTGTAAATCATCAATAGTAATAGAAGTATTATAAATCTCATAATTCATTATACTTAACTCAAAAATTTAAATCATGACTTAGAGTGACTTGGTAACTCATGAAACTTGAACTCTTATGGACTTGGAAGTTTCTTATAACCGACATAACTACACCATGTGAGCCGCATGGAGTCCAACGTTTTGTCCTCCTAAGGAGAGAACCCCACATTGGCGGGGGGGGGGGGGGGGGTCGTACTCTTGCCAAGGAGTACAACCTCAATTTCTCAATCACAATCCCATACTCGGCCTCTGGACCACAATCATCAATATCAATCCTACGGTGGTACGTAGTTTTGGGGAAATATCACATTTTCCGCTCGGTGATAAATACTCCTCCCAGACTCAGCTCAGAATGCATTAGGAAATCTACCTTAATCAATTTCAATTTGTGGGTCCATTATAAAGACCAAAACATAAATATATATCTCATTGATAAATCATATACAACTGTGAATTCCTAACTCGACTCAAAATTAAAAAATCTTTCTCAGCATCATGATGTGTCAATTCATTTAGTCATGGCAACATCAATAACTTTGAGGAAATATCAAGACTCATTATAACAACTCAATCTTATGAATCAATATACTCAATAATCCAATTTGTCATAAGGAAGCTTAAAGATTGACACATGTCTTGTAAGCACTTGAAATACCAACTCATGGTAGAACATGAAATTCATAATATTAAATATCAAGTCATAATTTGGAAGTTGTAAAATAATCATGTATCAAAAACTTCAAGAAAACATCATAGAACTCATTCTTGACTCTCAAGCTCAAATATAACTATATATATATTAAATAATAAAAATTCTCATAGAAAAGCTTAAATCATAACTCTTATCTCAAATCATTCGGAAATCATCAACTCATAATAATAATATTCAACTCATGTGATAAGTTCCCAATTTAAGAAATAAAATGATGAAATAGTCATGTGTACCGATCTTGAATAGCTCAAATATCATAAATCATTAATAAAGTAATTTGGGTGTAAACCCACTTTGCAAAATCATTAATTTCATAAGTAGAAATTAAATCTTTGGGTACAAGAACGAAAGAAGTGTTTTTGTTCAAACCCCACATACCTTGATTATGGAATTGAATGAAGAAACTTGTTATAAAGTCCTTTTCCACTTCTTGAGTTAGGGTTCTTGATGCTTTTGACTTGGGTACCTTGAATCTTGAACCAATTTATATAATATATGGTTGGATTCTTGATGTTCTTGGAAAATTTGGATTGGATTTTTGAGAGAGAAACCCTAGTATTCTTGATGAAATGGAAGAATAATGAAGTTTTCTTCTTTACTTGGATATATCTAGAAGGTCAGAATGGGTGGAAAAGACCAAAATACCCTTTTAAAAATGCCCCTTAATTGCTGAAAAAAAAGGCTAACGACATCGGTGATAGGCCGTCAGACCCGTGATAGGCCGTCACGAAATGTCTTCATAATAGGGTAAATTTTTTGATTTTCTGCCTAAGTCTAACGACGTCGTCAGAATTGGCGTCAGAAACTTGACAGCCCGTCAGAACCGTCGTCACCGTTTTCCAGCTTGACCATGTTGGAGTAAAATGGGCACAACTCTTTGCTCCGATATCGGATTTTTTATAAATTGGTATCGTTAGAAATATAACTCAATTATCTATCTGTTGATATGTCATGAGCTCAAAACTTCCAAGTATAATGACATATATTATCGTTTGAAGTTGACTACACCAATATCCTTCCCAAGAACTCAATCGATAAGGAATGTTTTCATTCGCCCAATCGTTAGGACATCTTTAAGGCCTTAATACACACCATCCTTGATTAGAAAGCAACCAAAACACTATAATTTATATCTCAAGATCTTGATTCATGGTTTCACTATTGGTTAGAGTCTCGAGGAATTACAAAATGGCTCTAACTTCCTCACCGGTTGTCTGATTCGGGTGAATCTTATGTCGATGGAAAGCTTATCCAATTCTCCACATGATCGAGAGTAGAATTTAGGGAAATAAAACATGAGATAAATAAAAATCAATTTTGAAGTCATCTATATTCACTCAAAAGATGGATTTAGGCTTAAGAAACGATCGGGGTATTACAATATCTCCCCCTTGGAAACATTCGTCCTCGAATGTTGCTTTTTTGCCAAGATTATAGAGAAAACTGAAGACACACAGCTGAAACAACTTGCAAATATAAATCTATATATTTCTAAACTTAGAAGTACTTCATTGAATGTATAAACTCATGATGAGAATATCTATACAGCTGGACCCGAGACTGGAAAAAAATAGATAAAGGACAACTGTAATCCTCGACTGAATCTGAGCTGATTTGCCTTTTTCCTATATTAAAGAGCGGGATCATACTGAGTGTTTAGAATTCACTTGATGTGATAAGGGTGCAATCATTCTCATAGCCGGTGAAAAGATAATTTCTACAGGCATAGGTCATGAGAAACAAGGATAAGACTACACAATGAGTATTACATTGTCTGGACTGGAATACTTGGAAAACAAAGATTGTTCAATGAATGCTCACAGACTAAATCACAATTATATATCCGAATTTGAAACTAATGCCTGATACACATACTGAACTGAATTCGTAGATTTTGGGTGCAAGCAACTACTTATCGAATTGCTTATACCTATGAAATTTCGAGTAGTAAGACCAGACTAGTTCGAAAAAAAATGGAGGATCATAGAAATCTATCTGCCAAATTTTAAAAACTAGGTTGCTAGCTATGCAAACTGAATCATACTAGATACTCATACTTAAGTAGAGGATTCCTTCAACACCCTCCCAAGGAATTCTAATGGTCTAAAGGATCAAAGAACTTTCGGCAAGATCTAAACAAGACATCTGAATCGGAGATCATAAAATTACCATAATCCCATAACTTGAAACCTAAACGTATGAATCATAAGTCAGGATAAAAGTACTAATCTTCAAGCAAGGCAACTCCTTACTCTCAACTCAACCACACTTCTCAAACAGTCTCTCGACTATACTATACCCTTCTGATACTATATTTGATCGATTCGACTTACAATCCTCACATGACACCGATACTTCCATCTACTCATATCCCTTTGAACCAAACACCCTCATCATTTTCATGCGTAACCTAGAACCACAAGATTCGCCACATAACCCCATTTTGAATCATGAGCTCCCACACATCTACATTCTTACAACCTCTCACTTCAAGAGTAATTCTCATTACCACTTCGACAACTTGAATTTACCTAGCACTAGCCATTAACTAATATGCAAGGCACCCATCCACATGCACACAAACACGACTTTCAATCCTATCTTCATCACCTCATACGCATTCCTAATCAAACACTTGTAAAGCCTTTTCTTCATACCCTACACACCTCTTAACAAGAAAATTTCCATGCACTCACCTCAAGCATACCTGACATACTCCTTGCTAATCGAGTCCTACACAAATGCTTCACTCTAATATTCCTTCCAACTCATGGAATTACAACTCATGGAAATACACAAAATGAACACACCAAAATCATCCCAATTATAACACTTTATACTTCAACTAACCATAATATGTATCAAAGACTTTGCCTCAATCTTACTTCACATTACCGCCAAGCCAAAGTAGGCATGACACCCTCTAAAATTGATAAGGAAATATATGTTCTCTGCCGATTAAACAACTATTCACCACCACTATCTTGGGTAAGGAAAGATAACTAAAAGATTAGACAATGAGGATCTAACACATGAATAGATACTATGAATAACTTGACACTCAACTGAGGCTTGAGGAATAAAGGATTTAACATCATAAACCCATCAAAGAAATACGGCCAGGGGACATGCACGATATGAATCTGAATTCCTTTCTTGTTGATCATTAAAAGTAGTGCTTGAACATTAGAACTGAACATATCACAAAGCTTAAGTACATAAGTCATGCGTTGCATGACCTAAATTCGGAATTCGTAACTATGAATTTTTATTCCAACCGATGAAAGGTTTGATACTCCGTATTTCGGTAACTAAGTGAGGACAAAATTTTTTTCTGGCATGACTGGATATGAATCATGATCATGGAATCAAAACGCAAAGCATGAATAAATATAGGAATGACTGAAAATACTAAAATAAAAATGGGTCGAGCAGTATCCCTTCTCACAGCTATTCCACCACTTATTGGCATACCCACTAGAACCTGACAAACTAACCTGGTCACTTGTTCTACTATCTCCCCCTTAGACTAAAGCCATCACACTTCTTGACTCAATTATTAGGAACATTGTTCATTGCCTAACTAGTCTTCCTCCACCTAGCAACTCCACGACACTTACTAATTACGCCACATTCAATGAACCAAGAAAAAAAGTAAAGCATCCCCACAGAACCTTGGGCAAGATTTCTCACCAAGAACACAAAATCAAACTTAATTACAAGTTGATCAAACTCAAGATCTCGCATACACTGTTCAAGCCCATTAGATCACTTCCCTGTAACTAGCATCATTAACCAAGTAATCATCACATCCACCTTCATAGCCACCATTCATCCAAGCTTAATGCCTAGCGCTCAGCATAACTTACAACTCCACCTCACACACACCATTCTCACTTGGAAACTATAAAACAAAACGTCAACACTAGTCTACTTAAACCCACTAATAACAATAATTGGTAATAATCATATGGCCTCTCTCATTTATAATACATCAACACGCCCTTCTTCTACCCATCATTACTATCTATCCTTCACACACAACTTAACTTAGTTCATAACTCTCTAAGCCTTAACTTATCTTTCCCTTGCAATCTCAGGAGAATCTAAGTTAATAACTCTCATCCACTAAGTATCATCATCCATAACTTATACTTATCTTGTGAAACACACCATCCACAACTCTTTTCATACCTTAAGCAAACCATTATTTACCTCCACCAATAACTCCTTCTCTTTCTTCCATGAGATGATACACAAGATCAATATCACTTCATCACTAACTCGATCACATACAAAAGGCTCAACTATACATACTTTCAATAAATCACACTTTCCACCCTTTTTTGCCACAACACCTCTAAACCAATTCTAACCAGCACGAGGAAACAAGATACACAAGGAGTCGCTAGTGAATTAAAATAGGCCTCATTCGACTTCACTAGTCTTTAATTTGCATTTTGAAAAAGAATTTGAGATGGATAACAAAGAAATTATGTTAGTGAATCTAAAGATCTCCACACGGCTTCACTAGACTTTCAGTTCTAACATCATGAAGATAACAAGTTTACAAGAGATAGAAACTCTCCATACAATATTTGATAATCTAAGAATACACATCTTACATTGTCCTAACTGAAAGAATCATAAGGGAGAGGACATAACATTGAACTTAGGAAACTTATAACATGTTGGTAAGCTCTTCTCAGGCCGCTTTATGAGACTTCTAAAATTTCTCTCTTGTAAGTCTGAAAGTATTATCAGAGGGAGAAAATTTGAACTTGCTGATCATGTTACCTCAAGAACAGTACATAAATAAGGAAGTATAGATTTTCAATATGGATTCTGAGAAGGAAATTTGGAAGCGTAACTGACTTATGCTTATTGAATAATTTATAAGCAAAGCATGATAAGGCACTAATAAGGTACTTTCAAGCTCATTTACAACTTCATAACTATCTGTGGGGACTGTTTAAGAAAGTACTATCTACAAAGAATTAAGTTTGACTGTCTCTAATACCTTGAAAATAAGGCGGGGATGCCCCGAATAGGGTAAGATGAGCATTTGTATAAGTTCCTCAACGAACCTTTCTATAGCATGATCTAAGACTTGAAAGAATAGAGACCTTACCTAAATGTCTTATAGCCTGTCGAAGAAAAGTACAAACGTCTCTGTACCGTTCTGCAAGACTCTACTAGACACGGCTTCATAGACACCCTAGGACACTTGAACTCTGTTCTCTGATAACAAGTTTGTAACGCCCGAAAATTTGGGTCCAGGGACATCACACGGTGCTTAGGGGCACAAGTGACCCCAAGCTAACCCTCCTACTGGCATAACTCATGAACAACTGGATAAAATTCTTAAATCTATAGAAAGTTAGCAAAAATATAGAACTTCTCTGAACTTGATCAATATAAACATGAACTTTATAAGATTACAACTCAATTCTTTAAATCATGACTTAGAGTGACTCAGTAACTTATGAAACTTAAACTCTTATGGACTTGGGAGTTTCTTATAACCGACATAACTACACTATGTGAGCCGCATCGAGTCCAATGGTTTTCCCTCCTAAGGAGAGAACCCCACATTGGCGGGGGTGTCGTACTCTTGTCAAGGAGTACAACCTTAGTTTCTCAATCACAATTCCATACTCATCCTCTGTCCCATAATCATTAATATCAATCCTACAGTGGCACGTAGTTTTAGGGAAATACCATATTTCCCGCTCAGTGCTAAATACTCCTCCCAGAATCAGCTCAGAACGCATTAGGAAATCCACCGTAATCAATATCAATTCATGGGTCCATTATAAGACCAAAACATAAATATATATCTCATCAGTAAATCATATGCAACTATGGATTCCTAACTCGACTCAAAATCAAACAATCTTTCTCAACATCAAGATGTATCAATTCATTTAGTCATGGCAACATCAATAAATTTTAGGAAATATCAAGACTCATTATAACAACTCAATCTTATGAATCAATATACTCAATAATCCAATTTCTCATAAGGAAGCTTAAATCTTGACACATGTCTTGAAGCACTTGAAATACCAACTCATGGTAGAACATGAAATTCACAATATTAAATATCAAGTCATAATTTGGAAGTTATAAAATAATCATGTATCAAAAACTTCAAGAAAACATCATAGAACTTATTTTTGACTCTCTAGCTCAAATATCACTATATATATATTCAATAATAAAAATTCTAATAGAAAAGCTTAAATCATGGCTGATATCTCAAGTCATTCGGAAATCATCAACTCATAATAATAATATTTAACTCATGGAATAAGTTCTTAATTTAAGAAATAAAATGATGAAATAGTCATGTGTACCGATCTTGAATAGCTCAGATATCATAAATAATTAATAAAGTAATTTGGGTGTAGAACCACTTTGCAAAATCATGAATTTCATTAGTAGAAATTAAATCTTTGAGTACAAGAGCGAAAGAAGTGTTCTTGTTCAAACCCCATATACCTTGATTATGGATTTGAATGAAGAAACTTGTTATAGACCTTTTTTCCGCTTCTTGAGTTAGGGTTCTTGATGCTTTTGACTCGGGTACCTTGAATCTTGAACCAATTTATAAAATCTATGGTTGGATTCTTGATGTTCTTGGAAAATTTGGATTAGATTTTTTAGAGAGAAACCCTAGTATTAGTGATGAAATGGAAGACAAATGAAGTTTTCTTATTTACTTGGATATATATAGAGGTTCAAAATGGGTGGAAAAGACCAAAATACCCTTTTAAAAATGCTCCTTAATTGCTGAAAAAAATGGTTGACGACAACCGTGATAGGCCGTAAAAAAATGTCGTCACAAAAGGGTCAAATTTTCAATTTTCTGCCTAAGGCTGATGACGTCATCAGAAATGTCATCAAAAATTGACAACGTTGTCAGAAATGGCATCATAAACGTGACAGCCCGTCAGAACCGTCATCACCGTTTTCCAACTTGACCATGTTGGAGTAAAATGGGCATAACTCTTTTGCTCCGATATTGGATTTTGGAGAAATTGATATCGTTGGTAAGATAATTCAATTATATATATTTTTATAGGTTATGATATCAAGAATTCCAAGTATAATGAGAGATATTCTCGTTTTAAGTTTACTATACCAATATCCTTCCCAAGAACTCAATCGATAAGGAATGTTTTCATTCTCCCAATCATTAGGACATATTTAAGGCCTTAATTCACACCATACATGATTATGAAACAACCAAAGCACCATAATTTATTTCTCAAGTGCTTGATTCATGGTTTCACTATTGGTTAGAGTCTCGGTAAATTACAAAATAGCTCTAACTTCCTTACCGGGTGTCCGATTCGGGTGAATCTTATGTCGATGGAAAGTTTATCAAATTCTCCACATGATCGAGAGTATAATTTAGGAAAATAAAACATGATATAAATAACAATCAATTTGGAAGTTATCCATATTCACTCAAAAGATGAATTTAGTCTTAAGAAACGATAGGGGTATTACAGATTGTCTTCCTTAGCTTTATTGGGCTCGCAAGTAAATTCACGCTAATTGTGGTTATTTTCCTTGGAGGGTATAAAACACCCTACTAAATTTTTTTACTATTTGGATTCCATGTTACTTACATGGTCTGTATCGATTACAAGAACCTCTCATAATTTCAAACTCAATATTGTATATGGTACTTATTCCAGTTAATACATTCTTAACTCATGATTTTATTAGATATCATAATTACATTACTATACATATATTTTTATGTATTTCAAACCAAGTCATTGTACTTCAGTCACACCTCAGCATTGTATTTCAATATTTATCAACATATTTTATACTTGAATATCTCACATGCTTAGTACATTCAATATACTGATCACATACTTTTTCTTGTGATGTATTGTATTCTGATATAGGTTAAGATACTCTACATCAGCCCCATAATTGATATATCCCAGTGTCTTCCTTGCAGTTGATAGTGGTGAGTCCTCATCAGCGAAATACAAGAGTAGATGATATATTTTAGTATTTCTTTCTAGTTTTTAGGCAATTTAGAGTTAGCTAGGGACTTGTACCAGTATCTCATCATTTGTAGAGGTTTTCAGGAATATAGTAGATTTTCATTTTTATGGTTATGTTAGAAAGTTTTAGTTTTGACATTTAGTATTGGTATTGGTTTTGATTAATATTATTATTATAAATTTCAAGATTTAGTTGTTTCTCAATATCATTATTGTTATATTTAGTATTTTTAGTGTCATGGTAGGCCATGGGTTAGCTTATGGTTACTGGTGTCTCGAAGCATTATTTTATGACTAGGTTGTAATCTCTGATTGTGATTAACTTTTTATTAGAGCATTAGGTTTATAGTGTCCTAGCTTATCTAAACATTTCTTTATGAAGAGTATCGTTATGGGTGTGAAGTATGCCAAATTCAACAGTGAGAGGCTACAAAATATTTTAGAAAAAACTTACCTCTTTCATGTTCCTATTGTGTGATATAGTGTGAACTCTATGTAATCTCTATAAAATTCATGATCTATGCATTTAGACAAAAGTTACTTCCAAAATAATCTAATGGATGATGGAATAAAATTAGTAATGTATATCAGCAAGCCCCATCAGCTCTAGAAAATCCCTTGAATGAGCAAGTCACTCATTCCAAATTTTGTGCCACCTTCAAAGTGCTTACTTAATCCATGAACAACCAGGTCAATAAGCAAAATGTTTCACCTACTAACCCTAATAGTAATGGAATATCTATGAAATCCCAAGACTTTACTTGGATGAATCCTCCAAAATTTTCTGGTTTAATGGTGGATGAGGATCCATATTATTTCATTGATAATATTCATAAGATCAATTATATTATGGTTGTTACTTTAATTGAAACTCAAGATTTGTTTGCATATCACTTGAAGAGAGTGACCCAAACTTGGTGCAAACAGTGAAAAATGATAGGCATATAGATATAGGCCCAGTTGATTGGAATGAGTTTGTGACCGCTTTTTAAAATAATGTACCCTTTTTATGATAGATTATTTGGCATTAAGTTAAGGGAATCTAAGGTTGATGATCTTATAAATCTAAAACAATGTAATATATTAGTGCAAGAATACTCTCTGAAGTGTATTCAACTCTCTAGGTATGATCCATTAATGGTGACCAATTCATGGGCCGCATGAGTAAGTTTATGTCCGATGTCTTTGAGTTAGTGATCAAGGAGTGTAGGCCTCCTATTACAATAAAATCTATGGAAATTTATAAGCTTATGACTTACACTTAGTAGATTCAGAAAGAAAATACAAAGGAGAGGGAATGGGAGACTAAGAGAGCTAGAATATGAAATTTTGATCACCCTCAGAAGAATTAGGGTAGTGGAAATCACTCTTAGTATCAATACATATCTTTATATCTAGTTGTATCATCTACTAATGTTCCACCTCCCTGAGTAGGTAGGATCCAAAAGGGGCTCTATGTCTCAATATAGTGCTTGTAGTTGTGGTACTTTCTTAACTTGCATGAAGTGTGGAAAAAACAACCCCAAAGAGTGTTTAATGTGTGGGGATATATGTTTTTATTATGGAGAGGAAGGATATAAACGTTCAGATCATCCATTAGCCAAAAGAAGTAATAATAGTGGTTGAACTTAAGCTACCTCCTCAACAACTCCGGCAAGTTGCCTACTCAGTAAAGTGCCTCATCTAGTACGTGTGATTGTCAGTGTCAGAATAGGTTCTATAGTTTTCAAACTTAACAGGATCAGAACGATTCTCCTAATTTAGTCACTGGTAGGTTATGACTCAACAATACTAATGCATATTACTTGTTTGATCCCAGATCCACATTTTTATTAGTAACTCCCTATATTTTAGTAACCTTTTGTGTCAATCTCAAAATCTTTTTAGTACCTTTCTTATTCTGTGCTCCTATTGCTGACTCAGTTATAGATAAATATGTGTACAAAAATTTCCCAATCATATTTTTTCAGAAAATCACCTCAATTAGCCTAGTAAAGTTAGAAATGACTAATTTTAATGTCATCCTTAACATGAATTGTCTATACTCCTGTTATGCCTCAGTCTACTATAGTACTAAAGTCGTTAAGTTTTGAATTTTGAATAAACCAGTCTTAAATAGAAATGTGGTACTTTAACAGCTTTAGGTAGGTTTGTCACTGATGTGTGAGCAAATGCAAACACATTTGAGGCTTTTAACTAAAAATAATTGTATATTCTTAAGTGTCATTTTTGATTAATTTCTCTTTAATAATGTAGTAAAGTTAAGATACAAGAGAACCAGCAATAATGAAAGTAAAAGTGTTGAATTTTGAGCAAAATAAGAAGGGAAATATAGTTGATAACTTATATGATAAGTCATCAACTCGATGATAATTTATCACACTCATCGTCAGCCTTAGACAATGAATGAGCTTCATCTGGAAGAAGTGACGACAGTCTGCGATAGACCGTCAGAGTTGTGATAAGGCGTCAGGCTCGTCGTCAGACTTGGGCAGTGCTTGACAAATTGAAGTGAAGATATGACGATGTCTGTGATAAGTCATCAGGTATCTGATAAGCCATCAAGAATGTCGTCACACATAAATAGAAGGAAAAAATTTGAAGCATGTCTGACGACATGTTCTGATAAGCTATCAGAACTCTGATAAGCCATCAAACATGTCGTCACCTAAGGGCAAAAAATCTGAATTTGTAATTTCAAATTTTTCTTAAGTTACGAATAGAAATAGTAGCTTTTAGGGCTTTATTCAGAATCTGAAACTTATTCCAAAGGAGTTCACCTCTCTTTTAGGGGATCTTAACTTAGAATTCAATTTTTAATTCTTTGATTAATTTGTGGGATATTCTTCTTGAACTTGGAAGAGAATCAACTTCATACTTCATCTTTTGTAAGTTTAATTACTTTGAATGATGAATATAATTGTTTTTATCTCTTTCTTTTTCAAGTGGAACTAAAACCCATAACTAGGGTTGTGGGATCTATGATTATACCTCCATAGATATAATAGTTGGCTAGGGTTTGAGTGATTCTGGAAATATCTTGATAATTCTTTTGTATTAATTATTTTTTACTGGTTGCAAACAATAGGCATTGATTACTATTAATTTTCTTGCGATAAGAAATCAGCCCTAGTAAGAAGCGAATTATCAACGAGGATTTGGGAAGGTTAAGTTCTCATCTAATAATTAATGTTGTAACAAGATTGATCAACTTGACATAAAATCAGTATAAATAGAAGAACTTCTTAAGTTCGAGTGAATTAGGGAGTTCAACATCTAGGTAGGTTGAGAAACACTTAGATGGACTATCGAAACTGATAATCTAGTCTTTCCCTCAAGTCATGAGAACCGAATGCTATAGTTATTATTTAATGGGGATTAGTAATCATAGTGATCACAACCCCGATTTATTCTTTATCATTGATTTGAACTAATGGAATTTTTTCTTTTAGTTCTGAATCAAGTTTTAATTTAAACTTTGTTTGATCATTGAAAACCCCCATTTTATATTTTCGTGCCAGTTGTTTAAATCTAACTTGTATCTTTAGTTTCAAACTATTTTAATCGTCACTCACATTGTTCTATGTGGATTCGACCCCGACTCCAAAGTTGGGTAAATATATTGACGAAGACCGCCTTGCACTAAATTAACGTGTAAGTTGAGCGTTATGAAAAATGGCGCCGTTGCCGGGGAACAATTTGTCATATTGAGTTGATTTGGAATTTTAGCCTACTTTCTTGAATTCAAACTTGTAAATATTTGTTTTTAGTTTTCTTTTATTTCTTGTGTTAGGTAGATTTTTATTTTAGTTTACTTATTACTATGGCATCGTGGAATGAATATGGCCTTGGTGGTTGGAAATCTTATTTTGATGATCCATGTCCATATTGTGATGGACCTCACTTTTGGAAAGATTGTAGATACGCCCCCTCCCCCTATTGCGCTAACCTAAATTCTAGTTCTTCTTATGAGTTTGATAGGTCTTATGGTAAAAAAAAAGAATGAAGCACCGAAAAGAGTGGTATTGAAGCTATGTTTCAACGAATGTTGGATCTCCAACAAGAAACATATGATCTCGTATCTGATATGCGTCAAAATAGGAAGCCAATCATTCATGAGGAGCTGGATATAGAGGTCAATTATTCAAAGCATTCTTCTATATTATATTTAGATGATATATTATCTGTGGAATCATTTAACATAATTGAAAAGTGTGAAGATGAGGAGAAAAAACCCTACATTAATGTTAAGCTTGATGTTGAGCAACCCTCACTGATTTCCCAACCAACCGAACCAACTATGAGAGATGATGCTAATATTGAGGAAATGGTGCTAGAGGCAAAAGAAGAAACCATGAAAATCTCTAATAAAAAATCTAGCAGAATTCGAAGGGAATATGTCGAGAAGGTGAATAAAAGTGAGTGTGTAGTTGATAGTGTAAATTTTGAAGTAGGATTGATTGGGCCTCATTCAAAGCACTTTTCTACATTATGTTTAGATGATATCTTGACCGAGGAATCATTTATAATAGTAGAAGGGTGTGAAGATGAGGAATAAGAATCCTATATTTTTGATGTTACATTAGACATGCAACATAAGAACACACCTCACTTTAAGGCCGAGTGGTTTACCATGCTCAATCTATTACTTGACATCTTAATTTTTGTAACCCCCCCCCTATGATAAAGTCAAGAAGATAGACTCTAAGTTGGGGGTGAAATTCATATCCTCAAGGTGGAGAAAAAAAACTGAGTTGGGTCATGCAGCGACACTAAATTAGGTGCTTCTTGGGAGGCAACCCAAGGTATTTTGTTATTTGTATTCGTATTATGTGATTGACATCAGATATTCGCACCCATGGTTCTACAGGTATGTTTTTGACTCTCTTGTTTTGGTTTGACGCATCGGGGACATTGCATGACTTTAAGTTGAGGGTGGGGCTACTTGTGGGTGTTGATGTCCTCTTGGGGTTTTCATTGTCGTGCCTCTTTTCCGCAGAGTCATGTTCCTAGTAGAACCGACATGTTTAGGCGTATTGTGTTTGTTGTGTAATGTGTTGTGGTTAACTAGGGGGAGAATAGGTATCTAGGAAAGTTGACATATTTTTGTTGATTTTTCTTGGAATAATAAATACCTCTTCAATTGTCTATCTGGTAACTGTGTGATGTGCATCTATATGTGACTACTGTGAATCTTTTTATGGCATTGGTACTAGGGACATGATAATCACTGCTAACAATTGCATGAACCGAATGGGTAATATCTTGTGATGTACCTTTGTGCCATGTGTGTGTGAGATACTATCTAGTTCCCTTGGTGTGTTAAATCCAGAACATTCCCGGTTTGTCTTGCGTTGGTTGCAAGATAGCGGTTACGAAAGGATCATAGGCCTTTGTTGATATTAGTCCACTTTTAGCCTAAATGACCTTCTATGTGTTAATAATATCCCTTGATCCTTATTATGAGGCTGAATAGCCTATTTTTTATGATACCTATCACCGTCTCATTTATATCATAATAAACATATTTTGGCCCTGGTCCTCCATGGACACTGTGCACCTTGACTTAGGAAAATGACCTAAGTTGAGGGTGGCTATCATAGGGTTGCCTGGTGTAAAATGAGTATGAAAAAAAATGGAAGAAAAAAAATATACAAGGTTGGGTGTGGTAGAAAAAGAATGAGAAAAGAAAAGTTATGAACAAAAAATGAATGAATAAAAATTGTACCCAACTTGAATGTGTTTTAATCAAGAAAAGGGAGAAATAAGGTAAAGGTTGATAAGTGAGACCCCAAAAATAGTGTAGTGCCAAGGAGGTTTGTTCACTTTAAATATCATCGAGAATCATACCATCCCCTAGTCTATATTACAAGACAAAGAGAAGACCTATAGTGATCCTAGATGACCTGTCCGTAAATCTTGGTAATGAAAATAAGGGCAAGCCTATGGTATTCGGCATACATTGATTGGAACTTCTTTCTGAGAGTGAGTGTCTCTTGACCGTCCACTCATTGACATACTTGATTACATATATGAGTGAAGAGGTACTTCTTTGTTGTAAGGGCACATTGGTTGCATTGCTAGCTTCTTAAATGTTTGGGTAGTGTAACTTGTATATATGCATGGTTATAGTTGCTAATTTGATGTCGTATATTGATTCCCTTGTGTCACATTGTTTATCTGTATTGATATACACAGCAGCGTTTAAAGTGATTAAAAATATAAAGAATAATGTGTTTTGAACAAAAATTAATGATCAACTGTCATAAGTATCTTATGTGTCTCTTGGTTAAGCATTGTAGTGTGGTGTCATGTAGTTACTTGAGGACAAACAGTACTTTTAGGTTGAAGGTGTTGATGTGTGAGCAGATGCTAACACATTTGAGGCTTTTAACTGAGAATAATTACAAAGTCTTAAGTAACTTTTTGTCATTTTTGATTGTTTTCTCTTTGATATTGCAATAAATGTCAAGATGCAAGAGAACCAGCAATAATGGAAGTAAAAGAGTTGAATTTTGAGCAAATTAAGAAGGGAAGTGTAGTTGACGACTTTTCTGATAAGTCGTCAACTCCTTGATAAGTTATCAGAATCATCGTCAGCCTTAGATAGAGAATGCGCTTCAGCTGGTAGATGTGATGACAACCTGTGATAGTCCGTCAGAGCTGTGAAAAGCCATCAGGCTCATCGTCAGGCTTGGGCAGTGCTCGAGATATTGAAGTGAAGATGTGAAAACGTCTGTGATAAGTTTTTAGGTGTCTGATAAGCCATCAATAATGTAATCACACATAAGCAGAAGGAAAAAATTTGAAGCATGCCTGACGACATGTTCTAATAAGCTATCAGAACTCTGATAAGCCATCAGACATGTCGTCACCTAAGGGGCGAAAATCTGAATTTTCAATTTCAAATTTTTATTAAGTTATAGTTATAAATAGCAACTTTTAGGGTTTCATTTAGGATCTGGAACTTATTCCCAGGGAGTTCACCTCTCTTTTGGGGGATCTTAACTTAAAATTTAATTTTCAATTCTTTGATTGAGTTGTAGGATATTCTTCTTGAACTTGGAAGAGAATCAACTTCATACTTTATCTTTTGTAAGTTTAATTACTTTAAATGATGAATATAATTGTTTCTTGATGATAGGCGAATTTACGCGCCTATATCAATATATTTTGCCCATATTTTAGCCTAGTTTTGAGAACAAATTATATATTTCATGCACTTTTAGTCCTTTTTCCTGTAAATGAGCTAACGAACATGATTAGTAAAGTTTCAGGTATAAATGATGCATAATTCAGCATTTTATGGCTTACTTGACGCTAAAGAAAGCTCACGAAGGAAGGAAAGGGAGTTTGGACGCCTAAAGGACCAAAAGTGATGCATGGAGAATCTGTCCCGGGCTAAAACAACATTTCTGAAGACTTTGGGGACTTGCAGTAACTTAGTTGGATTTGGACAATGATACATTAACCTAGTACAATTGGGTTATGTATTTCATTAGTTTATTTGGATTATGATAATGTTACATTAACCTAGTACAATTGGGTTAAGTATTTCATTAGCTTAGTAGGATTTGGTTAAGCATTTCATTAGCTTAGTAGGAATAGGATATGGGTATTATAAATACCCTATCTTGCTAGAGATTTTAATTAATTCCGAATTCTTCCATTACTCTACAACTCTTCTTCTAATTCTCCCATTAATTCTATTTTTCTTCTTCTACTCATCTATTCAACAAGAGAAACGTTACCTTGCTAAAGAATTCACGCCTAAACGGCTACCACACCATTATAAACGTGAAATCTTAATTGTGGTATAACAACAATGTCAATTGTGATTTCCTTCGCACTCATGGGTAACTAAACCTCTCTGTTGGGGTTATGGAAGCCGAATGAGATACTATCTATTGCTGTGAGTTTGTGAGTTTGTGGCACGTATACTGCTTATATCATTATTCTCTTCATCTTAATGCAAATTCTTGTGGCTGCAGACGCATAGAATAATGCAAGTATAACACTTAACTTGTTCGAAAGAAAGGTTATTTGTCTGGAAAAGAGATAATGTCAAGGTAGTAGGGTCACCCCCTAAAATTCCCTACTAAAAAGCTAGTGCCGTAACTGGACTAACCTCTTGGAGAATTCGTACCGTTAGACATGCTTTAACCTCGAAAGAGTTAAAGTGAAATAATCCTCGAATAGGTCGAAAGACGCCTGGATTTACCATCGAATACAATTCTCTATAAGCAGTTGCATGTCGAAACTCTACACACTCATAGCCAATAGAGACGTATACCTCAGAAGGTGTACATAACCCCAACGCCTCACTTATCATTGTTTACAACTTACGTAACAATCTTTCTCTTTTACTTTGCTATTTTCAGCTTTTATTTAATTGTTTTGGTGACACATTACAAATCCCCCCTTTTTACGAGACTTGCACCAAAAGTTTAGTAATTTTGCTTACTTGTTGGCCAAGCTATTCCCTGTGGGATCGACACCCAACCCAGGTTGGGTTCTATATTTGCTAACGATCGCTTTACACTCCTACGAGAGCTGTAGATTGAGCGTTATCAATGCTATCTCTTTCTTTCTCATGTGGAACTAAAACCCACAACTAGGGTTGTGGGATCTATGATTATACCTCCACCGATGTAATAGTTGGATAGGGTTTGAGTGATTGTGGAAACATCTTGAAAATTCTTTTGTATTAATTATTTTCTGTTGGTTGCAAATAATAGGCCTTTCTTACTGTTGATTTGCTTCAGATAAGAAATTAACCCTAGTAAGAAGTGAATTATCAACGAGGATTTGGGAAGGTTAAGTTATCATCAAATGATTAATGCTATAACAAAATTGATCAACTTAAGATAAAATCAGTATGAATAGAATGACTTCTTAAGTTCGAGAGAATTAGGAAGTTCAACATCTAGGTAGGTTGAGAAACACTTAGATGGACTGTCGGATCTGATAATATGGTCTTTCTCGCAAGTCATGAGAACCCAAAGCTACAGGTATTATTTAATGGGGATTAGTAATCATCGAGATCACAACCCTAGTTTATTCTTTATCATTGATTTGAACTAATGAAATTTTGATCTTTGAGTTCTGAAGGAAGTTACAACTTTAACATTTGTTTGATCATTGAAAACCCCCATTTTATGTTTTTGTGACAGATGTTTGAATCTAACTTGTAGCTTTAGGTTCAAACTAGTTTAATCGCCACTCAAATTTTTCTCTGTGGATTCGATCCCGACTCCAAAGTTGGGTAAATATATTGACGACGACTGCCTTGCACTAAATTGACGTGTAAGTTGAGCGTTATCAGTCACTTACCTTAAGGACAAAAAATAGTTTCTAAGGGTCTTATCAATCATCTAATTCATGTTAAGATTTCCAAGTATGAAACCACAACTCTTCATCAATTCCAACTTTTAGTTAATTTATAAAATTATTTAATAAAGAATTCCAAGATTTCCTCCCAAATAGGAGATAGACATTACAATAATCCTTTCTCTAGATACCCAGCCTATCTCCATTACTCCTTATAGAATGGCTCAAACTAAGCTTGAAGAATTGAAGGATTAGTTAAAGAACCTCTTATAAAAAGGTTTCATCAGATCTAGTAACTCTCATAGGATGATCCTCTCTATTTTTGTGTATAAGAAAGATGGTTCCCTCAAAATATGCATCAATTACATCCAATTGAACAAATACACATTCAAGAATAACTATCCTATTGTTAGGATGGATGACTTATTTTACCAACTTTAGCGTGCTAGTTGTTTTTCAAAGATAGAGCTCTTATTCTATTATCATCATCTCAGACTTAGAGTTGTGACATTCCAAAAACAGCCTTTAGAACTCGATATGGTCACTATGAATTTGTTGTTGTATATTTTGGACTACCAAATATTCCTACATGTTTTACTAATTATATAAATAGGGTGTTCAAGCAGTACTTGGAAATTTTTTTCATCATCTTTATAGATGACATTCTCATTTATTCATGGAATGAGGATGAACTTGCAAATCATTTGGGATCGTCTTACAAATGCTCAAAGCTCACCAGTTATTTTTCAAGTTCAAAAAGTGTGAATTTTTTGTTAAATTTATAGCATTCCTTGGTTATATCATTTCCAGTGATAACATTAAGGTTGATCCTCAAAATCTTAAAGTATTTAAGAACTATCTTAGGCTTATCTATCCATTAGACATTAGGAGTTACTTAGATTTAGATGGCTACTACAGATGCTTTATTTATAGATTTTCTTTTATTACTTATTTTATAACCAAATTGACTTAGAAAAGGTCAAATTTCAGTGGTCTGACACTTGTGACAAGGGTTAAATACTTCACACATATCTGCTCTATTTTTAACTCAACTTGATGGTTCAAATGGGTTTGTTGTTTACTGTGATGGCTCTAAAGTTGGCCTTGGGTATATGTTGATACGTTATTGTGAGGTTTTGTCATATTACTTAATAAAAACCAAACCTCATGAGAAGATTACCTGACTCATGATCTTGAGATAGCCGTAGTCATTTTTTTCATGAATGATTTGGAGGTACTATATATTTGGAGTTTGTGTAAATGTATTCATAGATCATAAGATCCTTCAATATGTGTTTAGTTAGTAGGATTTAAAACTTCATTTAAGAAATATGGTCTAAGATACTGGAAGATTATGATATATGTATCTTGTACAATCCGGGTAAATTCAATGTAGTGGTTGATGCTCCTAGCAAACGTTTAATGGGTTGTGCTGCTTATGAAAGATATGAGAAGAATGATTTTATTCATGATGTCAAAAAACCTTATAGATTGGATTTTATTTAATTGATGCAATATAAGGTAGTGTTAGGGTTCAAAATAGGTCAGAATCTTTGTTAATGGCAGAGGTGGAGGAAAAGAAAGTGATTCTATTTTACCTATATTTGAGAAAGCAGTCCAACTTTAGAATATTGAGGTTATTTTCCCAAGGGGAGATGGGGTTCTTTATTCTAAGGGCAAATTATGTTTTCCAGATGTAGATGACTTTAGGTAAAGGATGTCAAATAAACTTATAGTTCTTGATATTCTACTCACCATTGTCCCATCAAGATGAACCAGGACCCATGAGAAGTTTATAGGTAGAGTGGCATCAAAAGAGATATCAAAATATATGGTGATAGGTCCTAATTATCAGGGGGTTAAGGTTAAGCAACAAACACAAAATTGTATGCTTTAGAATATCAGTATTCCTACTTGGAAGTGGGAAGTAGCGAATATGGACTTCATTATAGGTTACCTCGTACACACCGACAACATGATTCTATATGGGTTATCATCGACTGGATAACAAAATGCGCATATTTCAGGTCAGTTAACATAAAAAGTTTAGTCCAAGACTATTCTTGACTCTATATTAGATGGTTTGTCAAGTTGTATAGGGTCTGTTTGACTATTATTTTGGATAAGGTTACATTGCCCACATCGTAGTTTTTGAAGTTTGTTTCAAAGGGTCTTTGCATCGAGGTTCATCTTATCATAACTATTCACCTATAGAATGATGGTCAGTCTAAGTGGACCATTAAAACCTTAGGATATACTTTGAATGTTTTCATGATTGAATTTAAGGGTAGTCGGGATAATCAGTTGCCTCTTATTGACCTTACTTGTAATAAAAGTAATCATACAAATATTTAGATGGATCTAATTGAGGATCTCTATTGTAGGAGGTGTAGATATTCTATTGGTTGTTGAAGCTACTTTTATAGGGATTTATTTTGTTGATGAGGCAGTGAAAAATGTTCAACTGATTAAAGCAAGGTAAAAAAATAGTTCAAAGTCATCAAAAATCCTGTGCAGATATGAGGATAAGGGAGCTTCAGTTCATAGTGAAGTATTGGATTTACTTAAAAAAAATTCCCTATAAAAGGAATGATGAGGTGAAGTCGACCAAATGACACCTCCAAAAGAAGTATAACACTATTATTGATCAAATATAGAACCTAACAAGGTTGGGGTAGACCCTACGAGGATTAGGTTAGAATATCTATCAATGTGTTTGTCGAAACAATTTGTAAAAAAATTCTAGTAGTGTGAGGATTTGAGAACATCTAATAGTAACATGTTGCTGATTTCATTGGGTTTATAGTGAATATGAGAAAGGCTCTAGGACAGTGTTCCCTATAACTTCATAACTCCCCATAGGTTTGTTGTATTAGTAATCTCTTATGGTGCTCGATGTGTAGAATTGATAGGTTATGGCCATTTAAATAACTTTATGCACCAATTATATGACTATCCTTAATCACATACTATCATCTCCAAAGTTTTGCATTACTAAACCCTATAATTTATCCCATATTAGCTATATCATCTATCGGATCCAACAAATTAAATGGAGGTTGATAGCTCCAAGTCTCATTATCAATTCCCTTTTTCTATCCATTACACCTTCTTTTATTGTGAGTAAGGATAAGGAATTTTCCAAAATTGGCCCCCATTAGAATGCAATAAAATCTAATAGCATCACTATATATGCACAAACACCCTTTGAGAATTAGATTGTACTTTGAACACTGTTTTGTTGATTCATCATTATTACCACAACCCTAGTTATGGTATTTAGATGCATATAATTGCAAGAACACAAGAATAATTCTAAAAAGAAAATCATAAGTTTAAACTTTTGAAGAAGATAATGAAAACCACAAATATCACTATGAATTAAAGCCCTAAAATCCATGTTTGTACTTTCAAGAACAAAAATATGCCTAGAAATTAGTAAAAGAATGTAAAATAATACAATAAACATCATAGGAGTATTTAAAAACAAAAACAAAACCTATTCTAAGAAATTGGATTTGCTGAGTCAGTACTTTGGATGAGGGATGGGATGATCATTGGTAGATACCACGATCATCCTTTATACTCTTGGTTGATGGATGGATTCTTATACCCTTGCAAGTGTTGCTGGAATGATCCTCAGGGCAAATTGACTATTTCATTCAATAATCGTTGCTTCCTCTTATTACATCCACCTTTGTTTTTTTCACTTTACTGGATAATTCTCCCATGATCTTCAAAAAGCTCATCATTTCAAGGGAAGATCATTGATCTTCTCATATGTTCTCCATCATATTCTATCTTCCCAAATTGTTTAAATGACATATCCAACGTTTGTTTTTTGGAACATTTGATTCCTTTAATTCCAAATTCCTAAACTCCACTTCTTTGAACCTATTTAACCTGTAAATACCATAAAAACACATTAAACACACAAAAACATGCCTTTACACTACCAGTTTCATTTGTTTTAAGTATCAAAAGTGTCATAGTTCCATGATATATCAACACCCTAAACTTAGAATATTTGAATATCCTTAGGAAAACAAAACACAACTAACCCACATACAATTTATTGTAGTCTTAACCAAGAGAATTCCAAGGGAGCTTCAATAATTATATTTGCAAAAATAAGTTTTAGAACGCATAACTGGAAACATAGTTTCAACCCTCGAACATTATAAAACCCAAAATTTCTTAGTATATACAACTTACTTACCATGACACAATGGAATGAAGTAATGACAATACATTATCAAAAGACAACTTATAAAGAAAAGCAATGACATTACTAAAGTAAATAACAACTGCAATGCAACCCCTATGCCCTGACATACAAAAAGTTCCAAACACACTTAATATATATTAGGAATATCAAAATAGGGACTGAATTTAAGAACTCACTTTCACAAAGAAGTTCAGACTGTGTGTGTGAAATACCATAGGATCTTCCTTATTTTCTATACCTTAGTCTTTTGATTAGGATCACTGTAGAACTTTTATTGGATTTTAATGTAGACATTAGGATTGGCATGGTACATATTGCTCAACTAACTTATTCCTCCTAAGAACTATACAACTTTTGGCTCCACTTTCCTACTCTCTTTATTTTTTTCCAATTTATTGACTTGTTAGACCTCGGTGCATTTTTCTTTTTTACATCTCCTTTTCTATTATTTTTATATTTTTTTTAAACTTATTATTCATCATATTTTTCTTCTTCCTTTTTCATAAATACAACACCCGGATCCCTTTTTCATTTACTAACTTCTTCTACATGCTTAATTTCTTTCATCCACCCCTATGATAGCCACTCTCAACATACACAGTTTGCATGAGTTGAGTTCATAGTGTCAAAGGAGGGACTAGGGCAAAAGCAACTTCTTTGCAAATGGATTGGAAAGGTAATTGGGCTAGTTTCGGGAATAGATATATTTAGGCTAAACTTTTGGAATCAAGGGATATTATATTTCATTTGGTAGGCTTTTTAGAATTATATTTGAATATTCAAGAATGACCTATGATTCTTTCCTTACCTCCTATCCTAAAAATTTGGTTAGACTAATTAGAAAAGTTATAGATTGTACATACACGTCTATTAGGTATGTACCTCACAACACACTTGGCTAAGGATATCTAAATAACTGATGTCTGAATAATTGAATAATTAATATCTATGTACTTGGTTATGCAAACCTGAGCTGGCATACTATGAATACTGAACTGAGATTGTGGGAGATATCATGTAACCTATATGCCCCAATCTACGTTAATTAGGGTCCAACTTGTAACCCCAGTTGGAGGGTGTCAGTACCTTGCCACGGGTACTAACACATGGCTGTGTGGATCCACTAAACTGGTGTCCTAAAGGAATTGGGAATCACCCTCTACTGGAAAGTTCCCCTAAAAGAGTGTTCACCCTCTACTGGCATAAATATCTCTCATACCTACGCTGGCTACATAGTTCTGGAACTCAGGAACTGCTACTAAAGGTCACACCCTTTACTAGCCGGTAAGCCCCCATCCCTGGGTTTGCTTGGTGTTAAATCCTACTCCTAACTAAATGGCACTGGTATTATTATGGGACTACTATGATGTTGTACTATACTGAATAAAATAATAAAAACATGGTCTAACTGTCTTGTAACTTGAAAATGGAAAACATTTAAGAACACATATGTATCGGGTGTTCATAACCCGCCAACACTGAATGATCACAAAAATACAATAGCAATGCTTACAAATAGTGGTATGAAATCATAGTTCAAAGACACAAAACATAGGACATTTCAATAATTGAGTGAAATACATGAACATGGGGATGAGATAAATATGAGAAAATAACATATTCACGTGATTTAATTCATAACTCAAAGATTTGACATGGAATCACTTGAATATAACATGAGTAATTGAAATTTAAAACATGAAATAAACCAGTTTACATGGAAACACATGTTGGCTTGGCTTGAATTCAAATTACTAAGAAATACATGGATTAAGTTCATAAGTTTCTTGGATAATTTCATAAAATAAGATACAATTCATACGTTAAATAAAAAGAGGGTTTTTGGCCTCAATGGGTGAAAGAAACCCATTGATGAATACCCCACATACCTCAATTAGATAAATTCTTGAGTAAAGCTTTGAGATCGAAACTTGTATCCTTGAGTTCTTATAGAGAAAGGTTGAATTTCATTCTTGGGAATATGGGAAGGATTTTTAATAGTTTACTAAACATTTAGGGTTACGTGAGTGTAAATATCATGATTAAAGACACTTTAAATTGTTGAAAAATTCAAAACGAGTTAGGGGTGTGAAAAGACCTCAACGACCTTAAACTAAGTAAAAACGGAGAATTTGTTGGCACTATGCTATTTCTGGGTGATGCTCTCCAATCTTACACCTGAGGTTGTGCAGCGCATGACAATAACACACCTCATCCAGTGGCTATTTGTGATTTCACGCGACATACAGTTTTGGCATGGTCATAACTTTTTGCTCGTGTATCAGATTAAACAAAATTGGTATTGTTTGAAAGTTAATTCAATTATCTACAACTTGATAGGTCTTGAGATGAAAATTCCACATATGTAAAAATTTATATATGTTCAAAGATGACCCTTTTAGAATTGAATACTTGGATTTGGCCAAATCAAAGGCTCTTAATTCAACTTTTCTCTAAGCGATTCCTATGAACATATTTAAACTCGATAGCACTTTACACACTAGGATAATGATAATTACATATATATTCAAATATAAATCATGGTATTAGAGTTTACAAACTTAGAAACGACGGTTAGATTTTTATCTAAAAAATATGGCATATTATAATTTCAAATTGTTTAGTCAATACCCCAATCTCAATCCTCAATTACACAACTTATTGAACCACTATATCATCTAAAATTTTCTACTTTCTAGAAGTACCAATACCATGTATACCAATGCCTTTTTTTCCTACCAAGTATTCCACCCTCAATTGTAAAGAGAAACCCAATCTAAGATTTTCAATGCTACCTCTCTATGTATTCTCATGAAAACTCCACCCATAATAACATTCACAATAGCTTTGGTACTGGTATTTCAGGCTTGATAGAAAATTTCAAACAAAATTCTCCCCAGAAATTCTGTGACTAGGAACCATCATCAACTTTTTTATAAACCTAAACCATGACTCATACAGTGGTTATGAATATAGTTGCCTGAAAATATAGATCTCATCGTTGAATTAAAAAATTCTAGATTGAGGGAAAAATTGATCTATGAACTATTTATGTAACTCATTCCAATTAGTAATGGATTCATGAGGTAGTTACAAAAACCATAATATCGCTTCACTGGTTAGTGGTAATGGGAACAATCTGAGACTTAAAGATTTCTAGCTCAACCCTGGTATATTATAAGAAGTGCAGACCCTATCAAAATTCATCATGTGTATGTTTGTATCATTATTCGGCAACGTAACAAACACACCCTTCAGATTAAGCAACTGTATCATAACACTCATGACATCAAACTTTACCCCTAGTAAATATAGGAGGAATGATATCTATTGTCTTGATAGGCTCAAAAAGTTCAAGTTCATCCTTTAGATCATCATATACAGAAAAGTACTGATAAGCTGGGAGCACTTGAGCTCTATCTCTTCTAGCTATATCAAGTTCTGCTCGATGATCCACTTCTTTTCTATGTCTCTCTTCTAGAGATGCACAATGGGAAACCATATTATCCTCTCTCACATTTGATTATACTAGTAACAACATAGTGGTTTGCATACCTATCTCCTGAACACTCTGCTAATTAGCTTCACGACTATGTTATGACATCCTACGATTCTTCCGAGGGTTCTTTCAAGTACTTGATCAGGTGGGATTAAGAACTTTTCTTAACTCCTAGTACTTGGCATACACCAGTGTACACCGCAAAATAACAAAATAGTAAAACCAAACAACCTCAATCAACTCGGTCATTTAATCAATAAATTATATTTCCCGACAACGATGCCAAAATTTGATGTCGCCCAAAACTACACCTCCAACAAGTATAATGCTCTCAATATCAAATATAGTTACCCCATAACGGTTAAATTCAAACACATAGGGAATAAGATGAATATATCTCAAAAATCTATTGAAGTAGCCAAAAAATATAGGAAAAGTAAATAGGGGTTTTTCTGTGAAAATAGTAAAGTAGCAACAACTCTTGATCTCTTTAGTTGAAATAATTCTTCGATGAATATTAGGACCATATTACCCCTATCTTCGTAACTCCGTATACTTATCGTGATAGATTTGACTATCTCAATGCTCTGTATGTAGAATTTAATAAGCTATGTAATACCAACAGACTTGTGAATGCCTTTGGTAATTTTCACTCTCCACCTTGTGAGTCTCAGAGTATCTCCTTACTAACCCTTGTTGTTGATCCCATTTTAACTATGTCCTTTTAGGTGTCAAATTGATTACATAAGGGTTGGTAGCCTCGAATAACTGTCGTAATCTTATTTTACAAATCTCAACCTCTCTTGTGAAGATGATCTCAAATTTAGGAATGTTCTTAACTTCTGCAATAGTTAAGAAAGCATACAAATTGAAGAAGATCACAATGCATGCATAAATACTAATTTAGAAGAATCTTACACTTTCTTTACTTTGTTAATCAGCTAGGGATCCAACAACCCTAGTTAGGTGGTTTAGCCTCCCATGTTTGCAAAAGTATCCATGGAATTCCTTAAAATAGTATAAGATGAATCTCATAATCATTTAACAATAAAAAACTGAAATCTCAAATTAATAATCAGCCAAATAATCAAGAACAGAGGATTCCAAGATCAAAAGTCAAATCATAGAACAAATATATGTTTGTTAATATAAAGAGTGCATCAACTAATACAAAAACATCAAAAGGGTATTTATAGTTTACATCCGATCCCTAGAAATCCAAACAAAAACTAACAAGGAAAACTGGGTCAATGGTCACTTACAAATCCACTTATGGGTCATAAGTAATAGGAAATAGTGAATGCAACCCATGATGGAACTTATAATAGTGAAAGTGGTACTTACGCCCTTTAAGTGACCTCCTCATAACTGTCAGACAAGTCTTTACACTTCATAGCCTATGATCTTCAATCTTTTCTACCTATGTTGGAACTTAGGGCGGCATAAGTGGTACTTATGCCCCGTAAGTGACCCTTCCTCAATTTTCAGAACCTAACTAAACTTTCAGCATCTCAGATTTTGTCAACTCTAATACTTATGAGGAGACTTATGGTGGTTGTATGTGGCACTTAAAACCTATAGATGGTCTCATAAGTGGGGCTTTCTATAGCCTATAACTTTTTTTCTTTTTTTAAGCTCCAAAACCTTGTTTCCTATGTTATAAAAACAAAAATGCTTTACATCTAATAAAATGGACCTAAGTTCTTGCATATTTTTGACTTTTAAGCATCAAAAGTTTCATGAAACCATGGCACAACGACATGTAGGAATTTAAACTACATCTAAATATCCATGAACTAAGAGAGTAAAATAAAGTAAGCAATAAAGACAAACTATCCTATTCAATCCATATTTAGGAACCCCAACACTATACTATATACCACTACTGAATATTTGACTAAAGAGTTAAAGATGGATATATAATAGAATAAAAGGCCAAGGAATGGATATACAACCTGATTAAATGAAGGAAAGAAGGGATGTACAATAATATGGTAGGAACTAGTGCTAAAATATTCAGGGTCTCTAATCCATATGTCTAAATATAAGATAATTACCATTATAAAGCAACTATAATAAAGGAATCAAAATACCGCGGTCTAAAGATCTAATGCCTACCAAAGGAATAATCATGCATAATAACGTAACCATAAGGTAAAGTAATAAGAATAATATCACAAATCTAACTACTAATCCAATTATGAACCTTCCATGAACAAATCATAATAGCCACAATAATGTAACTGGATAGTCTGGACAAATAATACCTAACTGAACCTTTTATAAGCCCCCACCACCATAGGCCCAAAAGACTTAATCAACAGACAACATATCACAATCCATACTCTTCACCCTATACCGATCCAACCCCTATAAAGGTGATAGATATAGATATATACTGGTGATAGGTAATGCACATGCATGAATGAATGCAAGGAGAATCCATAATACCATAACCACTATTTGATTATCAACCCCAAACTTAAATTGAGACTCATTCATTTATATCATCTATCATCGAACTTGAACCAGAACTCATATCATCAATTGTCGGACTTAAATTGAAGATCATATCAGTAATATAATCATCAATCTACGTTATCCTATTTCATATATGCATATACATATAAAATGCATGGCTAGGAATGTGGATAATAGAGTATAAGTCCATAAATCTATTGGTCGGGGTAAAATCCGACATTAAACCACCATAAAAGTGTAGAAAAGCCCAAAAACTCTGTCGACTAAGGTGAATTGTAGTGGCAAGATAGTGGACAAAAATCTATCTTGATCAAATATCTAAAACATCAATTTTACGCTCAAAGGCTCAGAAGTTATTCATTAATATGGTATGATTCCCATTACGAAGAAATTAATTATAAAAATCAATAGTCGGAAATAAATCCCCTTTTAGGAAAAGAGTAATAAAAAAATATTTTATTTTAAATCATACTATTTAACATCTATGTGATCATGATTGTAATGAATCTATGCATTCCATCGCCAATATTTAAATAATACAATTATAAGCATCAATATGTCTATAAGCTATGACTACATCTTTTAAAATTATAAAATACTTTCCAGAACCCAACCAATATCATAATCATGGCCTTGGGCCAAATATATATCTAGGATAAACATAGCATCATAATTATGACCTTAGGCATAATATATATTTGGCTTAACCATAACATTATAATTCAGGGAAAACCTATTACAATCCACCAAGTCACATAGAAACCTTATACTAAAGGTTAATTAGTATCATATTTGTCTAATAGGTTTTCATATAAATATAAGTTTACATAGATAACACAAGTTTTGTCCTAAGGTAGGCTAGAGGCGCTAATTTTTAATCCCCAAAATCCATTTTAGACAAGCTTCTATCCAAGGCAAGGGTGAGATATCGAAATTCACTTTTAGATGTTACATAATCCATAATTATCCCTATGATAGCAGTTCCACATAGAACTTGAGAAAATTAGTGAATTTCACCTAAATTATCAATCCGAGATAGCCTAAACAGTCCAAATAGGACTAATCATACAAATTATGCTTCCAATACCTAAATCTCATCCTATATCTAGAATAATATCATAATCATACTATGAATTATCTCTATCAATATAAAAGGTAAAATGATTTTAGAAGTATAATAAGTATTTCAAAATAGGGGTAAAATACCTTTCTAGCCCCCAAATACATAATTTAGGCTCTGTCGCAATGTTCTACCCACAATCACATCACAACACCCCTATATATCATGCAACATATATAACACTATCTAAAAAAGAAGAGTATATAGAATCCTACCTCGATGCTGAGCTGCAACCCTTGAATTATACACAAATCATCCCTCTTTACTCCGTAATCTTAAAATTCCATCATGCTATCAAAATAGTAATCTACGTATCCTTAGGAGTAAAATGAGACCCACATTTATTTATTAAGGGTTGGGTTGAAATTCAAGTTAAGAACGGGCAATGTATTTCAAAATCGAACCCATCATGAGGTCCCACGAAGAACAAGGAATGCGTTCTGAAAAGTTGAGCATAAATGGAGCACAATTCAGTTATCAAATCAACCCCTAAACTTAGGAACTTAAGACTAATTTCTAAGGATTTTACAATGAATAATAATTAAAACCAAAGGAAAAATCAATGCGAAAGGACCAAAAAGAGCTAGGTTATCTTACCTTTTCTTATGTGGATGATTTCCCACTTCTTTCTCTCTTTGTGCTCTCAATTTGCTGTAAAAATAGTGGAAGGAATGGTAGAAAATATTTTGGAGAAAAGTTAATCAAAAGTCTCCAGGTGTCTGTATAGAGAACACCTAGGAGCTAAAGCACCTACCACTATAGTGTCAACATAACTGTTAAAGCGGTCTAGCGATCACAACGGGTGCCACTAAACTAGCCCCAATTAAGCTAAAGCAGGGAGTACTGTAGTAGCCATTGGGCATTGAATTGCACCACCGACAAAGATGGCCTATGGGCACTAAAGCAACCCAATAGGTACTTAAATAGTCATATCAAGTGCCATGCACCAGATTTTTCTAAGTCTGCATGGACTTTGATCGGGTGTTTGGGATTTGTTCAAAACCCCGTGTACAAAAACAAACTATGCTACCATACAAAATTCAGCGTTCGAACTTAATAGAACCATTAAAACTTTCATCTGAGATCATTTTGAATAAATGTAGGGTCCATACCTATAGTTCTATTTTTCATATAATTCACCTAGTAGTCTAAAAAGAGTTGGGAAGCCTCGGGACCTGAACCAAGGGTACCCCTAGCCTAAAATCAATGTTATATAGTTGATAGTGCTATCCAAGTTCTCTTCTGAGGTCATCTAGCAGGAGTTTTGGTATGATACAAAATACTAAATAGTTGCACGACTGTTGGTCTACGGTCTTTTCCCTTGAGCCGGGGGTCTATTGGAAACAACCTCTCTACTCCTTCGTGGGTAGTGGTATAGACTGCATACATTTTACTCTCCCCATACCCCACTATGTGGGAATATACTGGGTTTTTTATAAATAAAAACAAAATACTAAATAGCAAAAGCTCTAAAATAAGGAAATGAGCCTAAAATCCAAATGAATTACCCAATAACTAAATCGATAGATCCAACAATTAATAAATGAATTATAGCTACTATGGGAAGGATCAAAATGCCAGAAATATCAAAAAATAAAGGAAATGACATAGAGTGTCATTACACTTGGAAAACCAAGAATGTGAACCTAGATTTGAACAAGGATTATATGAACTCGGTGGAATAAGCCTAAGGTCCTTTTATTGATTTATCCCCACAAATAGATGAGGGGTATTCTTATGCTATATAAATTCTAGTTATTAGAGAAGGTGGTGATTTTACATCCACATAGCATTTCGAAACACCTTTGGGTGTACTCTAGTCTGTGCCCTCAATCTATACTTTTGTGCCCGTGAAGTTTCTAAAAAAATAGTAAAAAAATAGCTATTTTTGAGGCAAGGATAAAAAAATTTGAAGAAGGGGTGAAATCATATGTTTAGGATGAAATTAAACCTACTTTTTGAGGTATACAAACCCAATTTAATAGGTTTGATAGTCGGATGATGGGCAAGTTGGAAAGTGTCAAAGATCCTAAGTTGAGAATGGGCACTACTAAGTTGGTGCACTGAAAAATTCAGTGAAGAATCTTTAAAAATTATTGAGGATTTTTATGTTGTAGTACAAAATTTCTCCACCAATGCCTAGAAGGTAGGTCCAAGGTTAATTAAGAAGATTAGGCAGTGGATGAGACAGTAGATGATATGTAGACCCATAAATGATAAAGAGAAAGGATAAAGAAGGAAAAATGATGAAAAAATGGAGAGATAGAGTACTTCTAAGGTATATATGTTAGATATTAGTATTATACCCATTGATTTTTATGTTGTTATTATTTTTTAGAGTGGAGGGGGAACAAAGATTACCCCTAAGTTGTCATTTTTGAGTGCACCTTCCACCACCAGTAACTACTTTAGTAAGAATACCCTAACCAATACCTAGGCTACTGGACTAGGAGATCATATAGGGGTTGTATATGTGACCCCAATTATTTAGTCTACAACAAGAATCTAGTGCACCATAGATATGTCTCTACCCTAGTTCTTTATTTTTGTACGCTAGGGACATTGCATAGTTTCAAAGTTGGGGGTTGGGGTATATTAACATCTGAGGGTTTTTCTTGTTCCCTCAAAAGTGATATATAGTTAGAACCAACATTTTTAGGAGTTTAATTTTGTTTTTATGTGTTGTTATTGTAAACAAAGAAGAAAATGAGAACTTGGAACAATCAAAATAAGTAGAGCATGTAGTTGTTTTTGGTTGAATTTTTCTTTTTAAATCATACCCTTACTAGGATTTGTAAAGTTTTTATTGTGTTTTTTGTTTATCATAAATTGTTATCTATGTGGATCTTGTATTGGAATAATGATTGTGAATGTGATAGTCAAAGCCTAACTTGATATAAACTGAATTAATAGTAACTCTACGTATAGGTGGGGTTCATAGAGGGACCGACATTAGAAATTCATGATTGCCGATGTGAGTGTAGTCTTGGTGACCATGTGCAATATGTCACTCTTTATATTTTAGGAGATGTACTAGTCATCTCAGGTTCTTTTCTTTGGTCGTGCGGATAACACGCATTGTGGCCCTTTTAGCAAGGAGAGCTGAACATATATATCCCATGGGTGGTTTTAGGACAGTCAAGGTACTCAACCTAGGTTAAGGTTTTAAATTCATGCTAAACCCGATTCCTAATCCATGCACGATAAATATGTATATGTGTGATTGCATATGGTTATTTTATTTGGTTTTGAATAATGGCATTATTTTATCTTAACCCTTTACTACATTCTAGAGTTCACTCAACCATCTTCTGGAAATGTATCCCCACGTGATGCTAGAATCATCCATACTACTATTTCTTCTGCACAGTGACAGAGATTTAGGGATAGCTTTGAGTCAAATGAAAGTGGTGAGCTTCCATACTCCGAAAGACTCCATTTCATACTATGGACTTCTTTCCATTATTTTTATTTCTTGGATTTTTGTTTTGTCTATGGTCAGGGGCATGTCGTGACCAGATGTTATTTGTTGCCTCTATCTAGAAACAAATAACATCTGGTCATGACATGACCCTGACCATAGACAAAACCAAAATCACAATTCATGATAAACAAACAATACAATAAAAACTTTACAAATCCTAGTAAGGGTATGATTTAAAAAGAAAAATTCAACCAAAAACAACTACATGCTCTACTAAGGGCATGGGAAGTATTGGTATTGGTGTCATCCTTGGTAATTGTATTTTCATTAGAGTTAGAACCGATTGGATATTAGATTGAGGTTATTGGATTATGAATATAGACTTAGTTTAATGTATTTTAATTATTATTGATTTAACTTTTATATGGCCAGAAATCATTCGACATAGAAGTTAGGACGGTCACGGTTAGGTGTTGTGGGTGGTCTCCGATCCTGGTTAGACTTGAGATGCCCGACATGAATAGGTCATAGTTTGGATCATGTCAGATTTGTATCAGAGACAAAGGTTCATAATCAATTGGGTGTCCGACAAAGTCGTATTGAGTAGAGTCTCATTTAAGGGTTTTTAGCGCTCCAACTCATAAGGGAGAGGCTACGAGGCATTTAGGGATGTTTCTCTTTCTTCAGTTCTATTTTCGAGTTATAGAGTCTAAGGTCTTGAATTTTCCTCTAATTCTCATTTTTTCACCTTTCAGATTATGCCTCCCCAATAATCTAAAGCTCATGAAAACTCTTCTGACCTACTTGGGGACAACAATAATGGGACACACTCTGCTTATGGGGTCTATACATGGTCTTGTAGTACAGTTCCTAATTGTCCTCCTGGAGTTCCTACGGTCCTATCCATCCCTTCTCGAGCTCCATAGGCAGATCTGACAAATGTTGAGTTTCATTAGTCTATCCATATATTGGCGTAGTTGGTATCTTCTCAAGATGAGCATGGTGATTTTGTTACTCTATTTTTTTAGGCCATAAGGGTTGTCTAGTTTATAAAGTTGAATTCTCCAACCTTTACCAGTGTTAAGGTAGAGGAGGATCCTCAAGATTTTCTAGATGAGATGGAAAAGATCTTTCATGTTATGCATGACACTAATGTGAAGGGCATGGAGTTTGCTGCCTACCACCAAAAGGATATGGCGTACCAGTGGTACAAGGAATGGTATTAGACAAGGGGTGACAATGCTGAGTCAACTCTGTAGGAGGATTTCTCTAATTCTTTTCCGGACTACTTCATTCCTTAAAAGATAAGGGAAACAAAGGCGAAAAAGTTTGTTAATATGAATCAAGGTAAGATGTCAGTCAAGGAGTATGTCTTGACGTTTCACCAGTTATCTTGATATGCTTCGGAGTTAGTTTCTAGCATGAGGGATAGGAAGAGAAAGTTCACTTCTAGATTATTCAAAGATTTGATTTTGGAGAGTATAGCTACCTTATAGAACAAGGATAAGGACATCCCTAGATTGGTTGTGTACATGCAGCAAGTCGAGAAAGAGAAAAAAAAGTAGGCTAAAATTGGGGAGAGATATAATAAGATGTTTAGATTTCCTAATCAGGGTTGTACCCAATAGCAGAATGGTACAGATGGTGGAAGTTTTCCAAGAAGAGGTGGGGCAATTTTGGGTCTCATTCGATGTCTAGTTCTCCCTACCCGAAGTCGTCTAGTGATAGACATATTTAAAGTAGCAAAAATATTAGGGCACAGGGTGCCTAATCCCTGGATTGTAGGGCCTAGTCAGCTCCATCATATCCTCCTTGCAAATTTTATGTCTAATTTCATTGGGGTTATTATGATGAGGGAAAGGACAAGTGCTTCAATTTTGTTCAGCCATGGCACATGATTAGACACTATCCTATTAGTAAGGTTGCTCTTGATGAAATAAAGTGTAACACCCCAAATTTGGTACCTAGAATGCTATATGGTGCATATGACCCCGAAGGACCACAAGCTAACCCATGACTGATATCTGTACCTGAATACTACATAATATACAGTAAAAATGAGGAAATAGTAGGCTGAAACATTCCATAAGGTTCAAAACTGATAAACATCTAATAAAACCATATTTGAATAATGTGGTATGACAATATCAAAGCTGAAACAATGTCTAAAAATATCTAGTCTGAAAACACTGTATTCTGAAAGCCTTTAAACTGTCTGAATAAGGAATTGATGGGACATTTACACAACTAACTCCAACTACTAAAATAAACTATGTAATGAAGAAATAAAGTAATGATCCTATCCTCGAAGGATGAGGGCTCACTGCTAACTCCGACTGCTAAAACTGGAATGTTGCTAATGCTCTGGAGCTCGTGCTTCTGAACCTATGGTATAGAATAAAACACCATAGCAAAAATGCGTTAGTATGATTGAATGTACTAGTATGCATGTGAGGTAGGCTGAATGCAAAGGGTTCAAGTGCATGAACAATGCTAACTGACTGTATAACATAAATGTGAGAATACATGCATGAATAAGTGACTGTGACTGAATTCGTGATGGTACTGACTACTGAGTCTAATTACTGATAACATGAGTCACTGATAACCGATATAACCAATACTGAGTTACTGTATTTGATAGTCTAGGTTCTGATGGTACTAACTGAGTTCCATATTGTTCTAAGTTAACTGTATCAGACAGTCTTGAAATTCTAAAAAACTATTTGAGTCCTTTACTGAGACTGAGTCTGAATCTGTAACTGTGGGAAGTAATCATCTATCTTACAATCCCCAAATAAAGCAATATATCTTGGTTGGGGTCCAATCTATAACCCCAATTAGAAGGGTGTCAATACCACACCACTATTAAAAATGAACTATGGGTGACTCTCATCTGACAGTGTCCCTAAAAAAGAATGGTAGGACCCTCATCTAACAGTTTTTATCTACCTCATCAACCCTCATATGTCATTGTCAATGTCTGAACCTATGTTGGCTACATTGTTCTAGAATACAAGGATTTCTTCTAAGGATCACATCCTTAACTGTTAGTGTGTGTCCTCATCCTTGGGTTCACTCGGTGCTAAATCATACTCCCATTTGAATAGACACTGAACATGATTAAATGAACTGAACTGGATTGAGTTCATCAAGTTCTGTTGACTGATGAAATACTACTATGATTACTGAAGTACTGAGCTTTCTAAGATTACTAGGGTTACTGAGTTTTCCTGAGTCACATGACTTACTGAGTTCTATGGTTCATGGCTTAATTGAGAGTATCTTAAAAACATGCCACTGGCTCTAAGTACACATTTATATTTTTCGGGTACAAGTACCCCTAGGATTTGATAGAAGGAAACTGATAAGGTATGACATTCTTGAATATATGACCAACATCAACAATCCATAATACAATAAGTTGGGGATTTCATGAGGTACATGGTTATAATAATCTTGTACATGGTGGGAATGCATATAATCAATGTCATAATTCCATATTCTAGTATCATGAGCATTACAACAAATATCTACATTGCACATCAATAGCATGGTAGTAATTTGAACATAATGTTAAAACATGAATCATAACTTAAGTCAAATTTGAACTATATTACATAATTTCTAATCTCTTAGGCATTTTATCAAACACTTAGGTTGCATGACTTAGGGAATGGCATAATCATCAAATTAACATATCATAACCAACTAAAATTCATGGTTTTCAACTCATATTGTAACATATTTTTATAAAAACACATAAAGGTTCCAACTTGGGAATCGTACAACAACAACCACATGAACATAATCGACCCATAACATAAATACCAAAATTCATAGTTATAAGACTTGATTCTTGGACTTCATGAATCAAAGGAATCCATGAATAAACACTTTGCATACCTTCGATGGAAGATTCTTGAAAATTAATGTTAGAATCTCTTGAATTTGAAGCTCCTATGAAAACCCTAGACTTGTTCTTGAGAATATTTGATAGAAACAACAATATTTTGGTGAAATAAGGGCTGAATCTTCTGTTTTTGGACTTATATAGGGGTGGGAAATTGACCCTTTTGCCCTTAAAAATGCAAACATTTAATGACTGAAATGGGGCATCGACGTGATACCCGACGCGTCATGGCATGATCTCGCCAAGCCTCAGTAGATTCACTGGCAATCCCTACAACAATGTTAACCAACGTGATAGGATCCACGACACGCCAAGATCTCATTGGTCCTTTATTTTAGGACACCAAACATGGTCTAATCGAGGTTCGAAAAATCAGAAACTTGTTCAGAAACACCAATTGACATCTTTAATCATGAATTAACAAATATATTGACCATTAAAGGACATTAAGGTGGTGAAATAAGATTGCCAACTTTTGAAAGACAAAAATAAACTATGTCTGGGAACTTAGCTAGAGTTTTCTAAGTTTGGGACCCCTTGAGAATCTTAAAGGACTGAATAAAGCTTAGAAATTTTGTGGTCTCTTACAATATCTCCCCCTTGGAAACATTTATACTTTAATAAAACTAAAAGAGAGAGGAGAAATGATAACTTAAGTACATATGGGACATGAATAATTGTAACATGATTACATGACTGACATGACTGATAAACTAAATGTATCATACTGAAATGCATATCTGATGCATGGGTAGCTGATTCATGAATGCATGACTGAGATTTCTGATAAGCTGAGTTTCTCATAATGAGGATAGATATCTAATGCATGAATACGTGACTGACATAATCCATAAGCATATGACTAGATATGCAATGGTAATTTAATACCGTGTTTATAATGAGAATCTAAGCATGAAAATAAATGCCAAGTAGTAACTGAAATTTGGACATGAAACATGAATAAGATTTAAGAAAAGTTATTACCTTAGGCTGAGTCTGAATTAGCGGAGAAGAGGCAAGGATACTTGGTCCACATGTCTTCTTTTGCTTCCCAAGTAGCTCCCTCAATAGACTAATTCCGTCAAATAATTTTGACTAGAGGAACTTTCGTATTCCTCAGTCTGTGAGTCTGGTAATCAAGAATTTTGATTGGAATATCTTCATAAGAGAGGTTGTTCTAAATATCTATGCCCTAAACAGGCACTACGAATACTGGTTTCACCTATGCACTTCTTTAGCAAAGAGACATGGAAGACTGGATGAACCGAGGCTAGATATGAAGGAAAATTTAGCTCATAAGCTACCTTGCCGAAGAGACTGATAATTTTAAAGGGACCTATATATCTGGGACTGAGCTTTCACTTTTTGCCAAATCTCTTCACTCCCTTCATGGGAAAGTTTTTTAGATAAACATGATCACCAATCTCATACTCGAGATCTATTATGCACACATTTTTGTAAGACTTCTATCAGCTCTGAGCATCTCAAAGACTTTTGTTGATCAACTTGACTTTTTCTAAGGCATCGAATACTAAGTCATGCCCTATAACTGAGGCCTCACTATATTCGAACCAACCGACTGGAGATCTGTATCTCCTACCATAGAGAGATTCAAATGGATCAATCTTAATACTGGAATGATAGTTGTTGTTGTATGCAAACTCAATCAAAGGCTAGTGGCCATCCCAACTACCCTTGAATGTGTGCAATTGAACTTGGGTACCAAGACCCTTTTGGAATGCTTTCTAGAAATGAGAGGTGAGCTTGGTACCTCTATCTAAGACAATAGATAACAGAACACCGTGTAATCTAACCAACTCTCTTATATAGAGTTTGGGGTAATCCTTGGCTGCAGAAGATATATATACTAGAAGAAAATGAGTTGATTTGGTCATCCTATTTACAATGACCCAAACTGAATTATTCTGATAACGAGTATGAGGCAAACCCATCACAAAGTCCATGTTCACTTCTTCCAACTTCCGAGTAGGAATATTAAACTCTTGTATGGCCCCACTAGGCTTCTGATGCTCTATCTTAACCTGCTGATATGTAGAGCACTAAACCACAAACTCTTCCACATCTCTCTTCATCCCACTCCACCAATAGATCTCCCACAAGTTGTGGTACATCATTATGGTCCCTGGATGAATAGAGTAGCACGCACCATTTGCTTTCGCAAGAATTCGATGCCTCAAGTCATCTACACCTGGAACACACAAACGACCATGACAATTCAATACACCATCTCTTCCTTGGGAGAAAATCTAAACCTTCTGATCCTTGATTGATTCCTTTAACTTGAATAGACTGGGATCCCTATCCTTTTTTTCCCTCACCTCGAAAACTAGAGATGATTTTGAACTACTCTGAACCCATATATCTCCCTCTTCTGTATCGAAAAAGAGAACACCTAGTCTATTAAGCTGATGAACTTCCTGAGCTAACTTCTTCATATTGTCCTCAACATGAGAAACACTACCCATAGGCAGTCTACTAAGAGTGTTGACCACTATGTTGTCCTTGCCAGGATGATAAAGGACACTCATATCATAATCTTTCAAGAGATCTAATTACCTTCTGTAATAAAGATTGGGATCTTTCTGAGAAAAAATGTTTTGAAGGCTCTTATGATCTATGAACATATCTATATAAACTTTGTATAGATAATGCCTCCAAATATTTAAGGCAAATACTACGGTTGCTAACTCAAGATCATTAGCAGGATAATTCTTTTCAAGGGTTTTAAGCTATCTGAATGTGTAGGCTATCAACTTACCATGTTGCATGGGGACACAACCCAAACCTACTCTGGATGCATCACAATACACTACAAAACCATCTGAACTATCTAGAAGTGCCAAAATTGAAGCTAAGGTGAGTTGAGTCTTCAACTCCTGAAAACTCTTCTCACAAGGATATGACCATTAAAACATGACATTTGTCTGAGTCAATCTGGACATAGGGGATGCAATTGGAAAAAAAGCCTCAACAAACCATCTGTAATAGCTAGCCAAACCTAAGAAATTTCTACCATCTAATGAAGAGATAGGTCTGGGCCAGTTTCTTACTGCTTCGATCTTTTGAGGATCTACTCTAATGCCATCACCAGAAATGATATGACCAAGGAATCCTTCTGACCTTAGCCAAAATTCGCTCTTACTAAATTTAGCGAATAGTTGATGATCTCTGAGAGTCTGAAGTACGATTTTGAGATGGTCTGCGTGGTCACGTTCATTGTTAGAATTGACAAGAATATCATCTATGAAGACTATGATGAACATGTCAAAGTAATGCTTGAACACACGGTTCATCAAGTCCATGAAATCTGCAGGGGCATTGGTATGACCAAAGGACATGACTAGAAATTCAAAGTGACCACACCAAGTTAGAAAAGCTATTTTTAGAATGTCACATTCCCTGACTCTAAGTTGATGATAGCCTAATCTGAGGTTTATCTTAGAGAAATAGATGGCATACTAAAGTTGGTCAAATAAGTCATCAATTTAGGGAAGCGGATACTTGTTCGTGACCATGAATTTATTAAGATGATGGTAATCAATGCACATTCTGAGAGAACCATATTTCTTGCACACGAATAAGACTGGTGTACCCCATGGGGACACACTGGGTCTGATGAATTCCTTATGTAAGAGATCCTTCAACTTCTTTTTCAGTTCTTTGAGTTTTGCTGGTGCCATTCTGTATGGGGGAATAGATATAGGCTGAGTATCTTGAAGAAGATCAATGGCGAAGTCTATTTCCCTTTTAGGAGAAATTCCTAGAAGATCTTCGAGAAAGACATCTCAATATTCACTCACGACTGGGACTGATTCAAGACTGGGGGTCTTAGAATTAAAATCCTTAACAAGAATAAGATGATAGACACATCCCTTAGATATCATTTTTCATGCTCGAAGGTTGGAAATAAGCTGACCTATTAAAGCTGAAGTACTACCCCTCCAATCTAGAACTGGTTTATTTGAAAATTGGAATTGGACTATTCTATTTCTGCAGTCGACTGTGGCATAGCAGGAATGAAGCCAATCCATGTCGAGAATAACATCAAAATCAGTCATCTCTACTAAGACTAAGTCTGCTGAGGTGACTTTCTGAAATATCATAATTGGGCCGTCCTTGTATACCCATTGGTCTATGATGGTTTTACCCACTGGGGTAGATACTGAGAAGGGATCTGTTAAAATTTTAGGACTGACTCCTAAATCAACTTTTATATAAAGAGTAACAAAAGAAAAGGAAGCTCTTGGATCTAGCAAAGCATAAACATATAAATGAAACAAATATAACGTACCAGTAACCATATCAGGATAATTTTCCTAATCCTATCAGGACTGGAGAGCATAAAGTACGTTTGGGCATTGCCCACATGTAGCACTAGAAGTGACACCCTGTTGATTTGGGCGACCGAACTGGGATGAGGAACGGTTTTGCTAACCCTGATAACCTAACTGGGGAAAATCTCTGACTCTGTCTCCTGACTTTCCACATCTCAAACAGACATCACTGCCTGCTCAGCTAGTACCTTTGTGGTTCTTACCATAAGTATGACAAAGGGGATTAGTTCTGGCATTGCTGACACTTCCCTGAGATTTAGAGCATGGAACCCTATATCTATTAGCATCCCTGAACTTTGGAGATGGAGCACTAGCTAAAGAAGTAACTGGAATAGATGAGTTAGGACAAAACTAAGAAAGGTTTCCTCCCTCTGACTTAGCCTGAGAAAAGTTGAAACTATCTGTCCTTGCTTTCTTATTCTACCTCTCTCTCATCTTAATATTTTGCTTTTCTATTTGTTGAGCATGGGTTATAATCCTGGCCATGTTCATGTCATTATTAAATATAGTAGACCTGCACTCATTTACTACACTATCATTCACCCAAAAAACAAACTTACTCATCATGGCCTTACTATTTGCAACCACATGCGGAGCATATCTGGCTAATTGAGAAAACTTAAGAGAATACTATTTCACCATATGTTGCCCTACCTGATATTGATAAATTCTAACACCTTAGCTTCCCTCAGCTCTTGGGGAAAGAATCTATCAAAGAATGCAGTGACAAACTACTCCCACTCAATAGGCCCTGCATCAACTGATCTCTCTGACTTCCATTATTTGAACATAGAGTGAGCAACATCTTGTAACTAATATATAGCTAGCTCATTACTCTTACTAGAAGTGACCCCCATGATGTCTGTAACCTTTTGAACCTGGTATAGGAACTCCTGAGGATCCTCTTCAGATATAGGCCCAAAAAATGATGGAGGATTCATTCCAGTGAAGTCCTAAATCATGGCTACAGCTAAATTAGACACTGGGTTGGTCGGAACGACACTTGTTCATTCATTTTGATTAGCAACTGAATTAGCAGGAGTAGTGAATACAGCTTTGAAGTCTGCATGAGAAATTTATTCGTCCAAGGGATCTACTTGGATGGGATGAGGGGCCGATTGATTTTTGTTTCTTCTTTTGGGAGGCATATTCTGTAGAAAAAAGGGAGAAATAGATTAGACTGAGAGCTTAACTTAAGATGATGCTCACTGGCACGGCATGAATACTGAAAGAAGGGAAACTTTTCCTAAAACATCTGTTAGCCTCCTGTACATAAATGTGGCTCATAACACACCTATGTACAAGACTTTACTAGATGCGTCTTTCAGACTTCCTAGGACTCTATTGAACCTTAGGAACAAATACCAAGTTTTAATGCCCTGAATCTAGTACCCAGAATTCTACATAGTGATCATGACCCCAAAGGATCACAAGCTAACCCATGACTAATATCTGTGCCTGAACACTACATAATATACTGTGTTAATTCAGAAATAGTAGGTTGAAACATTCCATAAGGTTCAAAACTGATAAACATCTGATAAAATCATATTTGAATAAGGTGGTATGATAATACAAAAATTGAAATAATGTCTGAAAATATTGAGTCTAAAAACAATGTAGTCTGAAAGCCTCTAAACTGTCTGAATGAGAAAGTGATGGGACATGTCCCCAACTAACTCCAGCTACTAAAATAAACTAAGTAATGAAGAAATAAAGTAATGATCATGTCCTCAAAGGATGAGGGCTCACTGCTAACTCTGACTGCTGGAACTGGAATGGTACTGATGCTCTGGAGCTCGTGCTTCAGAAGCTATGGTATAGAATAAAACACCATAGCGCAAATGCTTCAGTATGATTGAATGTACTGGTATGTATATGAGGTAGAATAAATACAATATGTTCAAATTCATGAACAATACTCACTGACTGTATAACATGAACATGAGAATACATGCATGAATAAGTGACTATGACTGAATTCGTGATGGTACTGACTACTGAGTCTGATTACTGATAACATGAGTCATTGATAACTAATATAACTGATACTAAGCGACTGTATCTAATATTCTAGGTTCTGATGGAACTAACTGAGTTTCGTACTATTCTGAGTTGACTGTATCTGGCATTCCTAAAGTTTTGAAGAACTATCTGAGTTCTATTACTGAGACTGAGTCTGAAACTATAACTGTGGGAAGTAGTCATCTAATCTACATGCCCCAAATAAAAGAATATATCTAGGTTGGGGTCCAATTTGTAACCCCAATTGGAAGGGTGTCAATACCACACCAATGGTAAAAACAAACTATGCGTGAACCTCATCTGACAGTGTCCCCAAAAGAGAACTGTGGAACACTCATTTGATAGTGTTTATCCACCTCATTAACCCTTATCTATTAGTGTTGATGACTTAACATATGCTGGCTACATAGTTCTGGAATGCAAGGATTTCTTCTATGGATCACACCCTTAACTGTCAGTGTGTGACCTCATTCTTAGGTTCACTCGGTGCTAAATCCTACTCCCATATGAATAGACACTAAATATGATAAACTAAACTAAACTGGACTGAGTTCATCGAGTTCCTTTGACTGCTAGAATACTACTTAGATTACTAAAGTACTGAGCTTTCTGAGATTACTGGAGTTACTAAGTTTTCCTGAGTCACATGACTGACTGTGTTCTATGGTTCATGGCTTGATTAAGCATATGTTGAAAACATGCCACTAGATCTAGGCACAAAACTATATTTTTTGGATACAAGTACCCCCAGGACTCGATAGAAGGAAACTAACAAGGCATGACATTCTTGAATACACGACTAGCATCAACAATCAATAATATAATATGTTGGGGATTTCATGAGGTACATGGTTATCATAATATTGTACATGGTAGGAATGCATATAATCAATGTCATGATTCCATATTCTAGTATCATGAGCATTTCAACAAACATCTACATTACACATCAATAACATGGGAGTAATTTGAACATAAGGGTAAAACATGAATCATCACTTAAGTCAAAATTGAGCTATATTACATAATTTCTAATCTCTTAGGCATTTTATCAAACACTTAGGATGCATGACTTAGGTCAAGGCATAATTATCAAATTATAATATCATAAACAACTAAAATTCATGGTTTTCAACTCATATGCTAACATATTTTCATAAAAACACATAAAGGTTCCAACATGGGAATCGTACAACAACAACCACATGAACATAATCGACCCATTGCATAAATACCAAAATTCATAGTTTTAACACATGATTCTTGGACTTCATGAACGAAAGAAATCCATGAATGAACACTATGCATACCTTGGATGGAAGATTCTTGAATATTAATTGTAGAATCTCTTGAATTTGAAGCTCCTATGAAAACCCTAAACTTGTTCTTGAGAGTATTTCAGAGAAACAATAATATTTTGGTAAAATAAGGGTTGAATCTTGCATTTTTGGACTTACATAGGAGTGGGAAATTAACCTTTTCGCCCTTAAAAATGCAGATATTTAATTCCTAAAATAGGGCATCGATGCGATATTCGATGCGTCGCACCCTGATTGCGCCAAGCCTTATTAGTTTCAATGGAAGTCCCTTCAACAATGTTAACCAATGCGATGGATGACGCGGAGCACCAAGATTGCATTGGTCCACTATTTTGGGACACCAAACGTGGTATAATCAAGGTTCAAAAAATCTAACGCTTATGCAGGAACACCTATTGACCTATCTAATCATGAATTAACAAACATACTGACCATTAAAGGACATTAAGGTGGCAAAATGAGATTGCCAACTTTCGAAGGCCAAAAATAAACTAAGTCTGGGAACTTAGCTTGAGTTTTCTAAGTTTGGGACCCTTTGACAAGCTTAAAAGACTGAATGAAGCTTAGAAATTTTGCGGGGTCTTAAAACAAGGTTCTTGTAGCCTTTTTCTCAGCTCCGGCACCAAAGGGTGCCCTATGTAGTTTTGGCACTGTTCGGAACCATCTTTATTCTCTCACTACCCACAGGAGTCTGAGGCATCGCCTAATGTCGTGACTGGTATAGTGAAATTCTTTTCTTATGATATGTACTATTTTTTTGATCTGGGGTCCACTCTTTCTTTTGTGACCCCATTTGTGGCTGCATATTTTTTTTTTGGTCCTGATTATATTCCGAACCCTTTTTCTATTTTTACCTCAGCTGGTGATTTTGTGGTTGATAGAAGAGTCTATAGGGATTGTGTGGTGTTTTTTGGTGGTCAAGAGACCTTAGTGGATTTGTTTTAATTAGACATGGTGGATTTTGATGTCATATTAGGTATGGATTTGTTGCACTCATGCTATGCTTTTCTGGATTGTCAAACCCGTAAGGTCATCTTTAAATTCCCTATTGAGATGGTTATTGAATGGGAGGGTAGCTCCCTAGATCCTTAAGGGAGGTTCATATCATATCTTAAAGAGCGGAGATTGATCTCCAAGGGGTGTCTCTACTATATGGTCTGGGTTAAAGATTCTAACTTGGAGGTTTCTTCTTTACATTTGACCTGGCTGTGAATGAATTTCCTAAGGTTTTCCCAGATAACCTTCCTGGTGTTCCTCTCGCTAGGGAGATCGATTTTGGGATTGGATTTGTTCCGAACACTCGTCCTATTTCTATTCTCCCATATTAAATGGATTCGGCTGAGTTAATGGAGATTTGTGTGTCTCCATGGGGTGCACCTATTTTATTCATGCATAAAAAGGATGGTTCCCTTCAGATGTGTATTTATTACCGATAGTTAAATAAGGTTATGGTAAATAATAAGTACCCTCTTCCAAGGATAGATGATTTGTTTGATCAGCTTCAAGGTGTTATGTTTTTCTCTAAGATTAATATTTTATTCGGGTATCATCAACTAAATATTAGGGATGTGGATATCTCTAAGACTACCTTCCATACCCGATACATGTAATTTGAGTTCCTAGTTATGTCTTTTGGGTAAACTAATGTCCGATAGCATTAATGGACATGATGAATAGAGTCTTCTGGCTGTTTCTAGATTTGTTCATCATTATGTTCATAGATGATATTCTGGTGTATTTAAAGAGTGAGGTGGATTATATCTATCATTTTTGCACTGTATTACAGACCCTGAAAGAGCAGTATTTGTATGCCAAATTATCAAAAATATAAGTTCTAGTTGAATGATATCTCTTTTCTAGGTCATGCAATTTCTAGTTAAGGTATCATGGTGGATTCCCATAAAGTTGCAGAGGTTATGAAGTGTCCTAGACCCATGAATCCAACTGATATTCAGATCTTCTTTGGTTTAGCTGGCTATTACAGAAGGTTAGTGGAAGGTTTCTCCTCTATAGATACCCCGTTAACTGAGTTGACTTAGAAAAAAGTGAAGTTTTTATGGTCTGATACGTGTGGGGGTAGTTTCTTAAAGTCAAAGGATATGTCTACTTTGTATCCCGTCAAGACCTTCCTTGAAGTAACTGATGGATTTGAGATCTATTGTGATGCATATCGTGTTGGGCTTGGGTGCATTTTGATATAGCATGGCAAGGTGATAACTTATGCCTCTATATAGTTAAAGGTGCATGAGAGGAATTATCCAACTCATGACTTGGATTTGTTATATATGGTATTCACATTGAAAATCTTGCATCACTATCTATATGGCGTGCATATGGATATTTTTTTCGATCATAAGAGCCTGCAGTATATGTTTACTCAGAAAAAGATGAACCTTAGGCAAAAGAGATGGCTTGAGCTACTTAAAGATTATGACATGAGTCTTTAATATCATCCAGGTAAAGGTAATGTGGTTGTTGATGCTCTTAGCATGTTATCCATGAGGAGTATAGATCAGTTGGTGTAGTATATTCACTATTTGACTAAACTTAGAGTTTGTCTCTTAGACTTTGTGGATGGTGGTGTGTTTGTGAAAAAGGTGGCGTAGTTGTCACTTGGCGCTGAAATAATGGAAAACAAGTGTTGGATCATGTATTAATGAGGATCAAGGGTAATATAGATGGGTAAAAGATGGTGTCCATTGAGTATAGTGGTAATGGTACCTTGTGGTACCAAGGGTGGTTATGTGTTCTCGACATAGATGGATTGCGAGAGAGGATCTTGGCTAAGTCACATGAGGTGCGCTTCGTTATTTATCCTAGTTTGATGAAGATATATCACGACCTTAAGGAACTATATTGGTGGAACAATATAAAGTGGGATATGGCTAGTTTTATGGCTAATGGATGGTGTGCAAACATGTGAAAGTTGAGCACATGAGGCCTAGAAGATTATATCAAGAAATTAAGTAGCCTGTTTAGAAGTAGGATATGATCAATATGGATTTTGTTATGGTTCTTCCTCAGTTCCAAAATTAGTTTGATTCGATTTAGGTCATCGTTGATAGGATAACAAAGTCTTCTCCCTTCATTCTAGTCTGAACAAATTTTTCAGCGGAGGATTATGCGAGGTTGTTCCTCCATGATACTGTGAAGTTGCATGGGGTGTCTATTTCTATAATCTCGGATCATGGCACGTAGTTTTCATCACACTTTTGGCAGTTATTATAGAAAGGTTTGGGGACCAAGGTGAGTCTTAGTGCTGCTTTCCACCTGCAGTCGACTGTGCAAGCAGAAAAGACTATTTTGACATTGGAAGATATACTACGTTCTTGTGTAATTGACTATAGTGGTAGTTGGGCTGAGATTTTACCTCTTATACAGTTTGCATTCACAAGAATAGCTACCACTTTATCATTGGAATAACTCTTCTTAATGTGTTGTATGGTAGGAGATGTAGGTCTCATATTGGGTGGTTCAAGGTTAGTGAGGCAAAGATGTTTTGCCCAAATTTGGTTTACCAAGCCATGGAGAAGAAGAAGGTGATTCGGGATAGTCTTAAAGCCTTCCAAAGTCATAAAAATTCCTATGTGGATTTGAGGCATAGAAAGTTGGAGTTTAAGGTTGGCGATAAGGTGTTGTTTAAGGTATCTCCCTTGAAGGGAGTAATGCAGTTTGGGAAGAAGGGAAAGCTTATCCCTCGGTATGTTAGTCTGTACTTTATTTTTAGAAGGGTTGGAAATATTGCATATGAGTTGGATTTTCCTTCTAGTTTAAGCATAGTTCACCTGGTATTCCATGATTCCATGTTGAGAAAACGTATGAGTTATCGGTCGCAAATTGTACATATCAAGAATATTGGTATTTTGGATTCCCTGTCTTATGAGGATGTCCTGTTAAAATCTTGGATCGGCAGGTTCGTCGGTTGAAGACCAAGGAAATATCTTTGGTAAATTTTTTATAGAGGACATAAGGTTGAAGAGGCTACATAGGAAGTGGGAGAGGACATAAAGTCCAAGTATCCATTCCTATTTTCCCATTCTGGGAAATTAAACTTAAAGGTATTTGTTGATTTTACCATCTTTGTTTTCTGACATTGTTAAAGAAAAGATTGATTTCCTTGGTATCTTTGTTTTCAAACTTAGTTAAAGGTCAGAGTAGAAGTGTTTGGGGCTTGCTCGTTCTATTCAAAGACTTTTTCCATTATTCGAGGAAGAATGATCCAAGTGGGGGAGAATTGAAACACCCTAGGTTTTGGCCCTTGGAAATTTCCTGTGTTTTGAACTCACTTTCCTAGTAAATACTCACCATACGAGTAGTATGGTGTCTGTATGGTTCAGGTGACCCTATTCATAGAGAGTCTAGTGGATGGTGGTTAGGATTCTTCTATGGTTACAGTTGGGGTGGTACGAGTCATTAGGGGTGGTAACAGTTTGTTTGGTCAGTTCCTAAATCTAATCAGTAACTTCGTGAATTGACTTGGCTATGAGTATGAGTGGCTCAATAAGATCCATGAGGATAGGGAACGAATGGTATAGTTGAATCATAAGTTTTCTAGTGTCAATCCTTTTGGATTCTTTCTCGGGTATGACTAGGCCAAAAAAGTCGTATGGTTTTATAACAAGTGGGGTCAGGGAGTCGTATGGTTAGTAGTGTGTAGGTATCCCACTCACTGTCTTGGTGATGACTCAAGCATACGAGTCGTATATTGTGGTCACTAGTTGGGGGCATTCTGGATATTTCCCTTTTTTAACTCCCTTTGAGGACATGAGTTAAAACACTTTTTGAGGCTTAATTAACCTATTATTTCCAATCAAACACTCTTAAAAATCTCTTAAACTCTCTTTTCAAGCAAGTGGCTAGGGTTTCTTCAAGGTAATCAATCAAGGCTTTCAAGGGTGGTTTCTGTTTATCTTTCTTGGTGTCAAAGGCATGTTACTCCTCCCTCATTGTTATTTTATAAATAGAATGTGTTTTAATGTATGATTTTCATGATATTGTTATGGGTTGAAATAACGGTTGAGGGTTTTTGGATGTTCATGGTTGAATAATAGTTCTCATGGTTCAATTATGTTTTCTTTCATGATTTAGTATGATCTTTACATTGTGGGATTTATGTTAATGGTAAATTCAGTTCGGGGTATTAATGATTCCCTAAATTACTTGGTTATGGCTTTTAAACTTATGTGCCCTCAACTTACTTGTTAAAATACCAATGAAAAGGATCTTGTCACATTATTTGACTCCTCTTGATATCTTTGCATTACGTGAATGGTAATGGAACCTAAATTGGTCTGGTTGATTTTAAATGGTTTGGAAAGGCCTTGGTGGCCATGGTTTTGGTTTAATTGGAAACTTTGGAGTCAACTTGGTTTAATGTCTGTGGTATGGCTTAAACGATATACTTGCAAGCTCTAATTTTTGTATGACGATACTAATGGTTAAGGCCTAATTAAAATACTCTTTACTAAATGGTTGGGAATGTGTTAATACTTTTAATATAGGCTTAAAGAGGGTCAAGTAGCAAACCCGTGAAAGGTGGGGGGTCCTGGGGGAACCAACACTAGAAACTCACGTTTGTCGATGTGAGGGTGTCTTGTTGGCGGTGTGTGTAACGTCATAATTTATATTTTGGTAGATGTACTAGTCATCTCAGGTTCTTTTCTCCTATCGTGCAGCAAACAAACACTCAGCCCCATTCAACATGGGAAGATGAACCCATATAGCCCATGGGTGGTTTTAGAACTGTCAATCTACTCAGCACAAATAAAAGTTCTAAATGTATGCTAAACCTGGATCCATATCCCAACATGATATATATATATGTGTATGATTCAATATGGTTATTTGATTTGGTTTGGAATAATGGCAATATATTATCTATACCCCAAAGTAAATGATATCGTTAACTTTGCAAACCATCTTCGGGCGCTGTATCCCCACGCGATGCAGGAACTGGCCATACTACCATTCCTCCTACTCAGTGACTTGGATTTAGGGACATCTTTAAGTCAGATTAAAGTGGTGAGCTTCCATACTCCGGAAGACTCTATTTCATACTATGAACTTCTTTCCATTATTTTTATTTCTTAGATTTTGGTTTTGTCTATGATCGGGGGCATGTCATGACCAGATGTTATTTTATTCTTGTTAGAGGCTTTGTCGAACTACTATAGTAATGGGCGATGTTGGTATTGTTGTCAACCTTGGTATTGGTATTGGTATTGGCATTAGGGTTGGCACCGATTGATATTTGATTGAGTTTGTTGGATTACAAATATAGAATTCATATAATGTCTTTGAATTATTATTAATTTATCTTGTTATATGTTTGGAATTCATTCGGCATAGGATGCGGGGCAATAACAATTGGGTATTGGGGGTGGTCTCTGGTCCTAGTTGGACTTGAGATACCCGACACGACTAGGCCCTGGTTCAGGTTATGTCAGATATCAACTACGACTTCTTCTTAGGAAAGGCTATCTTTCATACCCATACTCTCTAAAGAAACCACAAAAGCTGAGTCACCAATACAATTCTTTAGCAAAAAGACACGAAACATCGGATACCCTGATGCCAAATGTACAGGCAACTCTAACTCATAAGATACCTTCCCAAAAAGGCTCAAGATCTAATATAGTACACCTTGGCATGGAATGGTATTCCCTTTCTAACCAAATCTCATCACCTATTTCATTGGAAAATTTTTCAAATAAACCAAGTCACCAACATCAAACATAAGATCTTTTCTCCTCACATTTGCATTGGATTTCTGATGACTTTGGGTTGTCTTCAGCCTTTCTCTGGTCAACTGAAATTTCTCCATCGCCTCTTACATTGAATCTAGACCTATCAAAGTATCCTCAAATACATTAAACAAACTAATAGTAAATCTAAACCTCCTTCCGTAGAAAGTGTCAAACAGAGACATCTGAATACTATAGTGATAATTGATGTAGGAAAACTCAATCAAAGGTATGTGATAATTCCAAATACCCTTTAAGTCGATAACACAAGACCTCAACATATCATCTATGGTCAAGATGGTCCTCTCTGCCTGACCATCTTTCTGAAGATGAAAATTTTTACTGAGATGAATTTTGGTACCTAGGCCCTTTCGAAAAGCTTTCCAAAAGTAAGAGGTACACTAGGTACCTCTATCTGAAATGATGGTCAGTAGAACCTTATGAAACTTTAACAATTCCCTGAAATAGAATTTAGCATAATCCTCAATTGAATACAAAGTTAGAACTGGTAAGAAATGAGCTGACTTAGTATTATATCTACAATGACAAAAATCAAATCATGTTGGCAACGTGTACGAGGTAACCCTATCATAAAATCCATGTTCAAAACTTTGCACTTCCATGTGAGGATGTTAAAATCCTGGAGCATACCACTAGGCCTCTGGTGCTTAACCTTGAACTGCTTATAATTCGAGCACTTAGCCACAAATTCTTAAGTATCTTTCTTCATAACACTCATACAATAGATTTCCCACAAATCCTGAAACATCTTAGTGTCTCTTGGGTGGATAAAGTATCTCGCACTATGATTTTTAGATAATATTAGGTGTCTGAACCCATCAACATAAGAAACACATAACCTACCTTGACAACGAAGCACACTATCTCCCCCTAGGGAGAAAACCTCAACTTTATGATCCCAAACATCCTTATTTAACTCGACTAAAATAGGATCCTTGTCTTGCTTTTCTTTATCTTCGACATCCAATGATGATTCTAAAGTATTCTTAATGAATATACTACCTTCGGTCGAATCAACCAACTGAACACGTAATCTAGCAAGCTGATGAACCTCATGGACTAACTCTTTCTTATCATCCTCCACATGTACAACACTTCTCATAGATAATCTATTAAAAGCATCGACCACTACATAAGACTTACCCTGGTGATACATCATACTCATATCATAGTCCTTTAACAATTCTAGTGACCTTGTCTGTTAAAGATTTAGATCTATCTGAGTGAACAGATGTTGTAAACTCTTATGATCCGTGAATACATCAACATGAACCCCATATAGATAATTCCTCTAAATCATTAAGGCAAATACAACTATTGCAAACTCAAGGTTATGGATCGGATAAATCTTCTCATGGGATTTAAGCTAGCTAGAGGCATAGGCTATGACCTTACCACACTGCATTAATACAGAACCAATACCAACTCTAAAAGCATCATAATAAATGACAAACCCAATTGAACCCTCTTGTAAAGTCAAGACTAGAGAAAAAGTGAGTCGAGTCTTCAACTCTTGAAACTTCTTCTTGTAGGAATCTAACTAATGAAATTTGACCTTTTTATGAGTTAGTCGAGGCATAAGAGAAGAATAGAAGAAAATCCTTCAACAAACCATCTATAGTAACTTCTTAAACCTAGAAAACTCTTCATGTCTAATAGAGAGATGGGTCTAGTCCCGTTTATCACTGCTTCAGTCTTTAGAGGATCAACATGAATGCCATCATTAGAAATGATGTGACCAAGAAAATCTACTAGAATTCACACTTTAAAAACTTAGCAAATAACTGCTGATAATTTTAGGTTTGCAAAACAATCCTCAAATGGTTGCATGATCACTTTTACTATGGGAATAAATGAGGATATCATCTATGAATTCTTTGATGAATATGTCCAAATACTGCTTGAACAACCTATTCATCAAGTCCATTAAAGCTGCAGGAGCATTAGTTAGTCCAAAAGATATAACTAGAAATTTGAAGTGACAATAGTGAGTTCTAAAGGCTATCTTTGAGATGTCACATTCTCTAACTCTCTCTCCTAATGATATCCAGACCTGAGGTTTATTTTAGATAAATATATTACACGCTAAAGTTGGTTTTTAGAGTCATCAATTATAGGGAAATGATAATTATTGATGGTAGTTAATGCACATGCGGAGGGAACCATCTATCTTGTGCACAAAGAGAATATGAATGCCCCATGGAGAAACACGAGGCCTGATGAAACTCTTTTCTAAGAGAACTTTCAAATGTCCCTTTAATTACTTAAGCTCATCTTGATCCATTTTATAAGGTGGAATTGAATTAGGCTGGGTATCTGTGAGGAGATCTATTCCTAAGTCACTTTCTCTTTTGGGAGAAACTCTGGGAAAATCTTCAGGAAATACTTTTGGAAACTCATTCATTATTGGAACTGACTCAAGACTCATATGAGATGGTAATTAAATATCTTTGATATCATGTTTCTTTCCTTAAGAAATTAAAAAAAAACAACCTTAGGCACTGAAATACTACTCCTATATTCAACAACGACATCATAAGGAAATTAAGACTAGATAATTATTCTACAGTCAACAGAGGAATAGGAAGAGTGGATCCAATCTATGTCCAGAATGACATAAAAATTATCATCTCTAACTCCACAAGATCAATTAAAATGACTTTCAGAGACACTGTGATCGGATAATTTCTTTATACCCATCTAGCTACAATAGAACTACCCACTGGGGCAGACTCTAAGAAAGGCTCTACTAATATGTTGGGACTGACACTAGAATCTATAGCTATATAAGGAGTTAGAAAGGAAAGTGAAGCTATTGGGTCTAACAATGCTTGAAAATGGAGAAGGAAGACTTGCAATGTTCTCATAACCACATCATGGGATCTTTCCTAATTATATCGAGTCTGGAGAGCATAAAGTTAGTTCTGACGCTATCCACTGATGGCACTGGAGGTACCACCCTACTGAGTAGGGTGACCTGTAGATGTTACTAAATGATTAGTCTAGCCCTGTTGAAGATCATTTCTACACTTCTACTTACCCAATAGGCAATCCCTTATCCTGTGGCCTGACTTGCCACATCAAAAACATGTATTACTACCTATTCTTCACTTACCTTGATGATTATTACAAACTTCCTGCAAAGCGTATTGGTGCGACCACTATTTATGCTACCCTAGGACTTAAAGCCTAGCACGTTATCGCAATTTTCCTACCTGAACTTAGGCACTGGAAGAAGATGGGTCAAGATCTAAATATTTCTAGTAGAACTGAGAAAGATTCCGGCCATCAGACCTCTACAGAGAAAATTTGAGGATACCTATTCTTGCCCTAATATTACCTTTCTATCTCCTTATTCTTCTTTGCCTCAATCTGCAAAGAGTGAACTATCAATCTAGAGAGATCTATTTCCTTTATTAGTATAGATGTCCTGCACTCCTTAACAACTTCATCAAAAACTCCTAACATGAACTTACTAATCTTGGACCTAGAATTAGATACCACAGTTTGAGCATACCTATCCAAGTAGGTGAATTTGTGTGAGTACTCCATCACATTCATATTACTTTGCTTTAAATTGATGAAATCCTAAACCATATCCTTTCTCAACTCAAGTGGGATGAATTGGTCTAAAAAACTAAAAACAAACTAATCCCATTCTATAGGCTCTACCTCAATACTTTTGTCCTCCTTCCACTACTTAAACCAAGTGTAAGCAACTCCTTACAACTGATAAGAAGCTTAGTCAACATTCTTACCAGAAGTGACACCCATAATATTGGCCATCTTCTACAGGCAGTCTAAAAACACTTATGGATCCTCCTCAAACTTAGATTTATCAAATACTGGAGGATTCATCTGAGTAAAGTCTTGAAACCTAGCTATAATTGTATTTATTACTAGATTGGCTGGGTTAATAGACTGATGATTATTTAAAGTATCCATAGATTAGGACTAAGTTATGAAAGTGGCCCTAAATTAAGAGTGGGAAACATGCTCGTTCAAAGGATTTTCTTGAACAGGTAGTGGTGCAAACTGATCCCCATTTTTTCTTCTGTTGTTTCTTTTTGGAGGCATTTTCTGAAAATGGATGAATGGAAAGTTAGAAAAAAGGAAATTAAATAGAGCTAATGCTCTTTCGCATGATAGGAACACTGAAAGAAGGAAAACTTTCCGAAAACATTTCATAGCCAATTTCCCAAAAGTATGGCGCGCTTCATACCCGAACAAGACTCTACTCAATATGATGTTCAGAAAGCCTAGGACACTTTAAAACTGTAGTCTTTGATTCTACATTTTTTCATGACCCGAGGCTACCCCCAGTCATAACACGGTGCTTAAGGCCACAAATGACCCCAAGCTAACCCATCATTTGGTACCTGTTGAGCACTAAATAAGATTATAATGAAACATCATACATAAAAGATAAATTGATAAAATTTTGTTAAGATATAATACTAAAAAAAATACCAGCATCTCTTAGCTAGTAATAAAAACTAAGAACAAGTCTGAAGATCTAAAAATCTGAAATCCTCAAAGACATGAGGAGTTGATGGGACAGACACCCAACTAATTTTAACTAACTAAAATAAGGGTAGTACTAAAAATAACTTCAAATAACATGTCCTCAATAGATGAGGACTCACCACTACTGCTGCTAAGTGGCACTAGTCTTACTAAGGGCGATCGGGGAACTGAGCATCCAAACCTATATTATGAAATTAATATAGCACAAAAAAGAGTATGCAGTCAGTACTTGGAATATACTAGTATGTAAGATAGAGATAGCTGAGATACATATAAGTAATTGGCATAAATGCTTGAACATGTAAGGAAAATGCAAGACCATGAACTAAGATAATTTGTAAACTGAATAACTGATAAACTAAACACTTTGGTCACGCAAACCTAAATTGATATGGTATGAATACTAAACAGAAACTATGGGAGCTAACTACAACTGACATACCCCTATTTGAACTAATCGAGGTCCAACCTATAACATTAGTTAGAACGGTGTTGTTACCTTGCCAGGGGTAACAATATATGAATAACGATGTGGATCCAAAATACTAATATCCCGAAGGATGAGTGTGGCATGACTCTATTGATGTGGGACCCCTAATAATCTACTGTGGCACTGTAGGTCTAAAACATAGGGACTCCTACTAATGACTCATGCCTCAATGATAGGGGGTCATGATCCCAGCATTCACTCGGTGATAAGTATTACTCCCAACTTAATGATTGTGGTATTATTATTTGTTTAACATAATGTGGTACTGATAAGTGCTCATCATAAACATGATACTCTGAATATGAATATAAAATCATGATCTAAGTGGCTTGTTACTTGAAAATGGAAACATGTATAAACATATAGGTATCGGGTGTTCACAACCCTCCATCATTGAAAAATACTTTAAATAAAATGACATTATTTAAGAACACTATAGTGGAATTCATAATTCAAAGACCCAAAATATAGAATATATCCCTAACTGATGAAATCCATAATTATGAGTATGGGAACATATTAAACTTATGAGGACAAGATGATCATATGGTTTAACTCATGAATTGGTAAGTTAACATGATGTCAACTGAACATGATATGGGTAATTGAAAGTTAAAGAAGATAATATCAAAATTCACATGGGAAACATATTTTCATGTCCTGAATTAAAACTACTATGAGAACATTGAGTAAATTCATACATAACATTGGAGTTTTATATGGAGAAAAAAATGGGTTTATATATAAAATACAAGGGTTCTTGGGACTCAATGGGTGGAACAAACATATTGATAAACATCCCACATACTTCAGTTTCTTAAATTCTTGAAGAAGACTTAGAATTAGGACCTTGTGTGGTTGAATTCTATGAAAAAACTTGAAATTTTGAGTTCTCAGGAATGGTGATGATTTTTACATTGTTAAATAATGAGGAATGGGGTAAATAATTCCCCTTTTAGGTTTTAGGTCATTATTTGGATGATTAGGGAGAGGGGGGAAAGACCAAAATGCCTTCTTGGACTTTAAGTAAAGTTATAGGAAAAACACAGACTCTGTGATACGAAGGCTATCTCGCAGACTAGCCTCCATGACACGGCTTGTATCATGGAGACTAACCTCCATGACAAGCATATATCGGGGAGGTCCATCCTCAATGACATGCCTAAATCGTAGAGGCATACAACCTCTGTTGTCTAAAATTACCCCGAACCTCTTCCAAAAATGCCAAAACTATCCCGGATGACCCTTTAATATCCATATACATATTTGAACTCATAAATCAATGTTTCAAACTCAGGACGGACATAAATAAAATTTTATAAATCTTGGGGTCTTAAAATGGTAATTATCTTGTACATAGTGTGAAATAAATGCCTTTGGGACTTATCAACATGAGATATATTGCTAAAACCTTGTCTAGGATCTTGCAGGGTATTATAATATCTCTTTCTTGAAATTATTCATCCCAAAATAAAACTTTTTTAGCTAAGATACTAAAAAGACTGAGATCATGTACTAAATATTTATGAGACGAGTCATGATTAAGTAATTGTACTTGAAACATAATACATGGACTGAACTGAATTCATGAATGCATGCTATGACACAAGGATAGTTTGATAGCTGGTATAGAAAAAAAGATAATAAAATTAAGAAAAATAATTACCTCAAGTTAAATCTAAATTCATAGAGAGAAGATACGGATAATTAGCTCACATATTATCTTCTACTCCCCCAGTAGCTCCCTCAATGGACTGATTTCTCTATTGTACCATAACCCAGGGAAGTTCTTTATTCCTTAGCCTATGAATCTGATGATCAAAAATCTCAACTGGGACATCTTTATAGAAAAGACTATCACTCACATCCATACTCACTAAATGAATAAAAAAAGTTGAGTGACCAATATATTTCTTTAGCAAAGAGACATGAAACATCTGATGCACCGATGCCAAATATCCAGGCAACTCTAACTCATAAGCTACCTTCCAAAATATGTTCAAGATGATATATAGGATAACATAGTGTTGCCTGAGCTTCCCTTTCTTACGAAATCTCTTCACCCCTTTCATCAGCAAAAAATCAAATAACTAAGTCACCAACGTCAAACTTAGGATCTCTCCTTCATATATCCACATAGGAATTCTAATGACTTTGGGTTGTCTTCAGCCTTTCTTAGATTAGCTAAACTTTCATTGCCTCATGTTGAAACCCTTAGGAGTTGCACGAAACATCCTGGGTTTTGACCCTTAAAAAATTTCTTGGAATTCTGGTCTCTAGACCCAATACGACTCAAGGGTATGAACCATATATTGGGGTAAGAATCGTATGGTCTAGTCATATGCTAACCAATTTTAGTTTGTGGGATGGATTTTGGTCACTGGAGTAGGTACGACTTGAATGGTATGAGCCGTATAATTGGATACAGATTATTTAGGTTGGGTTTTCCTTAGCTTAATGTTAAACTTTGTTGCTTAAGTTGAATCTAAGTATGAGTGGCACACCATGAGCCATAAGTTGGGGTACGAATCGTACTAGGGACTCGTATGGTGGACAGTGTTAAAAGCCCTCAGTTATTCTATCCTACCAAAGAATCACTATTAGGGATACTGGTGAAGGTTACAGATCATTTGTTGTTAATACGACATAGGTAGGATAAGTTGTACACTGGATAGTATTAGATCCAAGGGTTGAGGCTTAGTATATGAGTGGTGGGTACCACTCGGATCGAAGGGTACGACTCATGAGGGTCAGTTGTACCCCTGTATTAGGATTTTTGTACAACTTATGTGGGGGTATTCTAGACATTTCCCCACTTACCCTAATAAGACCCGACGACTTCTAACTAACTTGGGAGGTTATTTACCCTATTATTTTATTCATTAAACCTTAGAAACTCTTCCTAAATACTTTATAATTCTCTCAAGATCTTTTGGGCATGGAATCTAGGGTTTCAACTAGAGGACTAATTTGGGGGTTCTTGTTGATGGTTTCTCTCCGTTTACTTTGTCAATCAAGAAATGTTATATTCCCTTACTATTAGTTCCATCTAAATACATGGTATTTATGAATGATTTTCATGATTTCATTATTGTGTGATTTGGGGGTTTCAACTATAATTTGGTGGTTTTAACTATAAATGATTGGTTATGGTTTCCTATGGTTTTGATTATGTATTTACATGATTAATTGGTGGTTTTAGATAATTGTATTGTATGGGAATGGTTAAATGGTAATTGGAAATGTATTTGGTTATATTATGCCCCCAATGTGTTTGACAAAACTCTAATAAAGATATTTTTATTGCATTGATCATTTTTAGTGGAACTCTTGCATTTTTTTAACTTAGTAAAAGAATTATGCATGGTTTAAATAGTTTTGATAGGTAAAAAGGAGAAATGGTTATGCTTGTCGGTACATGGGAATCCCCAAGTGTTTTAATATGGTTAATCGAAGGGTATATGGACTCCTTTAAACATATATATGGTTGACTATGGACAAAACATATAAGTATAGTTGGTATGAAAATAACACTACTAATGTCCTTTGTGAATATATAATTAATTTATTGGTTGATTTCTTTGTAATGGTTTTACTTGGGCAATAATGGCGAGGTATGTAGGAAAGCCATGGAAGGTAGAGGTCCCGGGGGGACCAAGAACTGGAAACTAATATTTTCCAATGTGAGGTTTGGTCCAAGAGATCGTGTGTAGGATGTCACACTTTAAATTTTGGGTATGTACTAGTCATCCTAGGTTTTCTTTCCTAGGCGTACGGCTTCATGCACTGGGGACCTTTCTGCAAGGGAAGTTGAACCCCTATAGCCCATGGGTAGTTTAGGATGGCAAAGCTACACAGACCAGGTAAAATTTTTAAAGGCATGGATACATATATATATGTATGGTTTGAATGAATATGGATGGCTTTACTTGGTTTTATAAATGATATTATTTTATCCTTATCCTGAGTTCATGCTAGTGTTAACTCACTAACCCATATTCGGGTGGTTGTATACCCATAGTATACAGGATCCGACCGTTCTTCTTCCTCTATATAATAATTGACTTGGGGATAATTATTGGATTGAAGTGGTGATCTTCCATCTTTCCCAAAAGTCTCGATTTCATTTTATGGATATTTTTGGATATTTTGATTTATTTCTGGATATAGGTTTTGGCTATTATTGGGGGGAATATACCAACTGGATATTGTTACTCTTTTGTTTAGAGGCTTTATGGTACTGCTATAGGTTAGAATATATGGGATTGGTATTGGTGTTAGACTTAGCATTGGTATTGGTATTGGGGATGATACCAGTTGACGATATTATTTGTTCTTCCATCCTCTTTCATTTTGGGATTGATCGTATTATAATTTGGAACTCATTTATTTATGTCCTAGTTTATGGCCATCAGATCTATAATAGTTTGGCTTGGTAGTTTGGTTGGTACGGTTTGGTGGACGAGATGACTTGGTAGGGTTGGTCTAGGAATAGACCTATCCCAAAGTCAGCCCTTGTCCTGTTATGCTATCATGTTATATGTTAAGAATTCAGCCAACTCAAGGTATTCTAATTGGTGGTTGGGTTGGGTACTAGAGGGTGGTCTGATACGCCCAAATTACAACTTTTGTTAGAAAGTGCAAGCGGTTGCTGTCAAATATAGAACCCAACCGGGTTGGGTATCGAATCCCATAGGGAATACTATGATCACTAAGTATTGCGATTATTATTAGACTGTTGATCAAAGGTTCCAAAGTAAAAGGGGGTTTCAGTTTAAGTGCACAATAATATTATTAGTGTAACAATGAGATGTTATGTGTAATAGTATTTTATTGCCGAGATTTATACATGCATGCACTTACAGAGAGATGTATTCGAATTCTAAATCCAAGTGTTTCTAAACCATCAAGGATTAATTCACTTTAGTTCTCTCGAATCCAAAGTGTACAACCAATCATATGAACTGTCTAAGTCATCAATCCTATTAAGGCATTAACGTGTAAAATAGGGGTTGGAAACCCTATTTTCTTGTCACTACTCTCTTTCCCAAACATTAACTTTTCTATCAAACAAGTTATTGCTATAATGACACATTCCCTATGTTTGCAACCACGAGAATTCAATCATAACGATGAGAACAATGATATAAGTGGATCAACACATCATAAATTCAAAAACCCATAGCAATAGAGAGTATACTACAAGGTTTCCATAACCCTAAAAAATAAGCTTAGCTACTCATGAACCAAAAGGAAATGACCATAAGAATGTTCATCATACCCAAAACTAGAGGATGATCTTAGTCTCCACAAAATAGAGAAAGCAAGAAGACAAAATGTTTTCTCCCTCTCACCCTCAGCTAAGCTGCATTTTCTTGTTTTCCAAAAATAATACAGAATCCAGAATAATCCATAAAAATTCAGCCATAAGGCTTTTAATAACATCCTTCTCTAATAAATTGCTACTGAGTCCTCAACTATTTAAAAATATTGAGTTTTCCCGGGAAAAAGTTCCCATATATCACATTCAGTCCAAAATCTACTTTTCTTTTATGTGAAGTTTCTCTGCTATCTACAGGTCCCCAAAGTTCTGTAATCTTCCTAATTAGTACCTAAAAAGCATGCTAATCACATAAGTCAGCTCACTTAACTAAAAATAGACTAAAAGTGCAAGAATTATGTATTTTATCATTAAAACTTAGCTAAAACATGGGTAAGTTATGGTGCTTATACGTATAAATATTCCCAACATCATGGTCCCCAATCTCAGTTGGCTTGGAATTCCCATTATGAAAAGGCCCCCGGTATGGTGGTGTCGTTGGTATAATAGCTTTTTGTTGATGGTTAATTAGGAGTCCACAAAGCCATGTCTAGTAGAGTCTCTTTTAGGGGTGTGTAGCGTGCCACCCTAATAAGAGAAAAACTATAAGGCATTCAGGAATGTTCCATTTTCTTGGTATACTATTTTTAAGATTGGAGTCTAAGTCCTAGAATTTTTCTCTAATCTTTGGTTTTTAACTTTTCATATATTGCCTCGATGATCTGGAACACAAGAAAACTCTTTAGTCCTATCTAGGGACATTTTTTATGGGGTACGTCCTACGTTTGGAGTTTGTCTTGATCTCAGGGTCCTATCTCTGATAGTTCTGGAGTTCCTCTGGTTGCTACTAGTCCTTCTCAGGGTGAGGTTACTAGAGAAAAATGTTGCCTATCAATTCATAATATTGCTCAGATGGTTGTTGTTCAGGATGAGCGGGGTGTGTATGATGCTTTATCTGGTGATGCCACAAGGGTTGGCCAATTTATAAAGATTGGTCATCCTACTTTTACTAGAGTGAAGGTCGAGAAGGGTCCATAGGCTTTCCTGGATGAAATGGAGAATATATTTTAGGCAATGTAGGTACCAATGTGGAGGGGGTAAAATTTGCATCTTATCATCTCAAACACGTTTCATACCAATAGTATGAAGAGTGGGATAGGGATAGTGGTGATGTAGAAGAGTCAGTCTTATGGGATACTTTCTCTAAGGCCTTCTTAGATTGTTTCTTTCTTCAAGATCTGAGGGAAGCAAAGATATATGATTTTGTGAATCTCGATAGGGAAGGATATCTATCAAGTAATATTCCTTGAAGTTTTATTAGTTCTCAAGTTATGCTCCTGATTTGGTGGCTTACATAAGAGCGAGGATGAGAAAGTTTGCTTCTGTATTGAATCAGGATTTGATCTTGGAAAGAAAGACTGTTTTGCTAATTAAATATATAGACATTTCATATGCGGTAGGTGGAGGATGAGAAGAGAAAAGAGGCAAAGTTCAGAGATCGGCAGGGAAAAAGGAGCATATTTTTTATCAAGGAGGTGCGTAGTCTTAGGGTGGTCGAAATGGCGGCAAATGGCAAAAAAATAAGCAGGGGAGTTCTGGATCCTTCTCTACTGCTAGTGATCCTTACTCAAATCAAATCAATTGAGGAGCATCATCAGCGTGGTAATAATTTTCAGGCACAGGGTGCCCAATCTTAGGCGAGTGAGGGTCAGTCAATTTCTGTATGCCCTCTTTCTTGGTTTTGTAGTCATTCTCAATGGGTTTATTGTGATAAAAGGAGGGACAAATGCTTCAAGTGTGGCCAGGAAAGCTATCGGCTCAGGGATAGCCTGCTTATAAGTTTGTTACAGCAGCAAATAAGGTATCGATGGCCTCATCTTCTGCTCCTATACCTAGTGATACCGCATGCGCTTCTGTTACTTCTCCTGGTTCTAGTATTGGTCAGAATAGGTTGTATGTTTTGGCATCCTAACCAAAATCTTAGGCATCGCCTTATGTCGTTACTGGAATGTTACAACTCTTTTTCTTATGATGTGTATTTTTTGCTTGATCTGGGGTCCACTTTTTCTTATGTGACCCCAATTGTGGCTGTATGTATTGGTTTTGATCCTCAGGTTATTTTGGATCCTTTTTCTATTTGAACCCTATTTGGTGACTCGGTTATTACTAAGAGAGTCAATAGGGAGTGTGTGGTATTTGTTGGTGGTAGGTATACTTTGGTGGATTTTTTTGAACTTGATATGGTGGATTTTGATATTATTCTAGGATAGATTAGTTACACTCTTGTTATGCATCCTTGGATTTTAGATCCCGGAAGGTTGTGTTTTGGTGCCCTGTTGAACCAGTTGTAAAGTGGAAGGGTGGTTACTTAGCTCCTAGGGGGTGGTTTATTTCTTATAATAGATCTTGGAGGTTATTCTCTAAAGGTTTTCTTTATCACTTAGTCCAGGTTAAAGATTCTAACTCGGAAGGTCCTTCTTTATAGTTAGTTTTAGTGGTAAATGAGTTTTCTGAGGTCTTTTTGGATGATCTTCTTGTTGTTCCACTGAATAGGGAAACAGAGTTTGGTATTGACCTTGTTCCAGACACTCATCCAATATCTATTCCTTCTTATTGAATGGTTCTGACTGAGTTGAGAGAACTCAAGGAGCACCATAAGGATCTTTTGGATAAGGGGTTTATTTGTTCTATTATATCCCCATGGGGTACACTAGTGTTTTTCATGTGCAAGAAAGATGGTTCCCTTCAGATGTGCATTGACTACAGATAGTTGAATAAGGTGATGGTTAAGCACAACTATCCTCTCCCAAAGGATAGATAATTTATTTAATCAGTTGCAAGGTGCAAAATTCTTTTCTAAGATAGATCTTTGGACTCAATATCATCAACTAAATATTAAGGAGGAGGATATCCCTAAGACGGTTTTTCATACTCAATATGGGCACTTTAAGTTTTTGGTAATGCCTTTTGGATTGACTAATGCCTTGGCGGTATTGATGGATTTGATGAATAGCATTTTCAGGCAATTTTTGGACCTCTTCATCATTATGCTTATTGATGACATTCTGGTGTATTACGAAAGTGAGGTGGATCATGCTAATCACCTCTATGTGGTATTGCGGACCTTGAAGGAACAATAGTTGTATGCCAAGTTCTCCAAGTGTGAGTTTTGGTTGAACGCTATCACTTTTCTTGTTTATATTATTTCCAGTGAGGGGATCATTGTGGATCTGCAAAAGATTGTTGTGGTTAGGAGGTGGCCTCGACCCACGACCCCAACTAACATTTGGAGATTCTTGGGCTTGCTTGGGTATTACAGGCAGTTTGTAAAAGACTTTTCATCGATAGATGCCCCTTTGACTAGGTTGACTCAGAAGAAGATGAAGTTTTCTTGGTCGGATACTTGTGAGGGATGTTTTAAGTAGTTGAAAGATAAGACAATTTCAACTCTAATTTTGACTTTGTTGGAATGCAATGATGGGTTTGTATTCTATTGTGATGCATCTCGAGTAGGTCTTGGTTTTGTTTTGATGCAGCATAGGAAGGTGATTTCCTATGCTTCCAGGTACTTAAAGGTACATGAGGGGAGTTACCCTACTCATGATTTGGAGTTCTTTGTGGTTGTGTTTTCTTTGAAAATATGGCAACATTAATTGTATGGTGTACACATGGATATTTTTCTTGATCATAAGAGTCTATAGTATGTGTTCACTTAGAATGATCATGCTCTTAGGTAGAGGATATGGCTTAAACTTCTCAAGAACTATGATATGAGTCTGTACTATCACCCAGGTAGGGAAAACATGGTTGTTGATTCTCTTAGTAGGTTGTCCGTAGGGATTTTAGATCATATGGAGAAAGGAAAGAAGGAGTTGATGAAGGATATTCACAGCTTGGCTGATCTTACATTTTGCCTCTTGGACTCCAATGATAGAGGTGTAATGGTAAAAAAAGTGGTTAGATCATCTCTTGGTGTAGAGATCAAGGAAAAGTAAGTGTTGGATCCTGTCTTGATGAAATTTAAGGGTGATATTAGTGGACAAAAGGTGATGTTGTTTTAGATCAGTGGTGATGTTACTTTTGCGATAGCAAGGGAGGTTGTGTGTTCCTCATATCGATGGTTTGCAACAAAGGATTTTGGCTGAGGCACATGAGTCATGCTATATTGTTCATCCAAGTTCTATGAAGATGTATCATGATCTCAAGGAGATGTATTGGTGCAAGAAATGATGAGGGATGTGGCTGATTTTGAGGCCAAGTGCTTGGAGTGTCAACAAGTTAAAGTTAAACACATGAGACCTTACGTGTTATATCAAGAGATTGTTTTTCCTGAATAGATATGAGAGGTAATCAATATGGATTTTGTTACAAGTATACGTCGGTCTCTAAATCAATAAGATTCAATTTGGGTCATCGTGGATAGAATTACAAAGTCTTCTCACTTCTTGCCAGTGAGAACTACCTTTTCGATGGAGGATTATGAGAAGTTGTATCTTCAGGAGATTGTGAAGCTGCATGGGGTACCTATTTCGGTTATTTCTGATCGGGGCATATAGTTTACGTCTCACTTCTGGCGGTCTTTCCTTATATGGTTGGGGACTAAGATCATTTTGAGTACTGCTTTCCATCCGTAGACAGATGGACAAGCAGAGAGAACTATTAAGACATTGTAGAATTTGCTTCGGGCTTGTGTGATTGATTATGGTATCAATTCTATTGAGCATCTACCTTTTGTAGAGTTTTCTTACAACAATACCTATCATTCTAGTATTGGTTTATGTGTGAGAAGACGCTAACACATTTAAGGATTTTAACTAAGAATAATTGTGAAGTCTTAAGGAACTTTTGTCATTTTTGATTATTTTACTTTGATATTGCATAAAATCATGATGCAAGGGAAATTTAAGGAATTGGAAGAAAAAGAGCTGAAAATTGATGCAAAAGAACTAGAAGTGTGGCTGACGACATTCCTGATAAGTCGTCAGCCCTGTGATAAGTTATCAGAAATCACGTCAGGTGGCTGACGACATTCCTGATAAGTCGTCAGCCCTGTGATAAGTTATCAGAAATCACGTTAGGTGTTGCAGTGTTAGAAGGATTAAAGTTAAACTATGATGACATTTCTAATATGTCGTCACAACTGTAATAAGACATCAAAGTTGCCATCAAGTATAGGCAGAGAATCAAATTTTGAATGAAGAAGTGACGACCTTTGTGATATGTCATCACGTATCTGATAAGTCGTCAAGATTTGTCGTCAGTTAAAGCAGAATATGCCAAGAATGCTGGAGGGCCTGACGACATTCCTGATAAGTCGTCAGGACCCTGACATGCCATCACAAATTCTGTCACCTGTTCCGAAGGATTTTCTGAACATTGTGATTTTATTTCCTTATTTTGGATTAACTATAAAAAACATTGTTTAGGATTTTTCTAAGGGTTGGAACTTGAGTTTTAAGAGACGTATTTTGATATTTTCTCTTTGGAGTTTCTTCGCATGAAAAAGGAAATACTTTGAAGAGATTATTATCAGTAATTTGGGATTTTTCCTTTGTGCTCTAATCTGTGATTCACTAGTCATTATTCATCTCTGTAAGTTTATCTAGCAAATCATGAATTCAATAATGTGTTTCATTTGGTACATCATGAGTAGCTAAACTCCATTATCCTGAGTTGTGGGATCTAGGGTTAGGTCTTGATGAGGTGCTAAGTATTCAAGATTCAAAAGGTGGTAGGATTCCTTAATAATTCCGAAGTTTTAATTAACGTCTCTTGGTTGTAAACAGTAGACACACCTTCTTTGATTTTCATGAGAAAGAAATCAAATATAGTAGGAAGTGAATTATCAATAGGGACTCAGAAATACTTCGTTTAATAATCAGTGTTGTAACAAGGTTCGTTAACCTGAGGTAAAATCTGGGCAGTAAACAGAAATTCCCGAAGTTCGAGAGGATTAGGGAATTAAATTCTTAAGTAGGTCGATACACATTTAATCATAACATCGATAAAGATATCTTGTTATCCTACCCACCGTTAGAATCTTTAACCACTTTTAGCATCTGTTATGTACCGGAAGCCCTAGTGAACATAATTCTGGTTATTTCATAAACTCTTGATTTATAAACACTGAAACTAAAGTGACCAACAATTATTTGCTGATCATTAAAAACCCCATTTTATATTTTTGTATCATCTGTTTGAATTCAACTTGTAGCTATAGTCTCAAATTAGTATAATCACCACTCACATTGTTCCTTGTTGATTCGACCCCGACTCCAAAAGTTGGGTAAATATATTGACGATGACCGCCTTGCACTAAATTGACGTGTATGTTGAGCTTTATCATAAATGGCGTCGTTTCCAGGGATCAAACCCGGTTCACCCTCGTGACAGGCGGGAATACTTACCACTATACTACAAGATTGTAGATATGCTCAACTTATACCTCAATTTAGTGCAAGATTGTAGATATGCTCCCCGAAAAGAGATGTGTTCACCATCTCCATCCTACTGGGAGTATGATTGTTCTTTATGAGGTGGTCAATATGGACATTGGAGTGATTTTCCAAATGCCCCCTCCCCCCATTATGCTAACCTAAATTATAGTTCTTCTTATGATGTAGATAGGTCTTATGGTTAAGAATAGAAAGAATGAAGCACCAGAAAGAGTGGCATTAGAGCTGCACTTCAACTAATGTTTGAGTGTGTGGACACAATGAATGATATCATACGTGATGTACATCAAGACATAAGGGTAAATAACAAGGAAAGAGAAATTATAGAGGATATGGATATAGAGGTCATGCATTCAAAACACTTTTTCACATTATGTTAAGATAATATCTTGTCTGTGGAGTTATTTAACATAATGGATAAGTGTGAAGATGAGGAGAAAGAATCCTATGTTGATGATGAGCTTGATGGTGAGCAACCCTCGATGATTTCACAACCAACAGAACCGTTTATGAATGCAGATGCCAAAGACGAGGAAATGATACTAGAGTCAAAATAAGAAATTAGGAACAATCCTTGTGAAGACTCTAGTCCATTTTGGTGTAAAAATACTAATAGGGATGATACTCCAAAATTAAGTGTTAGTCCTCATTTGAACCACTTTTCAACATTATGCTTGGTGGATGTGATGAAAGTCGAATCACTTAAGAAAATAATGAATTTTGAAAATGAGGTGGAAGATTCTTACATTTTGGAGTTTGTCCTTCCAATAGAGTATACTACAACCCCAATCTTGAAGGCCAAGAAGCTTAAAGATCGATGTCCATTTAGTGGTTGTTTAAGATTCTCACCGTTGCCAAATGAGCCCACACAAAAGTTTGATGCAAAATTGGGAAAGTAGTTCAAGTCTTCGAAGTGGCGTGATAGAACATTCCTCATCATTCCCTCACATTTTCCCAACACACCCCGAATATGTATTGATCAAAGTTTGGGTCGACATTTCAAATCCTCCAAATGGAGACATAAATAATTAAAAACAAGGTTTCGAGATAAAGTCTGAGTAGTCAAGATAACTGACTCGTGCCGCGACACTAAATTAGGCGCTTCTTGTTAGGCAACCCAAGGTATTTTTTTGTTTGTATTTGTATTATGTGATGACATCAGATCTTCGCACCCGTGGTGCCACATGTATGTTTCTAACTCTCTTGTTTTGGTTTGATGCATTGGGGACATTTCATGATTTTAAGTTGAGGGTGGGGCTACTTGTGGGTGATGATCCCCTCTGGGGTTTTTGTGGTCGTGCCTATTTTCCCCGGAGTCTTGTTCTTAGTAGAGCCGACATGTTTCGGCGTATGGTATTTGTTTTGTGTTGTGTTATGTGTAACTGGGGGGGAAATAAGTATCTAGGACAGTTGAAATATTTTTTTTTGATTTTTCTTGGAATGATAAATACCTCTCCAATTGTCTATCTGGTAACTGTGTATGAGCATCTATAGGTGACTATTGTGAATCTTTTTATGGCATTAGTATCAAGGACACAATAATCAATGTTAATAATTGCATGAAAAGAATGGGTAGTATCTTGTCATGTACCTTTGTGCCATGTGTGTGTGAGATGCTACCTAATTCCTATTGTGTGTTAAATTCAGAATTTGCCCGGTTGGTCTTGCCCTTATTGTAGGATAGCAGTTAGGAAAGGATCATAGGCCGTTGTTGATATTAGTCCACTTTTAGCCTAAATGACCTTCGATGTGTGAATAATATCCCTTGATCCTGATTTTGAGCTTGAATACCTATTTTTTTATTATACCTATCACCTTCCCATTTGTATCACAATAAACCTATTTTGGCCCTGGTCCTCCTGGGACATTTTGCACTTTGACTGAGGCAAATTGCCTAAGTTGAGGGTCGCTACCATAGGGGTGCGTGACATAAAATGAGTATAAAGAAAGGTAGAATGAAAGAAAAGAATAAAAAATTGGGATCGGTGGAAAAAGAATAAGAAAAGAAAACTTGTGAAAAAAAAAGAAATGATTGTCAAAAAAAAAAATACCGCACCCATCCGGAGTATGTGTGATCAAAAAAGGAGAGAATTAAGTAAAGGTTTATAAGTGAGACCCCAAAAATAGTGTAGTGCCAAAGAGTCTTAGTGAATTTAAATATCCTTGCATATCATACCAGCCCCAAGCCTATGTTACAAAGCAAAAGAAAAAACCTATAGTGATCCTAACTTAACTGTCTGAAAACTTAGGAAATGAAAATAAGGGAAAGAATATGGTATTTGACATGCGTTGATTGGAATTAATTTATAAGAGTGAGTGTCTCTTAACTGTCCCTGCATTTACATACTTGATTTCATATATGTGTTAGGAGTGACTTCATTGTTGAAAGGGCACATCTGTTGCATTGATAGCTACCTACTTGTTTGGGTAGTGTAATTTGTACATAAGCATAGTTATTGTTGCTAAGTTGATGTCATATCTAGATTTCTTTCTGTCACATTGTTGATCTTCATGGATATACACAGCTAAGTTTAAAGTGATTGAAAATGGAGAGAGTAATGTGTTTGAAACTAAAATTGATGATAAACTATCATAGGTATCTTATATGTCTCTTAGTTAAGCATCGTAGTGTTTTGTTTTAGTTGCTTGAGGACAAGAAATTTTATAAAATTGAGGGTGTTGATGTGTGAGCAGACGCTAACACATTTAAGGCTTTTAACTAAGAATAATTACGAAATCTTAAGCAACTTTTGTCGTTTTTGATTATTTTACTTTGATATTGTAGTAAAAATCATGATGCAAGGGGAATTTAAGTAAATGGAAGCAAAAGAGGTGATAAATGATGCAAAAGAACTGGAAGTGTGGCTGACAACATTCATCATAAGTCGTCATCCCTGTTATAAGTTATCAAAAATCACGTCAGGTTGGTGACGACATTCCTGATAAGTCGTCAGCCCTATGATAAGTTATCAGAAATCACGTTAGGTATGGCAGTGTTAGAAGGATTAAAGTGAAACTGTGATGACATTTTTGACATATCGTCACAACTGTAATAAGGCATCAGAGTTGTCGTCAAGTATAGGCAGAGAATTAAATTTTGAATGAAGAAGTGACGACCTTTCTGATATGTCATCACATATCTGATAAGTCGTCAAGATTTACGTCAGTTAAAGAAGAAGATGCCAAGTATGCTGGAGGGCCTAATGACATTCCTGATAAGTCGTCAGGACCCTTACACGCCATCACAAATGTCTTCACCTATTCCGAAGGATTTTATGAACATTGAGATTTTATTTCCTTATTTAGGATTAACTATAAAAAGCATTGTTTAGGGTTTTTGCTAAGGGTTGGCACTTGAGTTTTAAGAGACGTATTTTGATATTGTATCTCTGGAGTTTCTTAGCTTGAAAATACAAATACTTTGAAGAGATTATTATCAGTATTTTGGAATTTTTTCCTTTGTGATCTAATTTGCGATTCACTAGTTATTATTCATCTCTGTAAATTTATCTTTCAAATCATGAATTCAATTATGTGTTTCATTCGTTACATCATGAGTGGCTAAACTCAATTAACCTGAGTTATGGGATCTAGGGTTAGGTCTTGATGAGGTGCTAAGTATTTAAGATTCAAAAGGTGGTAGGATTTCTTGATAATTCTAAACTTTTAATTAACGTCTGTTGGTTGCAAACAATAGACACACCTGCTTTGATTTGCTTGAGAAAGAAATCAAATATAGTAGGAAGTGAATTATAAACAGGGACTCAGAAATACTTCATTTAATAATCAGCGTTGTAACAAGGTTAGTTAACCTGAGGTAAAATCTGGGCAGTAAACAGAAATTCTCTAAGTCCGAGAGGTTTAGGGAATTAAACTCTTAAGTAGGTCAAGAGACATTTAAGCATAACATCGATAAAGATAGCTTGTTATCCTGCCCACCATGAGAATCTTGAACAACTTTTAGCATCTTTTATGTACCGGAAGCCCTATTGAACATAATTTTGGTTATTTCATAAACTCTAGATTTACAAACACTGAAACTAAAGTTACCAACAATTATTTGTTGATCATCAAAAACTCCTATTTTAGCTTTTCGTATCATCTATTTGAATTCAACTTGTAGCTATAATCTCAAATCAGTTTAATCGTCACTCTTATTATTCCCTATGGATTTGACCCCGACTCTAAAAGTTGGGTAAATATATTGACGATGACCACCTTGCACTAAATTGACGTGTAAGTTGAGCATTTTTATGGGTATAGCTCCATTTGAGGCATTGTATTGTAATAGGTGCAGATCTCATATTGGTTGGTTTGATCTTGGGGAGGAGGATATGTTTGGTCCCAACTTAGTTTACCAGGCTATGGAGAAGGTGAAGGTGATTTGGGATAGTATTAAGGTTTCCCAAAGTCGCCAAAAGTCCTATGCGGATGTTAGGCGTAGAGACTTGGAGTTTGAAGTTGGGGATAAGGTTTTCCTTAAAGTATCTCCTATGAAAGGAGTGGTACATTTTGGTAAAAAGGGATAGCTCAGTCCCTGGTATGTTGGTCATTATGATATTTTGCGGAGGATTGGTAATGTTTCTTACTAGTTGGAGTTACCTTCTAGCTTGAGCTCAGTTCATTTGGTATTTCATGTCTCTATGCTAAGGAAGTGTCTTGGTGATCTTTCTTTGATTGTTCCTTTGGAGGGGTTGGGTGATTTGGATTCTCTATTATTTGAGGAAATCCCAGTTGATATTTTGGATAGGTGAGTTCGTCGGTTGCAAACGAAGGATATGGATTCGGTTATAGTTCTATGGCAGGATAATAAGGTGGAAGAAGCTGCATGGGAAATGGAGAAGGACATGAAGTCCAAGTATCCGTATATATTTTCTGCTCTTAGGATTTGTACGGAAGGTATGTGTCTTCAACATATCTTTATTTTTTGAGTTTTTTAAAGGAAAGATTAACATCTTTGCCTCTTTGTTTTCAAACTTTGTTAAATATTGGAAATATATTCGACAATGCAAATGAATCATGCATGTGGTTACCCCTACCTCATTTGTCATTCGGGTATGAATGTTCCTAGTGGGGGAGACTGAAACACCCTGGGTTTTGACCGTCAGAAAATTTCCTGGAAATCTGGTATCTGGACCCAATACGACTTATGGCATAAGTCATATGTTGGGGTACAACTGGTATGGTCCAGTCGTATGCCCACCAGTATTGGTTGGTGGGGTATATTTTGGTCACTAGAGTGGGTACGACTTGAATGGTACTAGTCATATGATTGGATAAGGATTATTTGGGTTGGGTTTTCCTTAGCTTAATCTTAAGATTGTACACTTAAGTTGGATCTAAGTACAAATTAATCACCATGAGTCGTAAGTCAGGCTACGAATCATACTAGGGACTCGTATGGTGGACAATTTTCAAATCTTCTGTGATTCTATCCTTCCAAGTATACATGAGAAGGTTACAGATTGCATGCTATCAATAATACTTGGGTAGGATGAGTCATACACTATATAGTGTTGGGTCTAGGGATTGAGTCTTAGGATACGAGTTGTACAAAAGGTATGACTCATGAGGTTCAGTCGTACCTTAGTGACGGGATTTTTGTTCATCTTAAATGGAGGTATTCTGGATATTTCCCCACTTACCCTAATAAGGCCTCACAACTTTCAATTCACTTGGAAAGTTATTTACCCTATTATTCTTTTCATTATGCCTTAGAAATTCTTCCTAAACACTTAATAATTCTCTCAAGATCTTTTGGGCAAGGAAGCTAGAGTTTCAACTATAGGACTAATTTTAGGGATCTTATTGGTGGTTTCTCTCCATCTACTTTGTCAATCAAGGCATATTCTTTTCCCTCACTATTAGTTCCATAAAAAAGCATGGTTTTTATAAATGGTTTTCATGATTTTATTTTTGTATGATTTTTGGTTTTAAACAATGGTTTGGGGATTCTGATTATAAATGATTAGTTATGGTTTCCAATGGTTTTAATTATGCATTTACATTCTTAATTGGTTGTTTTGGATAATTGTATAGAATGGGAATGGTTAAATGGTAATTGGAATTGGTTTTGGTTATATTATGCCCCTATTGTGTTTGACAAAATGCCAATAAGGATGTTTTCATTGCATTGATCATTTTAAATGGAACTCTTGCTTTTTTTAACTTGGTAATGGAATTATGCTTTCTTTAAATGGTTTGGAAAGGTATAAAGACTAAATGATTATTCTTTTGGGGTACATGGGAATCCCCCAAGAGGTTTAATATGGTTAATAAAGGGTACATGGAATCCCTCATACCTATATATGGTTGGGTATGGCTAAAGCTTGCAAGTATAGTCGGTATGACGATACCACTACTAATGGCCTTGGTTAATAAATGGTTAATGAATTTGTTGATTTCTTGGTAATGGTTTTAATTAGACAACAATAGTGGGGTATGTAGCAAAGCCGTGAAAGGTGGAGGTCCCGGAGGGACCAAAAACGGAAAGCTTATATTTGCCGATATGAGTTTGGTCCAAGTGACCGTGTGTATGATGTCACACTTTATATTTAGGGGATGTACTAGTCATCCCATATTTTCTTCCCTGGTCGTGCGGTTTCATATACTGGGGCCCTTTCAGCAGGGGGAGCTGAACCCATATAACCCATGGGTGGTTTAGGATGGAAAAGCTACACAGTTTAGGTAATGGTTTTAATGGCATGCCAAACTCGGTTCCCTTTCTCGGCATGGATATATATATGTATGGTTTGTGTGCATATGGATAGTTTTACTTGGTTTTATAAATGGCATTATTTCATCCTTATTTTGAGTTCAGGTAGTGTTCACTCGATAACCCATCTTCGAGCGGATGTATATCCACGCTATGCAGAAATCAACCCTTCTTCTCCTCCTACATAGTTATTGACTTGGGGACAGCTGTTGGATTGAATTGGTGAGCTTCCATCTTTTTGGAAGGCTCCATTTTATGTTATGGATATTTTTGAACATCCTAATTTATTATTGGATATTGGTTTTTGCTATTGTTGGGGGAATGTCCCAACTGGATATTATTACTCTTTTGGTTATAGGCTTTGTGGTATTGCTATGGGTTGGAATAGGTGAGATCGGTATTTGTGTTAGCATTTTCATTAGTATTGGTATTGGGATTGATATCGGTTAACGATATTGTTGGTTGTTCCATCTTCTTTCATTTGGGGATTGATCATATTATGTTTTGGTACACATTTGGTTATGGCCTGGTTTATGGACCTCGGATCGGTATTCGTTTGACTTGGTGGTTTGATTAGTACGGCTTGGAGGAAAAGATGACTTGGTAGAGTTGGTCTATGTATAGACGTATCCCATATTCAGTACCTGTCATGTTATGCTATCTTGTTATATGTTTGGAATTCAGCCAACTCAAGGTATCCTAATTGGTGGTTGGGTTGGGTAACAGGGGTGGTCCTCGATTCCAGTTGGACTTGGGATGTCCATTACGACAAGGCCCCCGATCGGGTTGTGTCATTACACCACACAGTGAGGGACCAGGTCCCTCGAAGTCAATCACAGCGAAACAAACACTAACTATGCAGAAAGACAAAATCCAGTGTTGGAAGAGTTAAAACACACAGATTTTTATGTGGAAACCCAGGAAGGTAAAAACCACGCCTTGTCCTCACAAGTACTAAATAAATCCACTATAATCAATCTACTGATTACATTCTATATTTTAGCCTATCGCTAGAGTCCTTTTGCTTATAGGAACTCTACTAGAAGCTCATCATGGTAACTCTACCAAGGACCCTCTCTACTGATTAACTCTAATTACCAACTCTCTTAGGCAACTCTACCAAAAGCACCTCTCTCAAAGAGAAAACAAGACATTACTCTTATAGCTTGAGTAATTCTTTTACAAATCAGCACTCAAGAACACTCACTCATTCTTCATGCATACTGCAAAGAAACATGAGTAATGGTTGAGCAATCTTGAAATTGAGTTTTTGTTGCCTCTCTTTACTCTCTCAAATTTTCGAAAATTTCCTTGATGAAGAGGCAGATCTTTTCTCTAATAGTTGATCGATGATTAGGGTTGAAAGATCATTGGACCAGCTGTCCTATTCAGTACAAAATAGCACCTGTAAGTTTGTTACACAATAGGACAAAACTATGCACACAACGCATTCCAGCTGTACTGAATCTTTCACATTGAAGGACCTAGTCCCTTACAGTTAGTTTTGCTTCATCAAAACTACAAATAGCAATTTCCCCTCTTTTTGATAATGACAAACCAACCATTCATCTTTCAGCTTCAATGCACATTTTCATATTTAATTAGTGTGATTATCGTCTGAAGATGAATATTTCCCTTATCATCATGCTTCCTCCATCATGCAACACAGGGACATGGTCCCTTGTTGTCATTTGCAACCAAATCTCTAATTTCTTCCCCATGTCAATGTGACTTCTTTTATTCATCCATTTCGGCACATCACGTACTTTAGCACTTCACATACTTCCCCCTATTAACTCAAATCTGCAACTAAAATTACCTTGTATTTCATACCTTACAGTTAGTTTCTTATCATCAAAACTACATATAGAAATTTTACCATTTTTGATGATGACAAACCAACCATTTATCTTAGAGCATCAACGCACATTCATCACATTAAATTAGTGTGATTACCACGTGAAGATGAATGTTTCCCCTATCATCATGCTTCCTCAATCATGCAACATAGGGACCTGGTCTCTTATTGTAATTTGCAACAAAAACAATAATTTTTCACCCTTTCATCATGCACCTACATTTTCACACTTCCCCATGTTATCTTGACTTCTTTTATTTATCTATTTCAGCACATCACATACTTCTTCCCATCATCTCAAATTTGAAACTCAAATTACCTGGTACTTGGTCCCTACTACATGAACTTAGTATACCCTATTTTGGAATCATTTAAGAGTAAGAACAGTAAGCCAAGAATAATTTAAGCACAAACTAGTTAACTCATGGCCACTGGGAGAACACGAACATGTAGAACAACATTAAAGCAAAGAAAACAAATAAATATCACAAATAAAGATCCATTCATGATTAATCAGGCTAATTACCAATACAGTAGTCTAAAATTATTACCATAAAACTAAGTTTCTTTAAAAGTCATTATGAGAACAAGGATATGAAACTGACACAAGGCTGATGAGGGGATAAGGATAATAGGACTTAGGTAGAGGGAGGTTTTGGGGAAAGGGACAAGCAACATTTCTAATCTAGAATTTCCAGTAATGTTATCATTCAACAATATTTTCGTAAAGTACTACACTTTATCATTCAATACTTAGACTTCACCAGCTAGTTCTTCCACTCCTGTAGTTTTGAATTTTAATTTATATATTTATCAGTGGCACCATGTCCCTAAGCAGATAACTTAGATCCTATAGTTTCAGAACCCATATAGCATTCCATGTTTCCATTCCTTTTCAAAGATTAACTTGTTCATGTTCTTTGATAAGCTTATTAACTCAAACTTACTCAGTCATTCGATCAAGAACAAGTCAATACTGGAGGCAACTGTTCTTTTTTCTACTCTTGATAGCAAGACCTTTTTGATGTTCTCAAGTACCAGTTGTTACTCAATTTTATGAACTTCCTTTTTACTGTAGTTTGTGATGTTTCTACTATAGTTAATGCATTTATCATGATCCCAGTTGAGGGTTTCTACTTTACAACTGTCCTTACACCTATTATAGGTATATCCCAGATCTTTCCCCATGATTCTTCATCTAGATTGATAAGCTTCACTTGCACCTAATTGTCAAAAACCACTGGCGTTGTTTTCTTAAAAAGATGTAACCATCCTTAGTACCTGACATATTTTACCAACTTCTATCATTCCAGGCTTTTCACATATTTTGGGATCAAAAGTTCTTCCTGTCAGAACCTTTTGAGTCATCAACATTTTATTCCATCTTTAAATAGCCATATCTTTTATTTCTTTCTTTGGTCTCATTAATTGCCTCTTTATTTTTAATTGCAAACTTTCTTTTCTTGGGACTAGGTCCGTTAGAGTCTTCCTTTTTCTTGACAGCTATGTGTTTCTTCCTTATTCAGTCAAGGTTATCAAACTTTGACCTATAGGGTCTAAGGTGAAGTTTTCTATGGCTTTGGTTGCTAAAGGATCAAGGTATTTGATGACGACATATTCAATTAATTTTTTAGAATTGTATATACTTTAGTGTTTTTAGATGGGTTTAGGGAAGTAGTAATATCAGTCATTTAGTTTTGAGAGTTAAAGAGAGTGAAAAAAGACTAGTTTGGTTTAGAGAAGGAAACGAGTGATGAGTTAAGGCTAAGAATGAGAAATAGCCTGAATTATAAATTTGAAGAGGTGACCGTTGTCATCAAAAGATGTTACTTTGGAAATAATATGTCTGATCCTAATAAGAGCAACTCTTTATTTTGCCAAAGAATTGACAACTTTTATTTAGAGAAGAAAAACACATGTCTTTCTAGAAAACATTTTATGATTAATAAGGAATACTACAGTTTTAACGCCCCGAGAGTACACCCTGGGCGTCACACGGTGCTTACAGTCCTGAGGGGCTACAAGCTAACCCATGATCTTGTACCTGCTCTGAGCGCTGAATAACAAAATTATAAATGCAGAAGAATAATTGATAGGCCATAAGGTTTTAATATCTAAAACAAATAATGAATTATGACTCTGAAGAAATAACTATCTGAATATGATAAGATAAAGAAAATTTGAATAACTGACTGACATGCCAAGTAAAGTCTGAATGTTGAATAACTAACTGTAATGTTTGAAAGCCTTTAAACTGACTGATTGTGAGTTGATGGGATAGGACCTAACTAACTTTACTAACTACTGAACTAAAGACATAAGGTAAAATAATCTATCCTTAAAATATAAGGTCTCACCACTACTACTGCTGAGAGTCTGAGAAGTCTAAGTGCAATTCGGGAACTGAGCATCAGAACCTATGATATAAGACATCATAGCACAAAAGAAAAGTATGTGATCAGTACTTTGAATGTACTAGTATGCTAAATGAGGTATGCTGACGTACATGGTTTTATGATCAGGAATAATAACTGTCTAAATATACATATAAAGCATGGAATATTGAATATAGAGCAAGAAATCTATAGATACTAAAAATATGTCCAATCTGTAAATACTGTGTGTGTATGAAAGTCTATAAATACTGAAGGTACATAAAATCTGTAGATACTGGGGATGAATGACCAAGCATATAACATGAACTGAATAAAATTTTGTAAATTGAAATACTGAAATAAATGATATATATATGCCATGGTCAAACAACACTGAAACTAAACTACTGTTCTGATTACTGGACTGAGACTGTGGGATCTATCATCTAACCGATATGCCCCAATCTGAGCTAATCAGGGCCCAATATGTAACCCCAGTTAGAAGGGTATTAATACCGTGCCATGGGTACTAACTATTGCTATGTGGATTTGCTAGTCTGGTATACTGTATTCTCTCGAAGGACGAAGGGTGTCAAGCCTAATCTGACAGGAGACCCCTGTGAGATAGTCAAGCCTATACTGACGGGTGACTTCTCATATACTATATTGGATACGTAGTCTGGAGTGTAGGGATTGCTACTAGAAACTCTTCCTATCTAACGGTAAAGCCACCATCCCTACACTCACTCGGTGCTAAATCCTACTCCCAATTGAATTACATAGAGTTACTGACTATTTTTGAGTTTAACTGACATATCTAGTTATGCTCATGATGTATTCTTGAGTTGTTCTGAAGATAATGAGATGAGATAAAGAAACAACTATGATTTTTGGTTATTTAATACCCCCAAAACTCAAAAGTAATAATAGTAAAACAACACTAAATCTTGGAGGACATAGCATGAAGGCTTTTATTAAATAATTATTCTTGTAAGAATTTTATCAAACACTTAATATGCATGGTGTATATAGAGCATGGGAATTAGTTTAAAGCTTGTAGTAAAGCACAACTTCAACACCATTATCACAAATCATTAACTAAATTAGTGCACAACAATATTCAAACATATAGAATGTAATAATAGATATCAATTTCGCTAAAACATGGTATAGAACAAGATTGATGGAAATTCATGGTTTAATCATAATTTAAAATCAAGATAACTTGAAAAGATCATAATTTTGCAATTTAAATTGGATACTTGGACTCCATGGGTAAAAGTAACCCATCGATGAACATCTAACTTACCTAAGCTAATGAATTTGAAAGGATTGATGGAGAGTTCTTGAGATTTAGCCTTGAATTTGAGAGCTAGGGTTTTTGTTCTTGAGAAAAGGATCTTCAATTTTAAGAAGAATTGAATAATGATGATTATTTAGGTCACTAATAGGTTAATTCTCAGGTTTTAGGTTGATTAGGGCCATGGGAAAAGTCCCAAATAGCCTTAAATGAATTTAAAAACTCAAAACTGAAAGCGGGAAATCCTAATTTTTGGCTCTAGCACGACGCGGTGCTATCACATCAGGCCACTAGAAATTGACAACTGGTACCTAAAAGTTTGACGCGACGTGGTGAAATTGCGATAAGACTTTGGACTACCATTTTGGATACCTTTGTGATTCGCCATGATCACAAAGCTTCACTGGAAAGGGATAATTGTGAGATGGTACATCACTGCGAAGTGGTGGAATCGCGGAGTCTCACTAGAATTTGACAATTTTTATTTTATACTTCTCCACAATGCACTACGGGCCAAAATCATGGTGCTTTACGACTAAAACTTAAAATTACCATAACATCTTACTGGTTATCGAATTAAGGCAAATTTAATATCATTGGAAATCTAGTTCAATTTCCCACAACTTGGTGGGCTCTAAACTGAGAAATAATGAGTTTTAAATTTTTTATATATATGAATACTCATGTATTGAGACCTAAATTATGCTAGGGAAATATGGGATATTACAATATCTCCCCCTTGGGATCATTCATCCTTGAATGAGATTGGTTAAGCTGAGGAAATTGATAGACTGAAATTACGCACTGAACATGCATATCTGATGCATGGAATACATGACTGAACTGATTCATCAATGCATGACTCACATGAACATGATGTGCAATTGAAACTGATATTGATAGAGAGGAATCTTAAGAAGATTAATACCTTAAACCAAATCTGAATTCATGGAGAAAAGATGAGGTTACTTGGCCCACATATCTTCTTCTGCTTCTCAAGTGGCTCTCTAAACGGACTGATTCCGCGAAAGAACTTTGACTATTTTAACTTCTTTGTTCCGTAGTCTACGAACTTGACGATCGAGAATTTTGACTGGAACTTCCTCATACAAAAAATTGTTCAGAATATCCACACTTTCTAAGGGAACAACTAAAGCTGGATCACCAATACACTTTTGCAACAATGAGATATGGAACACTGGGTGCACTGAAGCTATATCTAAAGGAAACTAAAGCTCATAAGCTACTATTACAAAATGACTGAGAATCCTGTAAGGACCGACATATCGGGTACTGAGTTTTCCTTTCTTGTCAAACCTCTTCACTCCCTTCATGGGAGAGATTTTTAAGTACACGAAATCACCAAACTCAAACTTGAGATCCTTTCTCCTCACATCTACATACGATTTTTGGCGGCTTTGGGCTGCCCTAAGTCTTTCTCAGATCAACTGGACCTTTTGTAACAGATCAAACACTAAGTCAGGCCTTACTACTGCGGCCTGACCTACTTCAAACAAAAACAATTACAGATCTACAACTCCTACCATAAAGAACCTCAAAAGTAGCCATCTAGATACTGTAATAATAGCGGTTATTATATGCGAATTTTATCAAAAGAAAGTGTTCGTCCCAACTACCTTTAAAATCAACTACGCATGCTGTCAGCATATCTTCAAGAGTCTGAATGGTCCTTTCCTCTTGACCATCTGTCTGAGGGTGGAAGCTACACTAAGGTGGACTTGGGTACCAAGAACTTTTTGGAATGCTTCCCAGAAATGAGAGGTAAACTGGGTACCTCTATCAAAGATGATAGATGATGGAACACCGTGCAACCTAACCAATTCTCTGAGATAGAGTTTGTCATAGTCCTTGGCTGAATAAGAGGTATGGACTGGCAAGAAATGAGCTGATTTGGTCATCTTATCTATGATAACCCAAATAGAATTATGCTGATGACTAGTATGAAGCAGACCCTTCACAAAGTCTATGTTCACTTCTTCCCACTTCCAAGTGGGAATACAGAACTCCTGCATGGACCCACTAGGTTTGTGGGGATCAATCTTAACCTGCTTACATGTAGAGAACTTAGCTAAAAACTCTACAATATCATTCTTTATCCCACTCCACCAATAGATCTCCCACAAATCACGGTACATTTTAGTGGCCCCTGGATGAATAGAGTTGAGCACGTCATGCACTTCTGCAAGAATTCACTATCTCAACTCATTAATAACAGGCATGCATAACCGACCAAGACAATGCAGCACACCATATCCCCCTTGGGAGAAAACCTCCATCTTCTAATCTCTGGTTAATTCTTTCAACTTAAATATAATGGGATCTCTATCCTGCTTTTCCTTTACTTTGGAAACTAGAGATGATTCTGAACTACTCTGCACCCATACACTACCTTCTGCTGAATCGACTAAGCGGACACCTTGTCGGGAATGCTGATGACTTCCTAAACTAACTTCTTCTTATAATTCTCTACATGAGAAACACTACCCATAAATAGTCTACTGAGAGCATCTTCCACTATGTTGGCCTTCCCCAGATGATACAAAACACTCATGTCATAATCTTTCAATAACTCTAACCACCTTTTCTGATGTAAATTCAAATCTTTCTGTGAGAACACATCCTGCAAACTCTTATGATCTGTGAACACATCAACATGCATACCATACAAGTAATGCCTCCAAATCGGTAAGGTAAACACTACAACTGCTAACTCGAGATCATGAGTATGAAAATTTGTATTATGGGGTTTAAGTTGTCTAAAGGCATAGGCTACAACCTTACCTCTTTTTATGAATACATAACCCAAACCTACTCTAGATGCATCACAGTACACAATAAACCCATCTGAACCATCTGGCAAAGTAAGAACTGGGGATGAGATGAGTCAAGTCTTCAACTCTTAAAATCTCTTTTTGCAGGAATCAGACCACTGAAACTTGACTTTTTTATGTTTCAATCTAGACATAGGGGATACAATAGATGAAAACCCTTCAATAAACCAACGGTAATTGCCATCCAAATACAAGAAACTCTTGATATCTGATAAAGAGATGGGTTTAGGCAAGTTTCTCACAACTTCGGTGTTTTAAGGATCAACTCTAATTCCATCACTGGAAACAATATGACTAAGGAATGCTACTGACCTTATCCAAAATTCCCACGTACTGAATTTGCCTAACAACTAATGGGTTCTGAGAGTCTGAAGTACAATTTTGAGGTGTTATGTATGATCATTCTCGCTACGAGAATAGACAAGAATATCATCGATGATGACTATAACGAACATATCCAAGTACTACTTGAACACTTGGTTCATCAAGTCCATGAAAGTTGTTAGGAAATTTGTAAGACCAAAGGACATGACTAGAAACTCAAAGTGACCATACCAAGTTAGAAAAGCTATTTTTGGAATGTCACATTCCCTGACTCTAAGTTGATAATAGCCTTATCTGAGGTCTATCATAGAAAAGTAACTGGCATCCTGAAGTTGGTCAAACAAGTCATCGATTCTAGGAAGTGGATACTTATTCTTGATTGTGACTTTGTTCAACTGACGGTAGTCAATACACATTTTGAGAGAACCATCTTTCTTACACATGAATCAAACTGGTGCACCCCATGAAGGGATGCTGGGTCTCTTGAATCCCTTATCTAGGAGATCCTTCAACTGTTCTTCTAGTTCTTTGAGTTCAGCTGGAGCTATTTTGTATGGTGGAATAGATATGGGTTGAGTATCTGGGAAAAGGTCTATTCTGAAGTCGATTTCCCTTTTGGGAGGAACTCTGGGAAGATCTTTAAGAAACACATCTAGAAATTCCCTGACTACTGAAAATGACTCAAGGGTTGGAGTCTTTGAGTTTGAGTCTTTGACTCGAACAAGATGGTAAATACACCCCTTGGATATCATTTTTCTCGCTCCAAGGTATGAAATAAGATGACCCATAAGATCTATAGAACTACCCCTCCATTAAAGAACTAGTTCATTTGGTAACTGAAAATGAACTATTTTGTTTCTACTATCAACTGAGGCATAGCATGAGTGGAGCCAATCCATTCCGAGAATGAAATCAAAATTTGTCATATCTAACTCCACATGATCAACTGAAGTAACTTTCTGGGATATTATGACCGAATAGTTCCATCATACTTGCATGGCTACAATGGAAACACCTACTGGGGTAGACCCCCAAAAGGGATCTGCTAAAGTTCCAGGAATGACTCTGAAATTAATGGCTATATATAGAGTTATAAATGAAAGAGAATCTCCAAGGTCTAGTAAGAAATGAAAATGTAAGATATATAATCTATCCGGATGTTGACCATTGGTAGCACTGGAAGCGGCAACCTGCTGAGTTGGGCAACCGGATGGAACTGATGAGTGATTGGACTAGCCGTATTAACACACCTCTCTACCTCTCTGAACAACTACCCACCACTCCTGAATCTGATGTCCTGGATTTCCAATCCGAAGCATACATCACTACCCACTCTACACTCACCCTGATGGTGTTTTCCATATTTCTAACATAGAAGATTCGTAAAGGCACTATTAACACATCCTTGGGACTTAGATCCTGCTGCCCTATCCCAATTATCATTTTTAAATTTGGGTACTGGGGTACTAGATGAAGAGGGTGATGGGGATGAAGACCTTTGATGGAATTAGTAATGGTTACCACCTTCTGACCTTGGCTAACTGAAATTAAAATTACCTATTCTAGTCCTCGTGTTCCCTCTTTCTCTTTTCTTAATATTCTACTCCTCGATTTTTTAGGCATGGACCATCAGTCTAGATAAGTCCATCTCACTAATAATCATTGCGGTCTTACACTCCTTGACCATACTATCAGACACACTAGACATAAACTTACTTATCTTGGACCTGTTATCAGCTACTACATGAGGAGCATATCTAGCTAACTGATTAAACTTGAAGGAATACACCTTCACACTCATGCTGCCCTGCCTCAAATTAATAAATTCTAAAACATTGGTCTCCCTCAACTCCAATGGGAAGAATCTGTCTAAGAAAGTTGTATCAAACTCTTCCCATTCCACAAGCCCTACATCAGCACCCCTATCTATCTTCCAATACTTAAACCATGTATGAACCACATCCTACAACTGATATGCAACCAACTAAACACTCTAGCTAGATGTTACCGCCATAATATCCATTACCTTCTGAACTATATCGAATAATTCATGTGGATCCTCTTCAGACTTGGATCTCGTAAAGAAAAGAGAATTCATTCTGGTAAAGTCCTGAATCTTTACTGCAGTAGTATTAGCCACTGGGTTGTCCTAAACAACAATTGTCCATTCATTTTAAGCTGCTACAGATTTGGTGAGAGTGGTGAATACAACCCTAAATTCTGTGTGAGAGACATGATTGTCCATAGGATCTACCTGGATGGGCAGAGGTGCTGGCTGGTTTCCTGCTTCTCTTCTGTTAATCTTTTTGGGAGGTATGTTTTTTACACATAAAGAAGAAACGGATTAAACTGAGAGTTTAAATTGATCTCATGCTTACTCGCACGACATGAATACTGAAATAAGGGAAACTTTTCCTAAACTCTTTGTAGCCTCCTGCCCATAAGCCTGGCGCGCTACACACATATGCACAACACTCTACTTGACGTGGCTTTAAGACTTTCTAGGACTCTTTAAAACCTTAGGATCTTATACTAAGTTTGCAATGCCCCAAGAGTACACCCTAGGTGTCACATGGATCTTACACTCCCGAGGGACCACAAGCTAACCCATGAGCTGGTACCTGTTGTGAGCATTGAATAACATAATCATAAATGCAGAAGAATAACTGATATGCCATTAGGTTTTAATATTTGAAATAGATACTAAATTATGAAACTGAAGAAGCAACATTAGAATCTGATAAGATAAAGAAAATCTAAAAAACTGACTGACATGCCAACTGAAGTATGAATACTGAATAACTACTGTAATGTCTGAAAGTTTCTAAGTTGACTGACTATGAGTTGATTGGATAGGACCCAAATAACTTCACTAACTACTAAACTAAAGATATAAACTAAAATAATTTATCCTCAAAATATAAGGACTCACCACTACTACTGCTGAGAGTCTAAGAATTCTAAGCATGATCTGAGAACTAAGTGTCAGAACCTATGATATAATACATCATAGTGCAAAAGAAAAGTATGCGATCAGTACTTTAAATATACTGGTATGCTAAATAAGGTAGGCTAACATGCATGGTTTAATGAATAATAAAAATGACTGTCTGAATATACCTATAAAATATGAAATACTTAATAGAGAACATGAAATCTATAGATACTGAAAATATATGTAATCCGTAAATACTGTGCATACATGAATGTCAGTAAATACTGAAGGTACGTGAAAGCTATTGATATTGGGGATGCATAACCAACCATATAACATGAACTGAATAAAAATTTATTAATTTAAATACTAAAATAACTAATATCTATAATCCTTGGTCAAACAACACTGAAACTGACATACTGGTCTGATTACTGGACTGAGACTGTGGGAGCTATCATCTAACCGACATGCCCCAATCTGAGTTAATCAGGGTCCAACCTGTAACCCTAGTTGGAAAGATGTTAATACCATGCCATGGGTACTAACACTGGATATGTGGATCCATTAGTTTGGTATATTGTATTGTCGCAAAAGATGAAGGGTGTCAAGCCTAATCTGACGGGTGTCCCGTGTGAGATAGTTAAGACTATACTGGTGGGTGACTTCTCATACCTACATTGGCTATGTAGTTCTGGAGTATAGGGAATGCTACTAGTGACTCTGCCTATTTGATGGGGAAGCCACTATCCCTACACTCACTCGGTGCTAAATCCTACTCCTAAATGAATGACACTAAGTTACTAACTTTTTTTGAGTTTAACTAACTGATCTAGTAATGCCCATGATGTATTCTAAAGTTATTCTAAAGTTACTGAAATAAGACAAAGTAAACAGCTATGATTTTTGGGTAATTAACACCCCCAGGACTCAAAGGAAATAATAGTAAAATGACACTAAAGCTTAGAGGACATAGCATGAATGCTTTTATTAAATAATCATTCTTGTAAGGATTTTATCAAACACTCAATATGTATAGCGTATATAGAGCATAGGAATTAGTGTAAAGCTTATAGTAAGGTACAACATCAACACCATTATCACAAATCATGAATTAAATTAGTGGAAAATAATATTCAAACATATGGAGTGTAGTAATAGACATCAATTGTGCTAAAACATGGTATAAAACAAAATTCTTGGAAATTCATGGTTTAATCATAATTTAAAATCAAGATAATTTGAAAAGATCATAATTTTGCAATTTAAATAGAATACTTGGACTCCATGGATGAAAGGAACCCATGGATGAACATCTAACATACCTGAGTTAATGAATTTGAGAGGATTGATGGAGAGTTCTTGAGATTTGGCCTTGAATTGAGAGCTAGGGTTTTTGTTCTTTCGAAAAGGATCTTTAATTTTTGAGAGGAATTGAATAATGATGATTATTTAGGTCACCAATGGGCTAAATCTCATGTTTTAGTCTTATTAGGGTCGTGACAAAAGACCTAAATACCCTTAAAGGAATTTAAAAACTCAGAACTGAAAGCTGGAAATCCTAATTTTTAGCTACGGAGCGACACGGTGCTATCGTGTCAAGATAATGGAAATTGATAACTAGGACCTGGAAGTTTGGCATGATGCAGTGAAATCGCGGTAAGCCTTTGGAATGCAATTTTGGTCACCTCCGCGATGCGCCATGATCGCGAAGCTTCTCTAGAAAGGGACAATTATGAGATGGGACATTACCGCGAAGCGGTGGAATCACAGAGACTTACTGAAATTTGAAAATTATGATTTTACACTTCTCCGCGATGTGCTACGGTCCAAAATCATGGTGTTTTACGACTGAAACTTAAAATCGACATAACTTCTTACTCGATTATCGGATTAAGGAGAATTTTATATCGTTGGAAAGCTAGTTCAATTTTCCACAACTTGGTGGATCTAAGCTGAGAAATAATGAATATTTCAAAAAATTTATATATATGAATACTCATATATTGAGACCTAAATTATGCTAGGTAAATATAGGGTGTTACAATAGTGATATGAAATACCCTAGTTTCTGAATCTTAGAAAATTTCCTAGAATTATCATCTTTGGACCCACTATGACTCGAGGGTATGAGTCGTATGTTGGGGTATAGATGGTATGGTCCAATCGTATGTTGATCAATGTCAGTTGGTGGGAAGGATTATGGTTACTGAAATGGATACGACATAGGGGTTTAGTTGTATTGGTTGTTATGGATCGTTTGGTTCCTTAAATTAATATTATACTTGGTTACCTAGGTTTAATCTTAGTACGAGTGGCTCACCAAGATCCGTAAGCCAGGGTATGAGTTGTACCCAGATGGCTAAATCTTTCTTCGGTTTAAATCTATAAGGGGTACGGGTGGAAGGTATGGATCATATGTTGTGTTTATTACTTGGTTGGATGAGTCATATATTGTACAGTGTTGGATGTAAAGGTTAAGGCTAGGATATGACTGAAAGGTACCAATCGTATTGGAAAGGTATGACTCATGAGAGTCAGTCATACTCTTGTGATGGAATTTTGGTGCAACTTAAGTGGGGGTATTCTAAACATTTACCTACTAATACTAATAAGGTCCATGACTTCTAGACAATATGGGAGGTTATTTACCCTAGTATTCAATATTTACACTTAGAAACTCTTCTAAACACTCTATAATTCTCTCAAAAGATTTTGGGCAAAGGTAGATAAGGTTTCATCTAGAGGATTGATTTGGGGCTTGTATTGGTGATTGTCTTCCATAATCATATTGGTTTAAGGAATGTTTTTTTCCTTCATTGTTAATTCTATCTAAAGGCATTCTTTTTATGAATGTTTTCATAATTTCATTGATTATATGATTTTGGTTTTTAAATATGAATCGGGAGTTTTGATATTAAATTGTTGATTATGGTTTTCCATGGTTTTAATTATGCTTTTGCATGAATTAATAGTTGTTTTGGATAATTGGATTTCATGGGAATGATTTAATGGTAATTGGAATTGGTTTTGGTTATATTATGCCCCAAATGTGTTTGAAAAAATACTTATAAAGATATTTTTATTGCATTGACTTGTTTTAATGGAACTCTTACTTGTTTTAACACTTGGTAAAGGAATTATGCATGGTTTAAATGGATTGGAAGGGGAAATTGCTAATCGGTTATACTTGTGGGGTACATGGAATCCATAAAGTGGTTTAATATTGTAAATGGAAGGGAACTTGAAATTCCCCTTGAACCTATTCATGGTTGGCTATGGATAATATTTGTAAGTAAGGATTGGTATGACGATACCAATATTCATGGCCTTGGTAACTAAATGAATAATGGTTTTGTTATTTGTAAAGTGGTTTTAATTGGACAATAATGGCGGGATGTGTAGCAAAGCCATGGAAGTTGAATGTCCCAGGGGGAGCTGAACCTATATATCCCATGGATGGTTTAGGACGGCAAAGCTACACAACCCAGGTAAAGGTTTTAAAGGCATGCTAAACCTGGTCCCTTTTCCTAGAATGGTTATATATATGAATTGTTATGTGTATATGGATGGTTTTACCTTGTTTTATCAATGTAATTATTTTATCCTTATGTTGAGATCATGTTATTGTTTACCCGTTAACTCGTCTACTGTGGTTGTATAGCCATACTATGCCGGAATCGGCCGTTCTACTCCTCCTACATACTTATTGACTCTGGTAAAACACTTGGACTAAAGTGGTGAGCTTCCATACTTTTGGAAGGCTCCATTTTATGCTATGGAAACTTTTAGACATTCAGGATTCTTTTTTATATGGGTTTTGGCTATGGTTGGGGGCATGTCCCAACCAAATTTTATTACTCTTTTGGTTAAAGGATTTATGGTACTTCTATGGGTTGGAATAGGTGGGAATGGTATAGGTGTCAGCCTTAGAATTTGTACTGGTATTGAGGATGGCATCGTTGGACATAAATTCTCATTGTTCCATCATATCCTATTTTGGAATTAATTATATTATATTTTGGAACTTATTTGGTTATGGCCTAGTTTATGGCCTATGGTATGGTTTGGTATTGTTGGATTATTGGTCTGGGATGGTTGGAATCTATTGGTTCGGTCACCATTGTGATTTTATCCAAGAGTCTTCATGTGAGATATTGTACTATCTTGCTACATGCTAGAAATTCAGCCAACTCAGAGCAGGCGGCAGGAGGTTGGGTTGGGTAACGGGGGTAGTCTCGAGTATCGATCAAACTTGGGATACCCATTATGACAAGGCCCTCAGTTGGTTCTTGTCAAGTTTCTATCAGAGCCTAGGTTTATGGTAAATTGGGAGTCCACAAAGATATGTTGAGTAGAGTCTCTTTTAGGGGTATGTAGTGTGCCACACTCATAAAGAAGAGGCTATAAGGCATTTAAAGAAATTTTAATTTCTTGGTATTCTATTTTCAAGATTGGAGTCTCAGACTTGGAATCTTCTCTAATCCTTATTTGTTCATCTTTCAGATAATGCCTCGTAGATCTGGAACACAAGGATATACTTTTAACCCATCTGGGGTAATGTTGAAGGGGTATATCCTACTTCTGGGGTTCATCTTTGATCTCATGGTCCTATCCCTGATAGTTGTAGAGTTCCACCGATTGCTACTAGTACTATTCAAGGTGAGGTGACTAATTTGGAATTCCACCAGTCTATTTATGTTATTACTCAGATGGTTTCTACTCAGGATAAGAGGGGTGCGAATAGTGCTTTGTCTACTGAGGCCATAAGGGTTGGTCAATTAATGAAGATGGGTCCTCTAACTTTTTCAAGAGTGAAGATAGACGAGGATCCATAGGGCTTAGTAGATAAAATAGAGAAGATGTTTTGGGTAATGCAGGCTACCAATGTGGAAGGGGTAAACTTTGCATCTTATTAGCTCAAAGAGGTTGCATATCAGTGGTATGAAGAGTGGGACAGGGATCGGGGTGATATGGAAGTATCAAACTTGTGGTATACTTTCTCTAAGTGCTTCTTGGATCGATTATTTACCTAAGAGTTGAGGAAAGAAAAGATGGAGAAGTTTATGAACCTCAAGCATGGGATAATGTCTGTCAAGGAATATACTTGAAGTTTCACCAATTGTAAAAGTATGCTCCTGATATAGTGGCTGATATGAGGGCAAGAATGAAAAAGTTTGCCTCTTGGTTGAATTGAGATTTGATATTGGAGAGAAAGTCTATCATGCTAATTAAAGATATGGATATCTCTAGGTTAACTATTCATGTATAGCAAGTAGAGGATGAATAGAGAAAACAGGCAGAGTTTAGGGATAGATAGGGTAATAGGAGAAGGTTTTCTAGCTAGGAAGGTTCTAAGTCTCAGGGTAGTCGGGGTGGTGGCAAATGGCAGAAAAACAAGTGGGGGATTTCTACTTCCTACTTTCCTTTTAGTGATCCTTACCAGTCGGGCAATAGGCATCATCATAGTGGTGATAATTTTTGGGCACAGGGTGCCCAATCTCAGGCAAGTGGAGGTCAGTTAGTTTTTTATGCCCTCTTTGTCGATTCTGTGGTCTTCCTCATTGGGATTATTGCAATAGAAGAAGGGATAAATTCTTTAAGTGTGGCCAAACAGGCAATCGACTCAGGTATTGTGCAGTTAATGAGGTTGCTACGGGGGAGAATAAGATTCTTATGTCTTTATTTTCTACTCTGACACCTGGTAGTGTTGCATCTACTTCTATTACTGCTCCTAGTTCTAGTGTTTATCAGAATAGGTTATATGCTTAGGCATCCCGATAGGAATCTCTAAAATAACCTGATGTCGTTACTGGTATGTTTCATCTTTTCTCTCATGACGTACAATATTTACTTGACCTGGGGTCCACTCTTTCCTATGTGACTCCTTATGAGGCTGTATTTTTTGGTTTTGATCCAGAATTTTTTTGGATCTCTTTTTTGTTTCTACCCTAGTAGGTGACTCAGTTCTTTCTAAGAGAGTCTATAGGGGTGTGTGGTATCTGTTGGTGGTAAGCAAACCTTGGTAGATCTGTTTAAGTTAGGTATGGTGGATTTTGATGTCATTTTTGTGATGGATTGGTTGCATTCTTATTACGCATCCTTGTATTATTAGACCCGTAGGTTTATCTTTAAGTCTCCTGGTGAACGAGTTATAGAATGGAAAGGTGGTTCTTAAGATCCTATGGGGAGATTTATTTTTTATCTTAAATCATGGAGGTTAATCTCTAAAGGTAGTCTTTATCACTTGCTTTGAGTTAAAAATTCTAACTCGAAAGGTCCTTCTTTTAAGATAGTTCCAGTGGTTAATGAGTTTCCAGAGGTGTTTCTGAATGATCTTCCTGGTGTTCCTCTGGATAGGGAAATCGAGTTTGGCATTGATCCTGTTTTAAGCACTCATCCAATTTCTATTCCTTTATTTAGAATGGCTCCGATTGAGTTGAGGGAACTTAAGGAGCAACTTAAGGATCTTCTAGATAAGGGGTTTATTCATCCTAGTGTATCCACATGGGGTGCACCGGTATTGTTTGTGCGCAAGAAGGATGGTTCCCTTCAGATGTGCATTGACTATAGGCAGTTGAACAAGCTGATGGTTAAGAATAATAATCCTTTTTAAAGGATAAATAATCTATTTGATCAGTTACAAGGTGCCAAGTTTTTCTTTAAGATAGATCTTTGGTATGGGTACCATCATCTAAAGATTAGGGAGGTAGATATCCCTAAAACTTCTTTTCGTACTCGGTACGGGCACTTTGAATTTTCGATAATGTCATTTGGGTAGACTAATGCTCCTGAAACATGTATATATCTGATGAACAGGGGTTTTCATCAATATTTGGATGTCGTTGTCATTGTATTTATTGATAACATTTTGGTTAATTCTAAGAGTGAGGTGGATCATGCTAATTGCCTCTGTGTGGTGTTGTAGATGTTAAAGAAATAGTAGTTGTATTCCAAGTTCTCTAAATGTGAGTTTTGGTTAAGCGTTGTAACTTTATTGGGTCAGATTATTTCTAGTGAGGGGATCATTGTGGATCTACAAATGGTTTCTATGGTGAAGAGGTGGCCTAGACCCACGAATCGATCCAACATTCAGAGCTTTTTGGGTTTAGCCAAGTATTATAGGCGGATTATGGAAAGATTTTCATCGATAGTTGCTCCTTTGACTATGGTAACTCAGAGTAAGGTTATGTGTTCTTGGTCAGATGCTTATGTAGGGAGCTTTGAGAAGTTGAAGGATAAGTTAACTTTGGTATGCTGACTTTGCTGGAAGGAAACTATGGGTTCGTGGTTTATTGTGATGCATCTCGAGTGGGGCTTGGTTGTGTTTTCTTGCAGCATGGGAAGGTGATTTCCTATGCTTCCAGACAGTTGAAAGTGCATGAGAGAAATTATCCTACTAATGATTTGGAGCTTTTAACGATTGTGTTTTCTTTAAAAATATGGAAGCATTATTTGTATGATGTTCACTTGGATATCTTGTCTTAGCATAAGAGTCTACAATATGAGTTCACTCATATAAAGCTTAATCTTAGGTATAGAAGATGGTTTTATCCTCTCAAGGATTATGATATGAGTCTTCACTACCACCCAGGTAAGGCTAACATGGTTGTTGATGCTCTTAGAAGGTTATATAAGGGGATTTTAGCTCATGTGACGGAAGAAAAACGGGAATTGGTAAAGGATATTCATCGCTTGGCTAATCTTGAAGTTCGCCTCTTGGACTATAATAATGATAGTGTGGTGGTGCAAGAAGTTGTTTGATCATCTCTTAGTGCAGAGATTAAGGAGAAGTAAGTTCTAGATCCTATCTTGATGAAAATCAAAAGTGACATTGGTAGGTAAAAGGTAGTGGTGTTTCAGATAGGCGGTAATCGTACTTTACGGTACCAAGAGTGGTTTTGTGTTCCTGATGTCGATGGTTTGCAATAAAGGATTTCGGCTTAGGAGCATGAGTCACGCTATGTTGTTCATACTATCTCTATTAAGATGTATTATGATCTCAAGAAGATCTATTAGTGGAATGGCGTGAAGAGGGATTTGGCTGATTTTGTGTCCAAGTGCATGGTATGTCAATAGGTTAAGGTTGAGCACATGAGGCTAGGAGGGTTTTATCAAGAAATTAATTTGCCTAAATAGAAATAGGAAGCGATCAATATGGATTTTATTTTTGGTCTTCCTCGATCTCGAAATTAATATGATTCTATTTGGTTCATCGTGGATAGGATGACTAAGTCTGCTCACTTTTTGCCAGTGCGGACTACCTTCTCGGTGGAGGATTAGGTGAAGATATATCTTCAGGAGATTATGATGTTGCATGGGGTCCCTGTATTGATTATTTCACAATGTGGCACTGATTTTTTATCTTATTTTTGGTGATATTTTTAGAAAGTCTTTGGGACTAAGGTTAGTCTGAGTACTACTTTCCACCCGCAGACTAATGGGCAACCAGAGAGAACTATTCAAACATTTCAGGATATGCTTCGGGCTGAAGTGATTGATTATGGTGGAAATCGGGTTGAGCATCTATCTTTGGTGGTGTTTTCTTACAACAATAGCTATAATTCTAGTATTGGTATGGCCCTTTTAAAAGCATTGTGTAGTAGGAGGTGTAGGTCTCCTATTGGTTTGTGTGAACTTAGTGAGATAGATATGCTTGGTCCCAACTTGATTTACAATGCTATGGAGAAGGTGAAGGTGATTCGGGAGAGGCTTAAGGCTGTCCAAAGTCGCCAAAAGTCCTATGAAGATGTTAGGCAAAGAGACTTGGAGTTTGAGGTTGGGGATAAGGTTTTTCTCAAGGTATCTCCCATGAATGAACTAGTGCGGTTTGGAAAGAAAGGAAATCTCAGTCCCTGGTATATGGGTCCTTATGAGGTTTGCAAAAAATTGGTAATATTTCTTATGAGATAGAGTTTCCTTCTATCTTGAGTTTGGTTCATCCGAACTTTCATGTTTCCATGTTGAGAAAGTGCATTGGTGATCTTTCTTCAGTTGTTCCCTTGGATGGATTGGGTATCATGGATTCTTTATCTTATGAAGAAATCTTGGTTGAGATCTTAGATAGCTAGGTTCGTCGGTTATGGACCAAGGATGTGGCTTCGGTTAAGGTTCTTTGGCAGAACCATAAGGTGGAAGAAGCTACATGGGAAGCAGAGGAGGACATGAAGTCGAAACATCAACATTTGTTTTTTGCTCTTGGGATTCGTGTAGAAGGTATGTGTCTTCAACAAATCATTATTTCCAGAGTTTGTTAAAGAAAAGATTAATATCTTTGCCTCTTTGTTTCCAAACTTTATTAGAGATTGGAAATATATTTGATAATGCAAATGACTTTTGCATATGGTTACCCCTTCCTAGTTCATTTGGGGGAGACTAAAACACCCTAGTTTCTGGACCTTAGAAAATTTCCTGGAATTCTGGTCCCCGGACTCAATACGACTCTAGGGTATGAGATGTATGTAGGGGTATGAAAGGTACGGTCCAGTCGTATGCTGACTAGTGTCGATTGGTAGGATGGATTTTTGTTACTGGAATTGATACGACTTAGGGGTACGAGTTGTATTAATGGTTACGAATCATTTGGTTACTTAACTTAATCTTAGACTTAGTTACTTAGGGTGGATATGAGTACGAGTGGTTCACCAAGAACTGCAAGCTAGGGTACGAGTTGTACCCAGGACTCATATGGAAGACAGTGTCTAAGTCTTCCTTGGGTTTAAATCTGCCAGGGGTACGGGTGGAAGGTGCAGATCGTATGCTTTGGATACGACTTGGTTGGATGAGTCATATATTGGATAGTGTTGGATCCAAAGGTTGAGGCTAGTATACGAGTGGAGGGTAATACTTATATTGGAATGATACGACTCGTGAGGGTCAGTCGTACCCCTATGTCGGGATTTTGGTGAACCTTAAGTGGGGGTATTCTGGACAATTTCCCACATATCCTAATAAGGTCCCAATACTTTTAACCTAATTGGGAAGTTATTTACCCTATTATTCCTTTCATTAACACTTAGAAACTCTTCTAAACACTATATAATTCTCTCAAAAGCTTTTGGGTAAGAGAAGCTAGGGTTTCTACTAGAGGATTGATTCGGGGCTTATCCTGGTGAGATCTTTCCACCATCATCTTGGTTTAAGACACTTTCTCTTCCCTCATTTTTAATTTTATCTAAAGGAATGGTTTTTATATATGTTTTCATGATTTCATTGATTGTATGATTTTGGTTTTCAAATATGAATTATTGATTATGACATTAAATGGTTGGTTATGGCTTTCCATAGTTTTAATTATGCTTAGATATGAATTAATGGTAGTTTTGGATAATTGGATTGCCTGGGAATGGTTTAATGGTAATTGGAATTGGTTTTGGTCATGTTATTCCACCAATGTGTTTGACAGAATGCTTATAAAGATATTTTCATTGTATTGACTACTTTTAATGGAAATCTTTCTTGTTTTAACACTTAGTAAAGGAATTATGCATGGTTTAAATAGATTGGAGTGGCAAATGGCTAAATGGTTATGTTTGTAGGGTACATAGAATCCCTCAAGTGGTTTATTATGGTAAATGGAAGGGCACTTGAAAGTCCCCTTAAACCTATACATGGTTGTCTATGTATAATACTTGTAAGTAAGGATTGGTATGACGATACCAATATTAATGGCCTTAGTAAGTAAATGGATAATGGTTTGGTTATATTAAAATTGGTTTTAATTAAGCAATAATGGAGGGATGTGTACCAAATCTGTGAAAGGTGGAGATCCTGGAGGGACCAAAACTGGAAACTCATATTTGCCGATGTGAGGTTGGTCTTGGTGACAGTTTGCATGATGCCACACTATATTTTGGTGAAAGTACTAGTCCTCTTAGGTTTTCTTCCCTGGTCGTGCGGCTACACGTACTAGGACCTTTCTGTAGGGGAGCTAATCCTATATAGCCCATAGGTGGTTTAAGACGATAAAGCTATACAACCTATGTAATGGTCTTAAAGGAATGTTAAACCCGGTCCCTTTTCCTGGCATGGTAATATATATTTACTGTTATGTGCATAGATGGTTTTACTTGGTTTTATAAATGGTAGTATTTTATCCTTATCCTTAGATCATGCTAGCATTCACCTTCTAACCCATCTACTAGGGGTTTTATACCCACGTTATGCAGGAACCGAACGTTCTACTTCTCCTACATAGTGATTGGCCTGGGGACATCACTTGGACTGAAGTAGTAAGCTTTCATCTACTCGGAAGGCTCCATTTCATCTTATGGGCACGTTTAGACATTTTAGTTTTTTTTTGGATATTGGTTTTGGCTATTGTTGGGGGCAAGTCCAAACTATATTTTATTACAGTCTTAGTTAGAGGCTTTGTGGTACTTCTATTGGTTGGAATAGGCGAGATCAGTATTAGTGTTAGCCTTAGCATTGGTATTCGTATTAAGGCTGCATCATCGGACATAATTTCTTACTATTCCACTATATCTCATTTTAGGATTAATTGTATTATGTTTTGGAACTTATTTGGTTTTGGCTTGCTTTATGGCTTTTGGTAGGGTTTGGTATGGATGGATTGTTGGTATGGGATGGTTGGATTCGGTTGGGTTGTTCATGGTTGTGATCTTATCTTAGTGTCCTTATGTGAGATTTTGCAATATCTTGCTACATGCTCGAAATTCTGCCAACTTAGTGCAGGCGGTTGGAGGTTGGGTTGGGTGATGTTGGGTGAATTTATCCATTCTAGCACTACTATTCTAGATTATTTAGACTTGTTTTGAGGATGGTTCTTATGCTATATGTGTTAATAATGATATAAATGAGCAATTATGTGTCCAAGTATGTGTTTACAATGTTTATTGGTGTTTTCACACAAGTTTTGATTCAATTCGACCATTTAGAGTTCAACCGAGAAAACTAGTGTGACTATCTTGAGCTAGGTGTTTTTCTAGTCTATTTGTTTTGAGTTCTAATATGTTTTAATGAGTTGCTATTGTTTTTATTATGTGTTTATATGCGAAACAACTTAGTTATAATGTTCAAGGGTCAATTGGATCAAGAAAAGAGTGAAAACAATGAGTTAAAGGTCAATATGAATTTAGCCTATGCTTAGCTCGTGTTTCTAGTTCATCGGTGAGGATGTTGTGTTGTTTTGAGCTCTTAATTGATTTTTTTAATGATTTAGGATGCTTGGTGAATGGATTATGATGATATATTAAGGATATACAAGCTTCAAATCAAGTGGAAACAACTCAATAAGGCTCGGAATGCTCAACAAAAGCACAAGACGCAAGTTGGATGCAAGTTGGACCCCTGAAAAGTATTGGGCGAGTGCAGACTGTACAGATGGACAATAGATGATTTGAAACATCACTAGATTTAGAATAAGCCCAAGTTTTTGGAAATATGGCGCGTGTAGCTTAATTTGGAGTTTCCGGAGGCCCCGCGACACGTTGAAATAGCAAACAACTACTGGAATTTGACAGATTTTTTGACAATTGTGAATTTGCATGTCTCCATGTCGCGCCGATGCCCAAAATCAGGATAATTCTGCCCAGCTGAAGTAAAATATTGTGGAAACCAAATACAAGTCGGTTTATGACTTGTATACTATAAATATAACGTCTCAAACTCCGTTTTGATCATCTTGGGACGTCTTGGAAACCCTAGATCAACTTGGAACATCGTTGGAGGATACCACAACTTATTTTTATGTTTTGTCATTGTTTAATTTAGTATTTTTTATGGTTTGTTTCATCATTCCAAGGGATTGGATGATGAATATTTCTATTAAAGGCTAAAACCCTCTTTCCGGGGTTGAGACCAAGAACATGAATACTTTTTAATATTCTTTATTGTAGTTTTATTTTGGATTATCAATTGGGTTGTTATTAATTTTTTGAGCCTACTATTTTAATGATTAGCTACCATTAGAATAAATCTATATTTCTATGTGAATTCGGTAGGAAAATCATAGGATAGAACGAACAAATTAGGGAGCAAGGTTCTTATTCTTTTATAAAATAAGGGATTTGAATTAGCATCTAGGATAGGGATATACCTAGAAGCCTTGCTTGGTTCACTTGAAAGAAGACAACTTCATGAATCTAGAAGAATTTTTGTATCTCGGCGGGAGTTGTAGGTACAATGTTTACTAGATAGTTGATTTTAGGTCGGGAGACTAAAGTCGTAGCATAAACCTTGTGAATCAACAATCCGATAACCAACTAAACTGTGATTGGAATAGATATTTGTATGATTGTTCAAAATGCCTCAACCCTATATTTTCTTCCATTGATTGTCCCAAGTATTTTATTTTTACGCATTATTTATTTTATTTTTAATTTACAAAATTACAAACTCTCTCCTTGTTTACTTTTTCTCAATTAGTTAAACTAGAATTATATAGGCGGAAAACACAAGTCCCTGAGAGATCGATACTTGGGCTTCCTTGAAGCCACTATATTACTTGATAAGACCACGTACACTTGCGTGTGCGCTTGGGCGCTGTCAAGTTTTTGATGCCATTGCCGGGGACTTGTTATTAGACAACTATATTATTTTTAGTTTTTCTATATTGAGTTGTACATAGTTTTTGTTTAGTTTCTTTTTATTTTCCTATATTTCTATTTATTCTCACATTCTCCTTGAGATGTCAGCCTGGGATAAATGGTTTTCGAGTGATGATGATTCTTGTTATTTTTGTGGGGGACTATATCCTGAGGATTATTATTCAGATTTTCATGGAAGTGTGTCGACGGGACCTTGAAATTATGATGTGGATACTGTTCTATCTGAGGAAAAGGATGCAAATTGGTGTTTGGTTTGTGGTCAAAGTGATCATTCTGAAGATATGTGTGCTGTAAACCCCAATTGAATAATGTTTGTGGGCTATGATCAATTCCAAAATTATATAAACTGTTGCAATCGAACAGGGTTGACTCAGTCACAAATTCAATCATAGACCAACCAACATCAGTTTCAGCAGCAACAACTAAACATGCAGGCCACAACTCAAATGAGCCATTTGGAAGAGATGCTGAAACAACTTTTAGTATCTCAAACACAGTTGTTGGCAGATTTGAATATCCATTGTGAGGCTGTAGATCAAGAGTATATCCAACCGTTTGTAGAGAAAGTTGTTGATAATTTAAGAAAGTCTGAGTACTCAAAAACTGAAATTATTTAAAGTCTTAAGGAGTTACCAATGCCACCATGTCTACAGTGGCTAAGGGAAGAAGAATATGAGGAGGACATTAGCCAACTTGTGGAACAAACACAAGAATCGCAGTAACTCGATTGTCATCTTTATCTTAAGACTGAAATTGAGAAAGTGAATAAAAGTGAAGGTGTTGAGGATGGTGTAAATTATGAAGTAGGATTGGTTGGGCCTCACTCGAAGAACTTTTCCACATTATGTTTAGATGATGTCTTGTCTATGGAATCATTTAAAATAGTGGAAGAGTGTGAAGATGAGGAACAAGAATCTTATATTCTTGATTTTACATTGGATAATCTATATAAAAATACACCTCACCTTAAGGACGAGTGGTTTATCATGCATCATCCATTACTCGGTTCATTAATATCTATACCACCTCCATATGATCGAGGCAAAAAGATGGATGCGATGTTGGGGATGAATTTCATATCCTCAGGGTGGAGGAAAAAGTTGATTGGGTCATGCCGCAACACTAAATTAGGCGCTTCTTGGGAGGCAACTTAAGGTAAGTAGGTTTTATTTTCAGTTTTTAGTTTTTATTTCACGTAGTTTTTTGTTTTTGGTTGAGTCACAGGTTTATGGGAAGTCCGAGTACCGTAAACTTGAGCTTGAAGCATGGCAAAGATCAAGTGTGGGGTTCCATGGATCCCCTCTTTATGTGAAGATGCTACTAGCTAGGCCTAGAGGCCTCAGGGAGTATTTCTATTTCTTACTTTTAAAATTCACTTTGGGGACAAAGTAGATTTTTAAGTGTGGAGTGGGGAAATTCCCAAATTTTGACTCAATTTAAAACAAATTTAGGTTAGGAATAAGTGAGATATTCTTGTTGGTTCTATTTTTGATTACATGATGCAAGTGGGTTAGTTGAAAAAAAGTATGTTGATTGAGCGAATTACTATTTTTGAGACTTTTCGGCTCATGTTTTATGACTCTAGTATTTGTTGTCTTAATTTTGAATTCATGCTATTGTTTGGTTGGGAGTCTATGATGATTCTAGTGATTTAAGCATGTGCCATGTGTGTGTGAGGTATTTTTGTATATTCCTTATTGCATGTGATGTCTAGAACTTTCCTGGTGTGTGTGTGAAGTAAAATAAAGAGTGTGGGTGTAGGAGATGATTTAGGCATTTCTTTGATAGCCTTGTTTTATACATTCTTTTTACCTACCCTTGTGCATTATCCTAGTTAAACCCCATTGAGCCTTTAGCATTTTTTTGGTAGCCTTATATGTAGCCTAATCCCTTCTTTGATAAACCATAAGTTGATCCAAAAGGCTTCTAAGTGCTTTAATTGAAAAAATAATGAATTTGAGAAAGGAATTTGAGAAATTGAAGAAGAAAAAGGTGAAATTGATTCCCCAAGGTAATAGTTATTGGTGTATAATTGATGTGTAGTGTATGGTTGTGATATTATTTATTCTAAAAATATTGCCATGATTGTGAAAAAAGAGAAAAATTGATTATTGTGGTAGTAAACTATGAGTCCACCAAGTGTTTGTGAAAATGCTTAAAAGAGATGAAAAAAAAAAGATGGGTAGACAAAAGTGGTATAATTTGGTTGTTGGAGATTGGTTTTAAATGTATAATATAGTGTATTAATGCGCTTAGAGAGGTCAGTCATTATTCTTGGCTAAAATAGTTCTTACCTGTTCCTTAGCCTACATTACAACCCGAAAAATTCCTAATTGATCCTAAGATTTACATTCGACTATTAGTGGAACACTACACTAAGGGCAAGCTTATGGTTCATTATATGTAACTTGTGAATTCTTTGTGAGAGTGAGCGTAATTTGATTTTTCTACCCATTACATTATAAATTGCATTATTTTGAGTGATTGTGGGTAACTCTATTTTTGTGCGGGGCACATGTTTGTTGAATATGGGAGATTTGTAAGATGTCTTTAACTGAATTATATGCATGAGTTTTCTACTTGTGGAGTCCATTCTTGAGGCTAGGATGTTTTGGAAGTAGGATTCTTTAGCTTTCAATTGTGTATAACATGCTTAGTGTTGTAAACTTTCATTCGTGTAGTCATTGTAGTGCTAGATTGAGTGTCTTGCATGTAGTTGAAGTGTGGAGTCTCTTCAGCTCATGGGGTTTATAGTTAATAATTGTTCGAGGACGAACAAGGCTTTAAGTGTGGGGTGGTGATGTTGGGTGAATTTATGCATTCTAGCGCTACTATTCTAGCTTATTTAGACTTGTTTTGAGGATGATTATTATGCTATTTGTCTTAATAATGGTATAAATGAGCAATTATGTGTCCAAGTATGTGTTTACAATGTTTATTGGTGTTTCCACACAAGTTTTGATTCAATTCGACCAGTTAGAGTTTAATCGAGAAAACTAGTGTGACTAGCTTGAGCTAGGTGTTTTTATAGTCTATTTGTGTTGAGTTATAATGTGTTTTAATTAGTTACTATGGTTGTTATTATGTGTTTATATAAAAAAAAAATTATTTATAATGTTCAAGGGTCAATTGGATCAAGAAAATAGTGAAAACAATGAGTTAGAGCTAAATATGAATTTAGCCTATGCTTAGCTCGTGTTTCTAGTTCATCGGTGAGGATGTTGTGTTGTTTTTAGATCTTAATTGATGTGATTAATGTTTTAGGATTCATTTTTCATGGATTATGATGATATATTAAGGATATACAAGCTTTAAATCAAGGGGAAACAACTCAATAACGCTCGGAATGCTCAACAAAAGCACAATACGAAAGTTGGATGCAAGTTGGACCCCTGAAAAGTATTGGGCCAGTGCACACTGTACAGGTGTCCAATGGAGGATTTCAAAACATCACAGAATTTATAATAGGCCCAAATTTTTGTAAATATGGCGCGTGTAGCATAATTTGGAGTTTTCAGAGGCCCCGCGACACGTTGAAATAGCGAACAACTACTGGAATTTGACAGACTTTTTGACAATTGTGAATTGTCATGTCTTAGCGTCGCGCCGATGCCCAAAATCGGGATAATTCATCCCAGCTGAAGTAAAATAGCGTGGAAACCAAATACAAGTCGGTTTATGACTTGTATACAATAAATATAACGTCTCAAACTTCGCTTTGATCATCTAGGGACCTCTTGGAAACCTTAGATCAACTTGGAACATCATTGGAGGATATCACAACTTATTTTTAGGTTTTGTCATTCTTTAATTTAGTTTTTTTTATGTTTTTTATCATCATTCCAAGGGATTGGATGATGAATATTTCCATTAAAGGCTAAAAACTTCTTTCCGTGGTTTAGGCCAAGAACATGAATACTTTTTAATATTGTCTATTGTAGTTTAATTTTTGATTATCAATTGGGTTGTTCTTAATTTCTTGAGCCTACTATTTTAATGATTATCTACCATTAGAATAAATGTATATTTCTATGTGAATCCAGGAGGAGAATCATAGGATAGACCAAAGAATTATGGAGCAAGGTTCTTATTCTTTTATAAAATAAGGGATTTGAATTAGCATCCAGGATAGGGATATACCTAGAAGCCTTGCTTGGTTCACTCGCTAGAAGACAACTTCATGAATCTAGAAGAATTTTTGTATCTCTACGGGAGTTGTAGGTACAATGTTTACTAGATAGAAGATTTGAAGTCAGGAGATTAAAATCATAGCATAAACCTTGCAAATCAACAATCTGATAACCAACGAAACTTCGATAGAATAAAGATTTGTATGATTTTTCAAAATGACTCAACCCTGGGTTTTCTTCCATTGATTGTCCCAAGTATTTTATTTTTACGCATTATTTATTTTAGTTTTAATTTGTAAAATTACAAACTCTCTCCTTGTTTACTTTTTCTCAATTAGTTAAACAAGAATTAGATAGGCGGCGAACGCAAGTCCGTGAAATATTGATACTTGGGCTTCCTTGAAGACACTATATTACATTATAAGACCACGTACGCTTGCTTGTGCACTTGGGCACTGTTATTGGGTAACAGTGGTGGTCTATGGTCCTAGTCAGACTTGAGATGCCTATTTCGACAAGGCCTTCGGTCGGGTTGGGTCTTGATACTAACCTGAGAGATGAGATCAAGTCCCTCTCCTTTTCTAGTGAATATTTAAACTTGTTCAAGTTACATTTGTTGACTTTCAAAGATGTTCCCATTAGTGTATATCATAATCTCTGCATACTCCCCTTTTTATTTCGAACTTTGTTCCTAAAACAGGTCTGGGGACCGGGTCCCGTACTTGACTTTATTCAAGATGCTAAATCTTCTCCTTCTAATATGAATTTCCTAGGGATCAGGTCCTTGAGAATCAAGACTTATCTGCATTTTTCATCCTTTTGGTCATCCTTTTCATCACCACCAAGGATCAATAATTTTCCTGACTAATTAGGAACTATATGTACCTCTTATATCAACCCACAAAATTCCTTTTCAGTTCATTCTCCAAAGTATTTTCATTTCATCACATCAATAGTTCATTCAAGGGCTTCTTTTTGAACACAAGATTCACACGCCTCTTTTTTGAATATCAGCTTTTACAAGCTAAGGACTAGGTCCTTTAGATCACTTTTCACAATAAGACACCTTTACCAAAAATGTCTTGAAATAGAGAACATAGTCAGACCTTTCATCATTGAGATTTGAACCCTTTAAATCAATGAGCTATTCATGACTGTAATCCCCTTCCCATGCCTAGAATCATAATCATAAGTTAGACTTGGGAACCCACTTAAGTTTGAGTTCCCAGTAAGAGGATAATGGTTTGATCAAATTCTGATTAGACAATCCAGGTAGTGATAGCTTCCTCTTCACCCTTTTTAGAGACTCAAAGACCTTAGGATGTGCATTCGTCTACTAAATATATTTACTATTCCTTTATTATGCTTAAAGCTAGTGCTGGCATATTTATTTCAAATGTCCATATCTTCTATGATGAGTGCATAAGAGTTTGTTCCCTTTGCTTCTATCACCATGAATAGCCTTTCCCTTACACTCAACAAGTTGGGTTTTATCTTGATATCCCAAACCTGTACTATTATTAACACCTTGACTGGTCATGTCAGAAAGGATTAGTGAGGAAGTAGTCCATTTAATAGATTTTTTCAACTTTTCCTTCAAGTGGACCAGGTCCTTCTCGAACTTTTCATTCCCGTAAAAGGCATCCATAAGGTATTTTTGACAATTCCTCAGCCTTTCCTGATGATCTATCTTAAACCTTGTAGCTTTTTTCTTCTCTTTTTCATCTACCTCATTTACCTTATTCATATTACTCACTTAACTCAGATTTTTAGATTTTACTTTAGTGAACAACTTTTTAGTTTCAGAATTTTGTAAAGTTAAGGCAATCATTTTATGCTCTTGATTCTCTACTTTTTCTTCTAAGGCATTCTTGTCCACAGTTAGTTCACATAGCGAGTCAATCAAGACACTAGCAAGACTTTTTATCTTTCTAGTTGTATAATTATCTAGATTCTCCTAAATATTAGAAAGAGTTACCTCTTTTTCATCCTCTACATTTTCCATGAATGCAAATAGGGAGTCATAGATAACTTGAGTTTTTCCCACTGCAAGCATAGAAACGTCTCTAGTCCTTTCGTCTTCACCTGATTCATTGGAATAGTCTCCCCATGCTGCTAGAGATTCCTTTACAACGTATTCAACTGCTTCATTTCTTCTTGAATTATTAGGGACATGGTCCCTATTCTTTCATTTGTCATAATCATTCTTAAGGTAATCCACATTGTGCATGGGACAGTCCTCAATGAAATGCTTAGGACCTCCACATTTTTGACAAACCTCAACATTACCTTCTTTTTTGTTGTTGCTTCCTATTCTTTGAAACTGACCACATTTTTTCATAGAACTAATATTTATTTTATATAGATAGGTGACCACAGTATCATCTTCATCTAGATCATGTTTTGAAGCTTTTAATACTAAGGTTTTTTATCTTTTTGCTTCTTTCTTCTCTTGTCCTTGCAGCTTCTAGAGCTCATGAGTCTTTAGGTTTCCAATAAGTTCATTCATGGTGTGGGTTTTCAGGTTCCATTCTTCTGTTATGGAATCCACTTTGCTTTCCCATGACTTAGGAAGAACACCAAGAATTTTTCTCACTTGTTTGTACATTGAAATCACTTCTCCTCAGCAATGAATCTCATTTGTGATTGAAGTGAATCTTATTTCCATTTCTTGGATAGTTTTTTTTGTCATGGTGAAGGTTTCATACTGAATAGTCAGCATGTCTAATTTAGAATCCTTCACATCAGTGTACCTTTATGCGCATTGCTCAAGTTGTCCTAGATCTCTTTGGCATTTTTACAAGTTGAGATCCCTAAATATATTAATCAGGCCCTATTCCACAAACTAATAATTTCTTGGCCTTGTAGTTTTTTTCAATCTTCCTTCTATCTTCTTCATTGAATTCCCTCCTACATTTTAAAACCATTTTATAATATCTCATTCTTTGACTTATTTTATTTGAACATGAGTACCATTGATAAGTATGCCCATAAGTTTACGATCTTCAGCCATACTGAAGTCAAACATCCTGGTTTTCAACCACCCATAATACTGCCCATTGAATCTTGGTGGTCTAATGGTATATTTCCCTTTTTCTAGATTAGGTGGAGAAGCCATGCTTATCCAAGACACTCTAGGCGTAAACCTTTTAGAGTGAACATGATCCGATACTAATTGTTGAAACCCTTGAGGGTTACACCACACAGTGAGGGACCAGGTCCCTCAAAATCAATTACAGGAAAATAAATACTAATCATGGTAGAAAACAAAACATAGTACATGAAGAGTAAAAACAAATAGATTTTTACGAGGAAACCCCGAAATAGGAAATCCACGACATTCCCTTACAAGGACCAAAGAAATCAACTATAATTAACCTCTTGATTACAGTCTAGATTTCATCCTACCTCTAGGCTCGTTTTGATTATATCAACTCTACTAGAAGCTCATCTTGGTAACTCTACTAAGCATCATCTCTATTGATTAACTTTACTAAGCAACTAACTTAAGTAACTCCACCTAAGCTCCTCTCTCAAAGAGAAAACATGACATTAATATTATAGTTTGAGTAATTCTTTTAAAAATTAGTACTCAATAACACTCACTCATTCTTTAAGCATACTACAAAGATAAGAACATAAGCAATGATTGAGCAAACTTGTAATTGAGTTTTTCCTAACTCTCTTTGATCTCTAAGATTTTGCAAGAACTACTTGATGAAAGGTGTCTCTTTTATTTTATAGATGAGTGATGATTAGGCATGAAAGATCATTAGACAAGCTATCCTAATCAATACAAAATAGCACCTGCAATTTTGTTACACAAAAGGACAAAACTATGCAGACAGTGTGTGCCAGCTGTACTGAATCTTGTACATATAGCACCTCATACATTGAATCTGGCCCTAGCAAAGTAGCCTAACCTTCTTAAAACTAACCAATAGGAAATCTACACCTTTTTCCATAAAGTGCCTCAAATGGAGCCATCCAAATACTAGAGCAATAGTCATTGTTTTAGGAAAACACAATCATAGGTATGCAGTTATCCCTCAACATGTTTCAATTTATAAATTATTGTTTCAAATGTGGGAAGGCCAAAAATAAAAGTTTCAAAATCTCAAAGTCATAAAATGGCTAATCTCTTGTACTTAGTTTGAAATAAATTCCTTTAAGACTTTTAAACATGAGATGTATAGCTGAAAACTTGTCTGGGATCTTGAGGGGTATTACATCTATAGTATCATGTAATAACATTCATTCATTCATTTAGTTTAGTTCATGCATCAGTCACAGATTCAGATATTAAGCAATGATTCAGCTCATAAGTGTTCAGTGAATAATCTTAGTTTTCATAGTATTTTCAGCTCAGTCAATTTTATTAGAGGTTGAATGATCCCAAAGGGGAGATATTGTAATACCTCAAAAGAAACAATATATAGACCCATACAAATATAGGCCATTTAATTAGTTTTCCACTGAGCCATTTAATTAGTTTTCCACTGCCACAAGTCTCTCCTTAATTCGATATCGTGGCAAAAAGTTATGCAATTTTTCTTAAGTGTCAGTCACCTGCTAGTGATGATGACTCACGTGATGACCTATATTACAGGACGTAATGAGTAGTTATATGGAGTCCTGGTCACAGTAGAAAGGAACGTCAGATTTTAGCCCAAGGGTAACAGTTCGACCTCATGACTTGTTATTAGTGAGAACGAATTGTAGGGTGGACTCGTAACCATAATAGAAAAAATCCCAAAAATAGAGTCTCAAACCACGATTACCCCTAAGGACTCGTGATCAGACATAATGAGGTGTTAGGAGGGAAAGTTGTTCACTTAATAGTGAAGGCAAAGAGTTCAAGACCTAAAGTAATGACTCATACCATAAGTCCTAACCAGTCGTAATGAGTCATAAGGTGAGTCACGACGAATGGAATAGAAATTCCTGCACGTTTTTTATAGGGCTTTTTGGAAAATTCCAGCCTCATTTTTCCCAAACCTACATTGTTTAAGCCTCCAAAAACATAAGTCATCAAGGGTAAACATTACTATAACCTGTCATAAACCCCAAAATCATATCACATAGCAAAAGAGAAGCATTCACTCCCTCTCCCAAATAAAGTTAGGGTTCTTTTAGAGTAAGATATATACCAAGTATTTCTCCAAGGAATTTTCTCTTATGTATGTGGGGTTTCATTAGTGGGTACCTTCCACCCATTGAGTCCAAAGAACTCCCTAAATTTACAAGAAAAATTCCCTTGCCTATTGAATTTGTGATCCAGGTCAAATATGAGTTTCTTAACTCTTCACCCTTTTTAGAGACTCAAAGCCCTTAGGATGTGCATTCTCCTACTAAATATTTTTAGTATTCCTTTATTATGCTTAAAGCTAGTGCTGGCATATTTCTTTCAAATGTCCATATCTTCTCTGATGAGTGCATAAGTGTTTTTTCCCTTTGCTTCTATCACCATGAATAGACTTTCCCTTAGACTCAACAAGTTGGGTTTTATCTTGATATCCCAAACCTCTACTATTATTAACACCTTGACTGGTCATGTCAGAAAGGATTAGTGAGGAAGTAGTCCATTTAACTGATTTTTTCAACTTTTCTTTCAAGTGGACCAGGTCCCTCTCGAACTTTTCATTCCCGTAAAAGGCATCCATTAGGTATTTTTGAGACTTCCTCAGCCTTTCCTGATGATCTATCTTAAACCTTGTAGCTTTTTTCTTCTCTTTTTCATCTACCTCATTTACCTTATTCATATTACTCACTAAACTCAGATTTTTAGATTTTACTTTAGTGAACAACTTTATAGTTTCAGCATTTTGTAAAGTTAAGGCAATCATTTTATGCTCTTGATTCTCCACTTTTTCTTCTAAGGCATTCTTGTCCACAGTTAGTTCACATAGCGAGTCAATCAAGACACTAGCAAGACTTTTTATCTTTCTAGTTGTATAATTATCTAGATTCTCCTAAATATTAGAAAGAGTTACGTCTTTTTCATCCTCTACATTTTCCATGAATGCAAATAGGGAGTCATAGATAACTTGAGTTTTTCCCACCACAAGCATAGAAACGTCTCTAGTCCTTTCGTCTTCACCTGATTCATTGGAATAGTCTCCCCATGCTGCTAGAGATTCCTTTACAACGTATTCAACTGCTTCATTTCTTCTTGAATTATTAGGGACATGGTCCCTATTCTTTCATTTGTCATAACCATTCTTAAGGTAATCCACTTTGTGCATGGGATAGTCCTCAATGAAATGCTTAGGACCTCCACATTTTTAACAAACCTCAACATTACCTTCTCTTTTGTTGTTGCTTCCTATTCTTTGAAACTGACCACATTTTTTCATGGAACTAATATTTCTTTTATATAGATAGGTGACCACAGTATCATCGTCATCTAGATCATGTTTTGAAGCTTTTAATACTAAGGATTTTTATCTTTTTGCTTCTTTCTTCTCTTGTCCTTGCAGCTTCTAGAGCTCATGAGTCTTTAGGTTTCCAATAAGTTCATTCATGGTGTGGGTTTTCAGGTTCCATTCTTCTGTTATGGAATCCACTTTGCTTTCCCATGACTTAGGAAGAACACCAAGAATTTTTCTCACTTGTTTGTACATTGAAATCACTTCTCCTCAGCAATGAATCTCATTTGTGATTGAAGTGAATCTTGTTTCCATTTCTTGGATAGTTTTTTTTTTCATGGTGAAGGTTTCATACTGAATAATCAGCATGTCTAATTTAGAATCCTTCACATCAGTGTACCTTTATGCGCATTCCTCATGTAGTCCCAGATCTCTTTGGCATTTTTACAAGTTGAGATCCCTAAATATATTAATCAGGCCCTATTCCACAAACTAATAATTTATTGGCCTTGTAGTTTTTTTCAATCTTCCTTCTATCTTCTTCATTGAATTCCCTCCTACTTTTTAAAACCATTTTATAATATCTCATTCTTTGACTTATTTTATTTGAACATGAGTACCATTGATAAGTATGCCCATAAGTTTACGATCTTCAGCCATACTGAAGTCAAACATCCTGGTTTTCAACCACCCATAATACTGCCCATTGAATCTTGGTGGTCTAATGGTATATTTCCCTTCTTCTAGATTAGGTGGAGCAGCCATGCTTATCCAAGACACTCTAGGCATAAACCTTTTAGAGTGAACATGATCCGATACTAATTGTTGAAACCCTTGAGGGTTACACCACACAGTGAGGGACCAGGTCCCTCAAAATCAATCACAGGAAAATAAATACTAATCATGGTAGAAGACAAAACATAGTTCAGGAAGAGTAAAAACAAATAGATTTTTACGAGGAAACCTCGAAATAGGAAATCCACGACTTTCCCTCACAAGGACCAAAGAAATCAACTATAATTAACCTCTTGATTACAGTCTAGATTTCATCCTACCTCTAGGCTTGTTTTGATTAAATCAACTCTACTAGAAGCTCATCTTGGTAACTCTACTAAGGATCCTCTCTATTGATTAACTTTACTAAGCAACTAACTTAAGTAACTCTACCTAAGCTCCTCTCTCAAAGAGAAAACAAGACATTAATATTATAGTTTGAGTAATTCTTTTAAAAATTAGTACTCAATAACACTCACTCATTCTTTAAGCATACTACAAAGATAAGAACATAAGCAATGATTGAGCAAACTTGTAATTGAGTTTTTCCTAACTCTCTTTGATCTCTAAGATTTTGCAAGAACTACTTGATGAAAGGTGTCTCTTTAATTTTATAGATGAGTGATTATTAGGCATGAAAGATCATTAGACAAGCTATCCTAATCAATACAAAATAGCACCTGCAATTTTGTTACACAAGAGGACAAAACTATGCAGACAATGTGTGCCAGCTGTACTGAATCTTGTACATATAGCACCTCGTACATTGAATCTGGCCCTAGCAAAGTAGCCTAACCTTCTTAAAACTAACCAATAGGAAATCTACACCTTTTTCCATAAAGTGCCACAAATGGAGCCATCCAAATACTAGAGCAATAGTCATTGTTTTAGGAAAACACAATCATAGGTATGTAGTTATCCCTAAACATGTTTCAATTTATAAATTATTGTTTCAAATGTGGGAAGGCCAAAAATAAAAGTTTCAAAATCTCAAAGTCATAAAATGGCTAATCTCTTATACTTAGTTTGAAATAAATTCCTTTAAAACTTTTAAACATGAGATGTATAGCTGAAAACATGTCTGGGATCTTGAGGGGTATTAAATCTATAGTATCAAGTAATAACATTCATTCATACATTTAGTTTAGTTCATCCATCAGTCACAGATTCAGATATTAAGCAATGATTCAGCTCATAAGTGTTCAGTGAATAATCTTGGTTTTCATAGTATTTTCAGCTCAGTCAATTTTATTAGAGGTTGAATGATCCCAAAGGGGAGATATTGTAATACCCCAAAAGCAACAAGATCTAGACCCATACAAATATAGGCCATTTAATTAGTTTTCCACTGCGCCATTTAATTAGTTTTCCACTGCCACAAGTCTCTCCTTAATTCGATATCGTGGCAAAAAGTTATGCAATTTTTCTTAAGTGTCAGTCACCTGCTAGTGATGATGACTCATGTGATGACAAATGTCCATATCTTCTATGATGAGTGCATAAGAGTTTGTTCCCTTTGCTTCTATCACCATGAATAGCCTTTCCCTTAGACTCAACAAGTTGGGTTTTATCTTGATATCCCAAACCTCTACTATTATTAACACCTTGACTGGTCATGTCAGAAAGAATTAGTGAGGAAGTAGTCCATTTAACTGATTTTTTCAACTTTTCATTCAAGTGGACCAGGTCCCTCTCGAACTTTTCATTCCCGTAAAAGGCATCCATAAGGTATTTTTGAGAATTCCTCAGCCTTTCCTGAAGATCTATCTTAAACCTTGTAGATTTTTTATTCTCTTTTTCGTCTACCTCATTTACCTTATTCATATTACTCACTAAACTCAGATTTTTAGATTTTACTTTAGTGAACAACTTTTTAGTTTCAGAATTTTGTAAAGTTAAGGCAATCATTTTATGCTCTTGATTCTCTACTTTTTCTTCTAAGTCATTCTTGTCCACAGTTAGTTCACATAACGAGTCAATCAAGATACTAGAAAGACTTTTTATCTTTCTAGTCGTATAATTATCTAGATTCTCCTTAATATTAGAAAGAGTTACCTCTTTTTTATCCTTTACATTTTCCATGAATGCAAATAGGGAGTCAAAGATAACTTGAGTTTTTCCCACTGCAAGCATAGAAACGTCTCTAGTCCTTTCGTCTTCACCTAATTCATTGGAATAGTCTCCCCATGCTGCTAGAGATTGCTTTACAACGTATTCGACTGCTTCCTTTCTTCTTGAATTATTAGGGACATGGTCCCTGTTCTTTCATTTGTCATAATAATTCTTAAGGTAATCCAGTTTTTGCATGGGACAGTCTTTAATGAAATGCTTAGGACCTCCACATTTTTGACAAACCTCTACATTACCTTCTCTTTTGTTGTTGCTTCCTATTCTTTGAAACTGACCACATTTTTTCATGGCACTAATATTTCTTTTTTATAGATAGGTGACCACAGTATCATCTTCATCTGTATCATGTTTTGAAGCTTTTAATACTAAGGATTTTTATCTTTTTGCTTCTTTCTTCTGTTTTCCTTGCAGCTTCTAGAGCTCATGAGTCATTAGGTTTCCAATAAGTTCATTCATTGTGAGGGTTTTCAGGTTCCTTTCTTCTGTTATGGAATCCACTTTGCTTTCCCATGACATAGGAAGAACACCAAAAAAAATTCTCACTTTTTTGTACATTAAAATAACTTCTCCTAAGCAATGAATATCATTTGTGATTGAAGTGAATCTTGTTTCAATTTCTTGGATAGTTTCTTTTTTTTCATGGTGAAGGTTTCATACTGAGTAGTCAGCATGTCTAATTTCGAATCCTTCACATCAGTGTGCCTTTATGTGCATTCCTCAAAAAGTCCCAGATCTCTTTGGCATTTTTACAAGTTGAGATCCCTAAATATATTCATCAGGCCCTATTCCACAGACTAATAATTTATTGGCCTTGTAGTTTTTCTCAATGTTCCTTCTATCTTCTTCATTGAATTCCCTCCTGCTTTTTAAAACCATTTTATAATATCTCATTCTTTGACTTATTTTATTTGAACATGAGTACCATTGATAAGTATGCCCATAAGTTTACGATCTTCAGCCATACTGAAGTCCAACATCCTGGTTTTCAACCACCCATACTACTACCCATTGAATCTTGGTGGTCTAATGGTATTTTTCCCTTCTTCTAGATTAGGTGGAGCAGCTATGCTTATCCAAGACACTCTAGGCGTAAACCTTTTAGAGTGAACATGATCCGATACTAATTGTTGAAACCCTTGAGGGTTACACCACACAGTGAGGGACCAGGTCCCTCAAAATTAATCACAGGAAAATAAATACTAATCATGGTAGAAGACAAAAGATAGTACAGGAAAAGTAAAAACAAATATATTTTTACGAGGAAACCCCGAAATAGGAAATCCACGGCTTTCCCTCACAAGCACCAAAGAAATCAACTATAATTAACCTCTTGATTACAATATATATTCCAGCCTACCTCTAGGATCGTTTTGATTATATCAACTCTACTAGAAGCTCATCTTGGTAACTCTACTAAGGATCCTCTCTATTGATTAACTTTACTCAGCAACTAACTTAAGAAACTCTACCTAAGCTCCTCTCTCAATGAGAAAACAAGACATCAATCTTATATTTTGAGTAATTCTTTTAAAAATTAGTACTCAATAACACTCACTCATTCTTTAAGCATACTACAAAGATAAGAACATAAGCAATGATTGAGCAAATTTGTAATTGAGTTTTTCCTAACTCTCTTTACTCTCTAAGATTTTGCAAGAACTACTTGATGAATGGTGTCTCTTTTATTTTATAGTTGAGTGATGATTAGGCCTGAATGATCATTAGACTAGCTATCCTAATCAATACAAAATAGCACCTGTAATTTTATTACACAAGAGGACAAAACTGTGCAGACAATGTGTGCCAGCTGTACTGAATCTTGTACATCGAGGGACCTGGTCCCTTACAGTTAGTTGCTCACCATTAAAACTATATATAGCGCCTCATACATTGAATCTGTCCCTAGCAAAGTCGCCTAACCTTCTTAAAACTAACCAATAGGAAATCTACACCTCTTTCCATAAAGTGCCTCAAATGGAGCCATCTAAATACTAGAGCAATAGTCATTGTTTTAGGAAAACTAAATCATAGGTATGTAGTTATCCCTAAACATGTTTCAATTTATAATCTATTGTTTCAAATGTGGGAAGGCCAAAAATAAAAGTTTCAAAATCTCAATGTCATAAAATGGCTAATCTCTTATACTTAGTTTGAAATAAATGCCTTTAAGACTTTTAAATATGAGATGTATAGCTGAAAACTTGTCTGGGATCTTGAGGGGTATTAAATCTATAGTATCATGTAATAACATTCATTCATACATTTAGTTTAGTTCATGCATCAGTCACAGATTAAGATATTAAGCCATGATTCAGCTCATAAGTGTTCAATGAATAATCTTAGTTTTCACTTGTATTTTCATCTCAGTCAATTTTATTAGAGGATGAATGATCCCAAAGGGGAGATATTGTAATACCCCAAAAGCAACAAGATCTAGACCCATAAAAATATAGGCCATTTAATTAGTTTTCCACTGCGCCATTTAATTAGTTTTCCACTGTCACAAGTCTCTCCTTAATTCGATATCGTGGCAAAAAGTTATGCAATTTTTCTGAAGTGTCAGTCACCTGCTAGTGATGACCTATTACAAGAAGTAATGAGTAGTTATATGGAGTCCTGGTCACAGTAGAAAGGAACGTCAGATTTTATCCCAGGGGTAACAGTTCGACCTCACGACTTGTTATTAGTGAGAACAAATTGTAGGGTGGACTCGTAACCATAATAGAAAAAAGCCCAAAAATAGAGTCTCAAACCACGATTACCCCTAAGGACTCGTGATCAGATATAATGAGGTGTTAGGAGGGAAAGTTGTTCACTTAATAGTGAAGGCACAGAATTCATGACCTAAAGTAATGACTTATACCATAAGTCCTAACCAGTCGTAATGAGTCATAAGGTGAGGCATGACGACTGGAATAGAAATTCCTGCACGTTTTTTATAGGGCTTTTTGGAAAATTCCAGCCTCGTTTTTCCCAAACCTACATTGTTTAAGCCTCCAAAACATAAGTTATCAAGGGTAAACATTACGCTAACCTGTCATAAACCCCAAAATCATATCACATAGAAAAAGAGTAGCATTCACTCCCTCTCCCAAATAATGTTAGGGTTCTTTAAGAGTAAGATATATACCAAGTATTTCTCCAAGGAATTTTCTCTTATGTATGTGGGGTTTCATTAGTGGGTACCTTCCACCCATTGAGTCCTAAGAACTCCCTAAATTTACAAGCAAAATTCCCTTGCCTTTTGAATTTGTGTTCTAGGTCAAATATGAGTTTCTTTACTCTTCATAGTTCATGTTTATAATTAGACCATGTGTATGTTCTTTCCATGAGACTATTGATTCCCCACATTTAAATCTATTATTTTCCCATCAAAACAACTTGTTTAGTTAATGGCCTAGAATTTAGAAACTTTCTTATTACATTTAGTAAATACTATCATGTTTAGTTGTACTAGTCAGAGCTGGTGTGTTACCAGGAAATTTAACATACATCAGTTTACATATTCATGACTACTTCAGTTTGTGCAGGTATGATTATTTTAAAAATATAATGACTTGAGCATATCGGTTATCAATTCATGTTTTACTTATACATTTGTGTTTGTTCAAAAGTGAGTAGTCCTTTGCACTGAATGAATGCAAGGATAAAGGATCACCTTCCAATTAAGGACTGAGAAGCTTATAAGAAGTCCCTAATTTCAAGAACTATGGTTCTATAGTAGGTTATGAGGGGTCACCCACCATTTGATGACTAACTCCTTAGTTCTCCGGGATATAAGTTTAGTGGATCCACGTCAGCCTGTGTTGGTACCTTCGGAAAGGTACCGATATCCTTCTAATTGGGGTTATAGGTTAGAACCTGATTAGCTCATCTTAGGGCATTTCGGTTACTGTTAGCTCCAAAAATACATAGTTTGGTATAAATTTATGTTCAGTTCAGGCTTTCTTGACCAAGTGTTCAGTAATCAGTTTTTCAGTTTATCCAGCATATGTTCATACATGGTCTTGCATTCAGTTTACATTTCCATGCATTCATGTCCAGTTATACTATTTAGTTTCTAATATTTCATACTCAGTCCATTCAAAGTGTTGACCGCATACTTTTTTTGTGATATAATATCGCATAATATAGTTTTGGACGCTCAGTACTCGAACCGCGTGTAGTTTATTCTAGTATCAGTAAGAAAAATTTATGGTGAGTCCTCATCATTGTAGTACTATTTATTAGTCTACTATTTCACTATTTAAATTTATTTTCATTTGGTGAAGTTAGTTAGGGGTTTGTCCTAATAACTCATTCTAGTTAGAGGGTTTCAGAATGTTAGATATGTTTTCAATTTTTTGTGTATTTTTATAAGGTATTTTTATTTATTTTATTATTATTTATTTCCATGTTACTTATAGCTCCGCTTCCCCCCAACATCTTATTGTTTAATTCTATATTCATAGCATGTGCCGGGCCATGGGTTAGCTTAAGTGACACTTGGGTCGATTAAGTGAATGTCTTTTAAGCAAGCTGGCTTAACCATCTGAGTGTCTCTTTAGAGATAGTCATCTCGCTTAAGTGAGTGTCGCTTAAGTGGAATTAATCCCACTTAAATGATACGTGCAGATGGGGTGGGTATCTCTAAAGCTGCACTTGGCTGCTTAAGTGGCCCAGTGTCTAACAAAGTGACCCCTGGGTAATATATATATATACCCCTTTCTCAACTTTCCTTCCATTTTTCACACTTGGATCTTGGGGTTTTAGAGTTTTTTAGTTATTTCTCTATTTTCAAGATTGGGTAAGCTCCAAATCCCTATTTTAATTATTTTTCTTCGATTATTGTCATTTAAAGCTTGTTAAAACTCGATTTCAAAAGTAAAAATCAGGAATTTTTTCTTGGTAAGACTAAATTAGTAATTCTTATATTTAAACCCCTATTTACACTTGGGTTTTATTCTATGGGTTTCTTTAAAATTGGGTAATATATATTTGAACAAAATATCGATTTTACCCTTCTATTTCGATAACCCATTTCAAGGGTCCATCTTGACCCTTAATCAAAAATGGAAATATGGGTATGGTTGGATTCCTGTTGAAACATAGATTATATATTTATATCTTTTAGTTGATCTCGAGTCTATTCATAAGGAGAATGCTTTGTGTAGAAGGCTTTTGCACCCAGTTTTCTTTATTCGTGGTAGTATATGGCTTAACTTTCTTCAGACTAGGATGGGTATTTAATGTTGATATAAAACCACATTATGGGTGTGAGAACTAATCACGAAAATGACATTATTACTATTTTATACTTGTGTGGGGGTGTATGTTGTTGTTATATAGTGGTTTTGAGACAGTACTTTCTTTGTGTGACCATGTGGGTTCTTATATGATATTGTTAGCCTGGTATATACATAATCGGTTGTTTCCTTCTTGGAGGAAAATGTCTAAGATGGTATTTAAGTAGTATTAAATAGCCTATTGTATATCTTTCCCCATTGGTGTATGGACTATATTAGATTCATGGATGGTTGACATGTTTAGGCGATTTTTGGCTCACATGCTTGGTATATTGGTTGGATTTTGAAATTCTCATTCTGGTTGGTTGTGCAAATTTGACACGTATACGCAAGTGTATGTGGTCTACCAAGTAGTAAAGTGGCCTTAAAGAAAGCCAAGTATCGATCCCACAGGGACTTGCTCTAACAACTATTCAATTCTAGTTTAACTTTTAAGATTAATTTGATGCAAAGGTAACCAAAAGAGAATTTGTAATGTGTAAACTAAAGAAAAGTAAATAATGCATAAATTAAAGTCTTGGAACAATAAATGGAGTAAAGACCAGTATTAAAGAACTTTGAACAATCATACGATATTATTAAACTGCATTCGTTAACTTGCTTATTTTGGTTGTTGATTCGTGTGGTTAATTGCATGATCATGGTCTCCCGGACTCTAACCGTTTACCTAATTTGGAAATTACAACTACATCATTGAGCGGGAATGTAATAATCTAATTAAATTATTAAAGCTATCATCCTACCTTTGTATCAAGTGAGGCATTTAAGTACATCTCCATCCCAGACGCTAATTTGAATTCCTTATTTTATAAAAGAATACATACCCTACTTTGTTAATTTCCATCTTCTATCGCCCAATTCTCTCTCCCGAGATCACGCGGGTGACAATATATATATTTTTTGGGTGATCAATCCATCAAATAATTAAATCAAGAATAAACAAAAAACCAATAATGATAAGCAAATTAAACAAATTTAATCCAAAATAATAGTACTCATGTTCTTGGCTTTAACCCCGGAAAGAAGGTGTTTAGCCAATAATATTCATAATCACAATCCAAATTGTTGAACACATGTTATGATATAATTAAATGATAAATAAAAAAATTATAAAACCTAAATTACGTGGAACCTCCTCCTCTTTAATCTCCACTACCGTCACAAAATTGTCCAAAGGTCTTCCCAAAATTATGTGTAACGTGTGTATATATAATAAAGTATTCTTAATACTTGTAGGATTAAGGGAATGCACGTGATCCAAGATAATTCCCTCAAGATTCCCACATAGGAAATATATTATATTGTTATTGTGAATAATCTTTATCTGTGTCAGCAAAGAATTGAATTTTTTGTAAGGCATGGACACAGTGATGCATTGTGTCGACCTGTGTGTTGGGTACATCAACGCGGCATGTTGTTCATAGCATTTCTGGACTGGCGTGTTGCCTTGAAATCGCGTTGGCTCACTAGAATTAGCCTCCAAAATATTGAGTAAGTGTTGAACGTCCCTCCTTTTTCCCATTCCTTTTGTGGTGTATTTCCGATAAATTTCTGTACTTTAAATCATCAATATATCACAATATTAAGCTCACAAATCTTCCTACATCATCCCACACCACAAATTAGAGATCATAACAAAAAAATATCCTCAATGATGAATCAAAACAAGAGGTAAAATAAGGCTAATCTCCATGATCTTCACTTATTATTCAAACTCTTAACTTAATCAAATTGAACCTTGAACATTCCCAACAAGTTATTCCACATATAATTACACCATTAAAACAAATTTGGAACCTTTTAAACATAATAGAATCCAATGAAACCAACTAGACAGACACCCAGCTCAAGCTAGTACACTACTTTTCCTGGTTGAACTCTAAATGACTCAATTATATACAAACTTTTTTGGAAAAATCATTGAACAATGTAAATATGTACTTGGACACTTACATGCTTATTTATATTATATTAACACATAAATAACACGAATTGTCCTCAAAACAAGAATAATTAAGCTAGAATAGTCACACTAGAGTGCATAAATACACCCAACATCACCACCGCATACTTAAATCCTTGTTTGTCCTCGAACAACTCTTTACTCTAAGAATCATCAGTTGAGGAGACTCTACATATCTACAAAATGAAAGAAACTCAATCTAATACTACAATGACTACATGGAACACAAGTTTCTACACAAAGCACGTCATTTACACTATTGATAACTCCTGAACACTACTCCAAAATATCCTAGCCTCAAGATTTGACTCACCAATTGGAAAACTCACGCATATTTCTCAATAAAGGACATCATACAAATCACCCACATTCATCAAACATGTGCCCCTCACAAAAAGAGAGTTACCCATAATCACTCTCATAAAAGCATTTTATAACATGATGGGTACAAGAATTAAATAACGCTCACTCTCACAAGGAATTCACAAGTTATACACAATGAACCATAGGCTTGACCTTAGTGTAGTACTCCACTAATATCAGAATATAAAGCTTGGGATCAATTACGTCTTTTTCAGATTGTAATGTAGGATAAGGGACGGGTGGAAACTATTAGTGAATAGTGAATAACCTCTCTAAGATCTTTAATACACTACATCAAACATTTAAAACCGATCTCCAACAACCAAATTACACCTTTTCCATCCACCCATATCCTTTGTCATGCCCCATCTCTTTTAAGCATTTTCACAAACATATGGTGGAAGTATTATTTATTACCACATGAATTTTTTTTCTTTTTCTTTCATTTTCTTTTTCACAACCATCGTAATATATTTATCTCAATATCTATCACAACCAACCAACACACATCAATCATCAACACTAATAACTATTACCTTGGGACATCAATTTCATCTTTCTCCTCTTATTTTTCAAACTCCTTACTAAATTAATTTTTCATTAAAGCACTTAGGAGCTTTTTTGGATCAAATTAAGGTCCATCAATGAAGAGGATTAGGCTACATATGAGTCTAACAAGTAAAATAAGCTAAAGGCTCAATGGGGTTTAACTAGGATTATACACAAGGGTAGGTCAAAAAGAAGATACAGAACAAGGCTATCAAAGAAATGCCTAAATCATCTCCTAAACTCGCATTCTTTATTTCGCTTTGCACAAACACCAGGAAATTTGTAGACATCATATGCAAAAAGGAACATAAAAAATACCTCATATCATACATGGAACATGTTCAACTCAATAGTATCATTTTAGACTCCCAACCAAACAATAACATGAATTCAAATTTAAGCCAAAAAGTACAAGAGTCACAAACTTTAGCCTAAGAGTCTCAAACATAGTAATTCGCATAATTCAAAATGCTTATAAAACTAAAACACTCGCCCCATGTAATTAAAAATAGCACTAACTAGAATATCTTATACTAAAAAATATTTAAATTGAGCCAAAAATTGGGAATTTTCCTACCCCACACTTAAAAATATACTTTGTCCCCAAAGTAAACTTAAAAGTAAGAGATAGAAATACTCTCTGAGGCCTCTAGGCCTAGCTAGTAGGATCATTCGCATGAAAAGGGATCCAGGGAACCCCATACTCAGTTTTTACCATGCTCTTAGCTCAGGTTTCCGTATTCAGACTTCCCAATAACCTGTGACTCAAACAAAAACAAAAAAACTACTTGAAATAAAACTAAAAACTAAAAATAAAATATATCTACTTAACTTGGGTTTCCTCCCAAGGAGAGCCTGATTGAGTGTCGCGGTACGACCCAACTAACAGCTTATCCGTTCTTTTTTTTTTCCTTTCTCACACTTGGTTTGCATCTTCTTATTTTTTTCACTCCCCTTGGGTGTGAATTCTTAAGAGAACCTGATTTGTCAACTTTAGCCTTTTCAGGCTCATTAATTTTCTATATGTAAGGTTGTGGTATTGGAGGCTTTGGCTGCTTATTGAGGGTGTCATAAGAGTCCTTTGGCGGACTAGCTACCCCACACTTATCCCATTCAATAACATTAATCATACATAGTTCCTTAAATTGGGATGTTATGTTGAGTTCTTTGTAAACTTTAAATACCGCCTCTTTAGTCTCCAACCTCATCATAAGAAAGCCTTCTCTAACATCAATCAAAGCTCTTATGGTTGCTAAGAATGGACGCCCCAAGATTATTGGTGTATGCTCATCTTCTTAAAAGTATAGAATAATAAAGTTAGCAGGAATAACAAATTTACCAATCTTTATGAGGACATCCTTAATGATTTATTCTAGATAAGCAATGGACATGTCTGCCAGCTGTAGACGCACAGTGCATGGTTTGGGCTCACTCAAACCCAATGTATTGAATAGAGATAGGGGGATCAAGTTGATACCTGCCCCTAAATCACTAAGTGCCTGAACTATCTCACTATTGCCAATATATATGGAGAGAGTAAACTTCCCAATGTCCTTAACATTTTTTGTCATCTTTTGTGTCATTACTACACTACACTCTTTAGTGAGTACTACCATTTCCACATCCTACAACTTTACATTACTAGCAACCACATCCCTCAAGTACTTATCAAACTTGGGCATACCTTGCAAAATATCTAACGAAGGTAAGTAAATTTGAAGCTCTCTGAATGTGTCAAAGAACTTCTTTAACATTTCATCTTCCTTAGCCTTTATTTGTCTCTGAGGGAAAGAAAGTGACGACATCTTCTTCACTTTTTTAGTAGCTTTTTATTTCGAGTACTTAGACTTGCTCGATTTTTCATCAACTTCGTCATTTACTTGTAGGGGAGTGAAATTTGCATCTACCTCCTTTGTTACCTTTAGAGGTTTTCCTTGAAACTCTTTACCACTCCTGAAGGTGATCGCCATGACTTGTTTTGGATTTACAGTATCTCCTGGCAAGCCACCTTAAGGCCTAGTATTAAATGTTTGCTTATAACTACCCCAACTACAACTCTAAGTTTCTCTGTGCCACTTGCTGATTTTTTACATCTGCAGCCAATTGTGTCTGATTAGCTAGAACCTACTTCATCATCTCTTCCAAGTTACTAATTGACTGATTTTGTTGAGCTTGTGGTTGCTGAATTTTCTGTTGTTGAGCATTCTAAGGCTTAGTCTTCCACTTCATGTTGTAGGAATTACCACAATTTGGCCTTTGAGCATTGCCCACATACATAATAGATTTCGAATTTGAAGCACATATGGTTTCCGAATGACAACTGCTCCCGCAAACTTCACACCAACCTATAGATTGTTGGATTGCATTTACGGTGGATACAGGTTGTGATATTCCCAACTTTAAGTTGCTAAACTAGGTGTTTATCAGATACTGCAATGCGGCAACCTGAGTTGATAAAGTGGTATATTGGTCCATCTCCAATACACCTGCAATTTTTTTGTGGTACTCCTTGAGTCTGAATGTCTTTTTGGGTTCCCTTGAGTGATGTGGTTGAACAAGGTGTTCAACTCATCATAAGTCATCTCAAGATATTGACCACCTGCAGCAGAATCTAGCAAAATTTTTGTATTATGATTAAGAGTCTCTACAAAAGTATGAGCATGTACCTCGTTGGACTGTTGATGGTGTGGATAGTCCCGAAGAAGAGACTTGAAGCACTCCCAAGCATGATAGAGATTCTCTTTTTTCTTTTGTTTGAAGCACGCTCTATATTTTCAACTCCCATTTGGCACCATAAGAGTATTTATGCATGCAAGACATCATTAATAGCATATCAATCGCTATCTCAGATATTTTATAATGATAAAAGCAATCAATGCTCAAATAAGGCCTAGATTAGAAAAATAAGCACTTACACAGGCATCATATATAGAATAAAGGCATTTGGATGCACAGATAAATCCAATAAAGTCAAATAAAGCCCCCACATGGGAAACACACAATATCAAATATCACAAATTAACCACAACGGAATATAAGCCCCCACATAGGCACACAACAGTAAAAAGAATCTCAAAATATAAAACCCATAGTTATTTTCTTAAATCTATAGCATGCTTTACTAATCATTAACTACCTAGCTCAATGTGAAAGAAGCTAAGAGATAACTGATGACGACAAACTACACTTCTAATTAAAGATAAAATAGCCGTATCAAAATATACTAAACCAACTCAGGTTGGGGTCGAACCCACAATGAATACGTGAACTATCTCTCAAGTTTACTTAAGGCAATAGGTAGTTTAGAAAAGTAAATGGGGAGTTTGTTAATTTAATCTATAAAAGGTAACAAGATGTGGAATGCTTTGGTTGTAATCAATCATAAATGAACAATAGATTGTGTTCCCCCTGGCTTTTCATCTCCATATATTTATCGTGCGTCGTTGAACCAACCCGATATTTTGCATGCATAATCTCATAAGTTATGTATCACCAATTGTCTTGTGTACTCACTAGTGAATTTCACTCTTTACTTGTTGATTCTCAAAATGTCGCCTTACTAACCCTTATCCTAGATTAACTATTACCTTTTGAGTCTCTAGTTAATTAGATGAAGATAATTATCTTAAGTAAATAAAGATGATTAGCTTATTTTGACAATTAACTACAAATTATTGATGTGATTTTCTTTTCCTATGCTCTACCTCTCTTATGAAGCAAGTAGTGAATATAGGCGGGATCCTAACATTTGTAACCACTAATAAATCTATTAAACTAAAGATGATTACAATACATGCAAGAATATTGATTTTGAACAACTTTGTGAATCCATTACTTCGTTAATCTGCTAGGGTTCCCACAACCTTAGCTAATGGCTTTAGCTGCTCATCGTTGTAAAACAATCAATGGAATTCATAATTAAAACCATTAAGTAATCTCACAATGATTTATGATGAAAACCCAAAGTCTCATATTAATAATTCAACCAAAAATAAAAACAAAGCAATCCCAAGATCAAAATTGAATCTCAGAGTGAAATATATGTTTGTAAGTAATTAGAGAGTATAAAATAAATAAAAAACACCAAACGGGTATCTATACAATACAAGGAAAGCCTAGGAAACAATCCCAAATAAAAGAGGAAAACTAAAGTCTATGACCATCTATGGGGCATAGGTGGTCCCATCATAGGTGCTAGTGACCAAATCTCCTGGAAAACTCTCTAAACTTGTGTTTCTGACACTTACAGGGCATAGTTCTACCTACACCCCAAAGGTGGTCTAGCGTAGGTGACAATCCTATTTTTTTAGCATCTGAATCTCTAAATTTCAACTTTCTGGCACATATTCTGACTCCTACTCCACATAAGTAGAACCTACGAGGTGTAGGTACCCCCATAGGTGTCCTAAAATCTTTAATTTTAACATATTTTCTCCTTTTTAGCTCCAAAACCTTATTTACTTCAAAATACAACACAAAACACATCATATCTAACTGAAATACCTAAGTAACTTACATATTTTGATCGTTTTAAGCGTCGAAAGTTCTAAAAATCATAGCACATCAACAACCTCAACTTAGAATGTTTACATGTCCTCAGAAAAACAACATATAAATAAAACAACGATGCTTAACTAGGAGAAAAATAAGATATCTACGGTAGTTAATCATAAACTTAAAGCTAAAAACATTACCCCCCTATTTTAACACTTTTAAGCGAATTATATGTATCAATGAAGTACAACAATGTGAGACAAGGAGATCGAAAAATGGTATTACATTAGCAATAACAACCATACAGATTTACAAGTTACACTACCTAAACAAGCAGTTAGAAACACAACCCATGTGCCTCACATCAAAGAAGTCCCACTCACTCATCTGAAATTATAAATGTCAATGCAGGGATGATCAAGAGACACTCAAAATAATAAAGAAGTTCCAATCAACGTGCATCAAATACCATAGGCTTTCCATTATTTTCTTTACCTTAACTTTTAAACGGTTGGTTTAGGATCGCTATAGGACTTTACTTGGCTTGTAATGGAGGCTTGCGGGTCGGTATGGTACATATGGACTTTTTTAGTGAATAAGACTCCTTAGCACTACACGTACTTTAGGGCCCACTTGTAAACCAATTTCTATGGTTCAACCTTTATTACTCCTTTTTTATTCTATGATCTCATATTCAGGTTAGGTGTGGTTTCTTTTATTCTTTCTTTTTCTTTTTTATCTTTTTTCTTTACCTTTATCCATTTTTTTCTACCACACTCATCCCTACTTATTTTTTCTCTTATTTACCCTTATTCATACTCACTTTACAGTAAGCACCCCTATGATAGACATGCTTAACTCAGGTGATTTTCATGAGTTGTGGTGCACAGTGTCCAAGGAGGACCAGAGCCAAAACAGGTTCATTGTAACACAAATGGGAAGGTGAAAGTTTTAACAAGAAAAATAGTAAATACATGCTAAAAAGGGGATGAAGGGATACTTATTAACATTCGGAGGGTCATTTAGGCTAAAAGTGGACTTATTTCAAAAATGGCCTATGATCCTACAACCTAGGCAAAACTAACTGGGCAAGTTTTTGATTCAACACATGAAGGGAACAAAGTAGTATCTCACACTCACATAGCATAGGGATGCATCACAAACTACTACCTATCTGGTTCCTGTAATTGTTAGCTATGATTATCATATCCCTAATTCTAATGCCATAATGAAATTTCACAATGGTCACATATATATACACATCACTCAGTTCTAAAATATTTTTTGGAAAAAGAATCATTTTTTCTCAAAAATTAACAACAAAGTATATCAACTACACTAGATACTCAAAAATATCCTAATTACACAAAACACAACACAATACAAAACAAAACAAAACACAATACGACACAATATTAACCTAGGCATGCCAGTTCTTCTACCACACCATGGTCGACAGGAAAAAAGTATGGCAACAAAAAGCCCATAGCAGCTATGGTATACCCCACCCCAACTAAAAGACTATGCATTATCCCCTATGTATTAAAATAATAAAAAATAAAGGAAATAAGGACATACCTGGGGAGAACTAGGTGTTCGCGTATGGTTTTCCCCCCTCGAGGGGTATCTCAACAGGTGGAGGTAGTGGTGGTAGAGGTGTACTAAACATAAGATGCACCCACATCTATCTCAGCACGTCTCATCCTATCAACAACTATAGGCTCTTTCAAATCATAAGTGGCCCATTTTAGGGCCTGATCATATGACATGTTGGGATCCTACAGATCCTCATCTCCCACTCTCTTGGTCCTAACTACAACAAATAGATCCTACTCAACAAACAAATCCAAATACCTAGGTCGGTGTAGTGGCATCAGCTAGGCAAAAGAGGGGATCTCAGGAAGAATGATTGGAATATGAATCTTATAAAGAGAGTGCACCTAGTTGAAAAATGTATCTACATCCTTTCTAATCTCAGCTAGATCAGGTGCCTCAGTATTAGTAAATTATATTTGTACTCTACTCTCAAAAGTAAATTACAGCCATGCAACTCGACCCTTATCTCTAATATCTCAATCCTTACAGCTGCCAAAATCCAAGTCTCTGCACTCTTCAAGGTTGGTCATACCCAAGGCCAAATTTTCTAATATAATGTTGTAATCTCAAAATCTGCCTTAGTCAATCAGGTTATGGTCTCATCCTACATATATATCAGACATTGTAAAAGGTTTTTAGGAACCGTAATGATTTCTAGAGCTATAGAAGTTATAGTAGGGTGAGGGGCATAGGAGATGCCCTAATAGGCTCAAAAGTTGTGGCCGAGGCTGAAGTAGATGTGGTTGGGGTCCCCTCTCCTTGAGTGCATATCTCTGGTGCCTTTCTTTGCTTACCCATCTCAAAATCCATACTCGTATCTGCATCAATACCCTAGATAGAACTAGTCTCTGCAGGAACTGATAGGCTCTTAGTGAATTACTATCGGACAGGGCACTAAGTAAGGATCGTGTTTGTCGAATCCTTGATAAAACTCATCTGGGCCACACCCATATCCTCAACTCTATGATCAACACTTGGAACCTAAGTTACACAATCATTATCACATAATAACTAGAAAAGATACGGGAAGGTCAGTGTAGTCATATCACCAAAAGCTCGCGATGTAGCTCATATTTGATAATGGCTATAAAATTTATATCATATCCCGCCATCTGACTCGTAATCAATTTAGTACTATACCAAGTCAGGAATTTTTCCACAGCAATTGGATATAGTTAATAACAGACCACCATACACCAAAACTTTGCAACAAAATTCAGCACTGCCTTCTTAATGTTCCCCTTCCCCTCTATCCAGGAGGCCTAACAACCAAGGTCTAAAATATAATTGGAGATCTATCTCGCCAACTTTCCCTCTATATCTTATATTATAATATCCCACAAAATTATAGGTGAGTTTCCAGCTATTCATCCAATGTTTAAAGGTCGCAAATCTATTATTTCACCCTAAGTGCAAGTGACATAGCTACATTAACACCCCAAAATTTTGAACAATTTATTTTTGGCCTTCCTGTGTTTGAAACATGGTTTTATGAGTTTAAATATGATTAAGGATAATAAAAGGGTCATCCGGGAGAGTTTTAGAATTTTGGGAAGAGATTTGGGGTATTTTTCGACCACAGAGGTAGTAAGCCTCCACGATTTCAGCATGTCATGGAGGATAGTCTCCATGATATGCAGTGTCTCATAGAGGATAGTCTCCATAATACATAGTATGTCACGAAGACTAGCCTCTATAATAGCCACCGTGCCACGCTGCATTGTAAATTTTACAAACTTTATTAAAGAGGTGAGGGGTATTTTTGTATTTTTCCTCTTCCCAACATACCCAAATCACAAATTAAAACCCAAAAGGGGAATTATTTACCCCATTCATCATTAGTTTATGACATTAAACCTATTTACATTCTCAAGAACACAATTATCAAAAGTGTTTTCCAAGAATACACCTTTCCAAGTCCTCAATTTCAAGTTTTTCTAAAGAATACAGGGAACTCAGGTATTTGGGATATTCATTAATGGGTTCCTTCCACTTATTGAGTCCCAAAAATTCCTTAATTTTAGATTGTAAACACTTTTCCTCTTATGATGAAATTTCAATTGCAAGTATGAATTTATTCAACTTTCTTTTAATAGTTTTGAATACAAACCATGACAATGTGTTTCCCCATGTGAATTATTTTCTTACATTCTTTATAAACTTGGTCACCCAAATCATGTTCAGTTGCGCCATGCTGATTATAAATTTATGAATATAACCTTTTTAGCATCTTGTCCTCATAAGTTTAACATCTTCACATACTCATGACATGGATTTCATCAATTTAATGATTTATACTATGTTTTGGGTCAACATATCATGAATATCCTTATAGTATTATGATGATGTTATTGTACTTAATGTATTATTCAGTGTTGGTGGGTTATAAACTCCCGATGCCTAGGAAAATCATGTTTATTAGTGTTATTAGGTTACAAGTTATTCAGATTTAACTTGTATCTTTAAATTTCAAAATAACATCAAAATGAGCTCTCATCAATACTAGATCATGTTTTATGATATTATTTAGATTATCATTATTTCAAGCATTTGAGAATTTGAACCATGCTGAACTTTTTATCAGTACCAGATCATGTTAAATGAATAAGGATGCCAGTGTCATTCAGTTTAGAGAAATACTTATCATCAAGCAAACTCAAGGATTGCGGCTCCCCCATCAGCATAGGAAGAGTCATTAGTAGCAGTCCCTAAGTTCCAAAACTACATAGCCAGTGTAGGTTATGGGGGGTCACCCATCAGTTTAGGATTAACTTTCTTATAGGTGTCACTCATCAATTTAGACTTAATACCCTCGTCCTTCAAGATATCAGATTAGTGGATCCACACAGCCAGTGTTAGTACTCATGGTAAGGTATTGATACCCTTCCAACTAGGGTTATAGGTTTGACCCTAATTATCTTGGATTTTGGCATGTTTGTTAAATTTTAGATCCCACAACCTCATTTAAATATTCATACCACATCAGCTCAGTTCGCATGACCAAGTGTTCAATTTATTAGTTATTCAGGTTTACAGATTATTTCAGAAGATGCTTTACTTGTTCCTTTATTCATTTAACATGTTCATGCATTTATGTCCAGTTCTTTCATGTAATTCATTTTGTTCCATATCACATACCAGTACATTTATTTCTTTCACAATATAGGTTTGAACGCTCAGTTCCCTAATCACCCTTATTCAGTTCAGTGACACTTAGCAGTAGTTCTGGTGAGTCCTCATCTATTAAGGAGATATTATTTGTAGTTATTTTTAGTACTTTCTTTATTTTAGTCAGTCAGGGTTAGTTGGGGGTTTTCCCCATTAACTTCTCATGTTTTAGAGGCTTTTAGATAGTCAGACTTATTTTCAGTTGTATTAGCAATTCAGACATATTAGGTATTATTTCAGTATTACACCTTACCATATCTTCTCATTGGTTTATCTTCTGTATATGATGTTTTATTATTATTTTATTCATTGTTCCCAGTAGATACTTACTTGATCATGAGTTAGCTTGGGGTCACGTGTGGCCTTAAGCGTTGTGTTACAACTGGGGGGTAGTCTCAGGGCGTGACAAACTTGGAATCAGAGACTAAGGTTTTAAAGTGTCCTAGGGTGTCTTAAGTTCGTGTTATGTAGGGTCTTATGCATAGGTATGAAGCGCGCGACACTTATGGGCTAGAGGCTATGATACGTTTTAGAAAAGTTTCCCTTGTTTCAATATTCATGTCAAGCAAAGGAGCGTAAGCTCTATTGAATTCATTTTTATAACTCATCGTTAATTTGTTTAGAAAAAATTTCTCCTAAAAAAATAACGGAAGAAGAAATGAGAATCAACCCACACCACCACCTATTAAGGAAGACCCTCTGAACGAATATGTTTCCCATGCCAAATTTAGGACTGCTTTTACTGTTTAAGACAAAATATGTCTACTTAGAATAAGTAGTAGGTTTTTACCCCAATAATTATCATGGTAGTAAATAGTATCTGATACTTAACTTGAATGAATCCTTCATTGTTTTTTGGATCCAAGTCTGAGAAGCATCTGCTAGAGTTTCTGGATGGTGGGCAGAAAATAACAGACATCATGGGTGTTACCTCTAGTGAGAGTGATGACTTAGTCGCCTACCAATTGAAAAGTTTAGCTCACACTTCGATTAGGTATTAGAAAGAGGATATAGGGGTAAAAGAAGAGCCTATGGTGTAGGATGAGTTTTCTACGGCTTTCTTAGATAGATTATTTCCACTAGAGTTAGGGGAGGACAAAGTGTAGGAGATTATAAATATAAAGTAGGATAATATGAATGTGAAGGAATATTCACTCAAGTTAACCCAGTTAGAAAGGTATTCTCCGACTATGGTAGCTAATTCTACGGCCAGAATGAGTAAGTTTGTGTCTGGAGTTTCTATAGATATGGTTAAGGAGTGCAGAACAACTATGTTGGTTAAAGAGATGGACCTTTCAAAATTGATAGTCCATGCTCATTAGATTAAGGAGGGGAAACTCAGGGAAAGGTAAAGAGGGAATAAGAGGGTAGGGATAGGTAACTTTAACTTTCTAACAAAGGTCAGAGGGAGAGAATCATTTGCAGTTTCGTCAGAAGTCTTCTACTCCAGTCTAATCTTTATCTAGTTCTCTAGTACCTAGGTTTGAATAAGGAAATCGAAATGGAGTGCCAGGCTCTAGATACCCAAATAGTGTGAAGAGTATTAGCACAAATCCCATTTGCAGGAGGTATGGTAAAAAACATCAAGACAAGTACAGGATAGGTAGTGATACATGATTTGGGTGTGGCAAGCCAGGCCACATAATATGGGAATGTCCTATATTTGCCCAGTGAGGAAGGAATAATCATCAGTAGGGCTAAGCTAACTCTTCAGTAGACCCAGCAGGATACCCAACTCAGTAGGGTACCACTTCTAGTGCCATCTCTGGACAACGTCAAAAACGACTTTATGCTCTACAAACTCGATATGATTCATAGAGTTCTTCTAATATGATTATGGGTATGTTACATGTCTTCCATCTTTATGTTTATGCCTTGTTATACCCTGGAGCTTTACTTTCTTTTGTGGCTCGCTATATAGCAGTAGACTTTTGCATCTGTCCTGATATATTAGTAGAGCCCTTCTTAGTGTCTTCACCAGTGGGTATTTCTATTATATCCAGATAGGTATACATAAATTTCCTAGTCATAGTGGCTTAGAAATTTACTTTAGTTGACCTTGTAGAGTTAGAGATGACTGATTTTGATGTCATTCTCAGGGCGGATAGGCTCCACTCTTTTTATGTCTCAGTTGATTGTAGAAATAGAATTGTCTAGTTTCAGTTCCCTAATAATCCTATCATAAAATGGAGGGGTAGTACCTCAGTTCCTCTAGGTCGGTTTTTCTCTTATCATAAGGCAAGAAAGATGATATCTGTCACACCTTTTTTTCGCTCAAGATGGTCAAAGGTTTTTTCAAATGAAAGTGACGATTTTGAGTAGGGATTATTTTATTTACATAGTCACTATTTGGAATTAATTAGGGTGTTCCAAGTCACCTTATTGAATATCTAGTCAAAAGGAAATGAATTCTTATTTTGGTCTGCAAAAACAGAAGACAGCGTAAGGAATCCTGTTAACCGAGGGAAAAGTATGAGGCTTACATCGAATCCCGTGGTTCTAGCATGGCCGCATTTATCAACTTATCTTAACTTAAACTATTTTGATAAATTATGTTTGAAGGACTTGATTCGCTTATTTTTTAATATACTAAACTTGTCTATCATTCTTGAATTAAGGCGATATAAATTAATTTTAGAAAAATCTTTGCCAAAGTGCATGGAAGTATCCTTGAATTATTTTAAACATATCATAAATATGCGTGCACCACATTCTTAATCGAGATAAATATATATTATTCATGTCAAAAGCTTATTTGGAGTTAAAAGGCATTTGTTTTATTTCTCGACAATTCAAGATCATTTTATTCTTATTCATTTTTTATTCTTTCTCACTCTTTTCTTTGTAACAAATTTTGAATTATTCCACAATTCACCTCACTCTCTTACAAATGGATTTTTCCTCTAAAATTACTAAATATTTGAGTAAGGATAAATTCATTTTAAATATGAAACTAGATTAGACAAAGAAAGAAACAGACAGTAGCTAAACCTATGTGCTACTAATTTAATTTTTGTTACCATGACTATAATAAGTTATAAGAATATATATTAATGAAACCCCCATTATAAATAATAGAACAGATCAATTAAAATCCCAAATCAATAACATAACCTTGAATCAAACCCAAAGCAGAGCAGTTCCAAAAACAGCACTTCTTAAATCGAAAACCCGCAAAATCAAATCAAATCTAAACTGATGAAACAAAATTTTACAGTTTTGAATTCTTAGCATCATTATCTTCAACGGGGTAGTTTTTATTGCTGGTTTTCTTATTACCAGTGGATACCCACCGTTTTTCAGTGAGGATGGGTTTAGATCGATACAAAAGAGGGGGTGGCGGTGAAGAATAGGGGGATGGGGTGAGGGAGATTGCTGGTGGCCTGGTTTTGCTGGACACCAGTCGGCAGTGGAGTAATGGGACAGTACTATTATTGATCGTGTCTTGAGATGGAGAAGAGAATGAGGCAGTGGCAGCAGGACGTGGGATGTTCACCGGTGGGAGGATATTTCCTGGGAGATTGGTGCACTGGAAAGTCTCATTATTAGTGGATGATGTAGATGGCGATTCTTGCAAAAGCTTCGCTGTAAAAAACCATTTTTCTCCAATTCAGTGCACCCTCTCCATTTTCAATCTCCTTGTTTCTCTCTATGTTTGTTTATCTCACTATTCACTCTGTCTCTCATCTCTTGCCTCTATCTCTCTCAATCACTGGTTTTTTATTTTTTCAATGTATGTGTGCGTAAACTGAGGGTGTGTTTATGTATTGTTGTATATGCTACTTATTATTATTTTTTACTCCTAAGCCTTCTTTTTTATAGAAAAAAATAAACTTATATAATCCTCTAAAGAAAAAGCTTAATTCCACTAAAAAAACAATTAAACAAGAATAAATTAGAAAATGGACATTTTTAAAGGAAGACGTTTAATTTTTATTTATCCGACAAATCACCATAGAAAAATAAGAAAACAACTCACAACATAAATATTAAAAATAACTGCCAAAACTAATTAAGCTTATATTTTTCTTTATTTCATATAGTAAACAATTAACATCACATGTTAAACTATGGAATCATTGACATAACTTTGAACATGATTTGATTCACTATAAAAATCATGCTATAAATAATACAAAATCGAATAAGAACTTGTTGATGAATTAAAGCAGAAGCTCAAACGCCGTCACCGAAGACGTGAATTTTCTCCCTCTTTTATTGTCTGATGTTTTTGAGTGTTTCTCCCTCTTTCCTCTTTTTTCCTATTTGCTTTTTTCTTCTCTCAAAATGTACGTACTTTTTTTCTCTTTGTATTACATTCGTATCTTTTTTTAGGGGGGAGGGGGGGTTGAGGGAGTTATATGTCAAAGAGGTTGGGGAAAAACTGTCATATAATAGGGGAGATGTTGAGGAAAATGGGATTGTGGGGTGGTTTGGGTAGTTTAGGATGATGATTCTTTTTTTAACTTAAAATATATAAAATATTAATAAATAATAATAATAATAATAATAAGAGAATATTTAAAAATTATTTTTATTTTTAAGAAAAATATAATGAAAGTTTATAAGTAGCCTAAAATAATAAAATTAAGAGGATACTAAAACTACTAGCTTATTTCTTAAAATCTAAATTAAAAGAAATATATTTTTTTTTGAAATTTTTTGTATTAATTAAAAATAAAATAAAAATATCCCATAATGTAACTGTAACGACCCGAAATCGCCTCCCGAGACGTCATACGGTGCTTAAGGATACAAGTAACCCTAAGCCAACCCTTTGAGCTTGTTTCTACTAATAACACTCATTAGCTAGTGATGCTTTCGGCTACTGGACTTTCGCCATCTAGGGTGCAGCATTCAGGTTGCTTCGCAAGATGAAATAATTCAAAAACTAGCATAGTCATATCATATGAAAGGAAATATGGAGAAAATGCTCGGTCCAAATAACAAAGCAATATCGTAAAATCTCAACACAACCACAATCTGATAACTAGTTTGAGAAAGCCTATACTAATCCATGAACTAGAGAGCCATTAGGATAGGTCCCCAACTAACTCGAAATGAACAGAAAGTAATAACATAGTCTATCAAATGCTGAAATGTCTGACGATAGGTCCTCAAACCATGAGGACTCACCATTGTAGGGATGAAGACAAAGGTACTCGAAAGTTACTGACGAGGCTGGGACTGAGCACCTGAACCTGCATTATAAGACAATGTAGCACATAGACGTATATGTGGATCAGTATTTGATAATGTACTAAGTATGTGGGGGTGCATGCATTTATATAAAACAAAATCAATACTCATTAATCAAATCATGCATGCAATAAGTAATGACTCACATGGCTTGAATAAGTATAGAATGTAAAGCTCATGAATCATGTAGAATGGAGCATGTAACACAAATCTCGTGAGTCATCATAGTTTAAATTTGAAATTGGCAATCTTCTCTTATTCTCATTACCCATAGGCTAAAGGAATCTTTAAACAATACTTTCAATTCATTCATATGTCTCGTGGAGAGTAAAACTTCTTTAATGCTCAAGAACTCATAACTCTTTTGAACTCAAGTACTTGGAATTCAGAATCATATAGCTTTGAAATATACTTGAAGGCATTTCATTCACTTTAGGAAAATATATCTATCAAGATTTAGGGAAATCATTCTATCTCAATGGAAAGATACTCCAGTTTAGGGAAATAACTTATCTCATAGTTTTAGAGAAAATACTTATATCAAGGGAAAATACTTTGGTCTTAGGGAGAAAATCCGGTACTTTACTATTAGGAAAATAACTTGTATCAAGGGAGGTTCTCTTAATAGACATTAACCATGCGAGTTACATCGAGTCCAACGTTTTGTCCTCCTAAGGAAGACACCTTACATTGGGGAGAGGCATCATACTCTTGCTAGGGAGTATAACCTGGGTCTAGTGATCACTAAACAAACTCGGCCTTGGGCCCAATATCAACTCATCCTTAGGCCCAATGATAATCATATACTTGGCCTTAGGCCCAACCTACGGTGGCACATAGTTTTGGGGTAAGAAACCATAGTAACTTACCCGCTCGGTGCTAACTACTACTCCCTTTAGTTTATCTTGCTCATCTCATGAAAATCCATTTTAGAATAATCTCATGGTTCAATAAGAACCCAACAATCAAATCTGTACTCTCATATAGGAAAGTGGATTTCAAAGCTCAATGACCATTAAGTCAAAACATTTCTCAACAATCTCAGAATACTCAAATCATGGGTGCTTATAGCACAATAGTTCATAAAATTGCAAGTCTCAAGTATGGCTTAATAACCCATAATTAAATCTCAAGTTAAAACTTATCAAAAGCATAATACATAGCATATAGGTTTATAACTCATGTAGAAATTTGGAAATTTCAGCAATTTGTCTCAAAATCTCAACATACTCATATACTTCAATATCTCAAACATTTAAACTATTAATTTCTCAAGGATTAAAATCATGGGGTATAAACCCAGCTTCAATTTCTCAAGAAAACATGTCAAAATCATGTCATTAGACTCTCAATTCATGGGAAACATCAAAATATTGCAATAAATAATAATGGGTGAAAAACCTTAATTCAAATTCATGTAAAATCTCATAGATTGCAAAAAATCATAGTTTAAATAAGCCTTTGGGCACAAGGATGAAAGGATTACCCTTGTTCAAAATGCCACATACCTTAGATTATAAAATTGGATGGACGAGCTTTCTGTAAACTCTTCTGCTTACTCTTGACTGAGAGTTCTTGATACCTTTGAACTTGGGGAACTCAAATCTCAACTCAATTTGTAGAACCCATGGTGAGTTCTTGGATTTCTTGGAGAAGGGTTTTAGATTTTCTCTTGAGGGAGAAACCCTATCCTTTGGATGTTTTAGGAGACAATGAGGTTATCAAGTTCATTTTAAATATATCTGGTTGATAAAAGATATAAAAATACCGGAAAGCCCTTTTAAAAACCAGCTAAAAATACTGAACGTGGTCTGCGACGGTCGGAGCGACGGTCCGTCGCAAGTCCAACGGTCCGTCGGGTCGTCCGTCGTACGATGACTAAAAAAGAAACATACTGCCTCAATACAATTTTCAGATCGACGGTTTATCACAGGTTCGATGGTCTGTCGGCGTCCGTCGCTCGATGTCCAAGATGAGACCACACTGCCTTAGTGACGACGGCCCGTCATAGACTTGACGGTCCATCGTCCTGGCCGTCGCACCTGGGCCAGGAAAGGGAGTTTCTTTCTTGGTCGCAATGGTCCGTAATAGACTCAATGGTCCGTCGGATCGTTCGTTGCACCTGGGCATTCCGACAACTCTCAATAAAACAGCCATAACTTCTCACCCTGATGCTGGATTTGGACGAAATTGGTATCGTTGGAAAGCTAATTCAATTCTCTACATGACAAAAAGTCAAATTTAAGAAAATTTTATATGGTTTAAATACCAATCACTTGGGAAGTCTTTTCTCAATCTTTTAGGGTCGGAATTACACTTCACTTGACATGCTCTAAGGCCTGGACTATGAGGGAACTTTGTGGGGTCTTACAATATCTCCCCCTTGGAAACATTCATCCTCGAATGTCGCTAGTTAGACTAGGAACACAGGAAAAACAGAGTACACATAGCTGAAGCAATTTGCTAAATGGCTCAAAAATTTTCTAAACTCTTGAATACCTCAAAAATTGTAAGAACTCATGCAAGAAAAGATACATAGCTGAACTTTAGATTATTAAGGAAGAATAATACCTTCGGATCGATCTAAACTGGAGGAAAAGAGGTGCAGATACTTGGCTCGCATGTTTGCTTCTTCCTTCCAAGTAGCGCCCTCAACTGACTGGTTCTGCCATAACACTTTGACCAAAGGAACCTCTTTGTTCCTCAGTGTACGGATCTGAAAATCTAGGATCTCAACAGAAATCTCATCGAATGAAAGACTGTTCTGAATATCAACACTCTCTGAAGGATCTACTATAACTGAATCACCAATATACTTTTTAAGCATGGAGACATGAAAACCAGGATGAACAACTGACAACTGTGCGGGCAACTCAACCTAATAGGCTACTTTCCCAACACGGCTAGAAACTCCATACGGGCCAACATAACGGGGACTAAGCTTTTCATTTTTACCAAACCTCTTCACCCCTTCCATGGGTGAAATCTTCAAGTACACCAAATCACTCACTCCAAACTCAAGATCTCTTCTCCTCACATCGGTATATGACTTTTGATGACTCTGAGTTGTCTTTAACCACTCTCTAATCAACTTATCTTTCTCCATATCTTCAAATACTGTATCAGTCCCAATTACGGAAACTTCACCCACTTCAAACCAACCTATGGGTGATCTACATCTTCTACCATACAAAGCCTCAAATGGTGACATCCCGATGCTAGCATGGTAACTATTGTTATTGGCGAACTCTATCAATGGCAAATGCTCATCCCAACTACCTTTGAAATCAAGAGCACACACCCTCAACATATCTTCTAGGGTCTGAATGGTCCTCTCTGCCTGACCATCTTTCTATGGATGAAAAGTGGAACTCAAAAGAACTTGGGTACCAAGACCCTGCTGAAACGCCCTCAAAAACTGAGAAGTAAATTGAGTGCCCCTATAAAAAATGATAGACGAGGGCACTCCATGTAGACTAACGAACTCCCAGATATACAATCTAGCATAATTCTCCGCTGTATAAGATGTACGCACGGGCAAAAAATGTGCGTACTTAGTCAGCCTGTCTACAGCAACCCAAATAGAATCATGATGATGACGCAAAAGAGGCAACTCAGTTATGAAGTCCATATTCACCACCTCCTACTTCCAAGTGGGTATACAAAACATTTGCATCATACCACTAGGTCTTTGGTGCTCTACCTTAACCTGTTGGCACATTGCACACTTTGTTACGAATTCGGCTATATCCTTCTTCATACCATTCCACCAATAGATTTCTCACAAGTCCCTGTATATCTTAGTAGTGTCGGGATGAATAGAATACCGTGCACCATGCGCTTCGGCCATAATCCTCAACCTCAAATCATCAATACACGGAACACATAATCTACCTTGTAATCTCAAAACACCATCTCCCCCTTAGGAGAAAACCTCTACCTTTTGGTCCTTCACTACCTTCTTCAGTCTAACCAAACTAGGATCTCTATTTTTCTTCTCCTTCACTTCTGAAACTAAAGAGGATTCGGAACTACTCTGCACCAACATACTCCCCTTGGCTGAATCAAGTAACCTAACACATCGTGAGCTAACTCTTTCTTACCTTCCTCTATATGAGCAACACTACTCATAGACAACCTGCTAAGGGCATCTACAATTACATTGGCCTTACCAAGGTGATACAATGCACTTATATCATAGCCTTTCAATAACTCCAACATCCTCTTCTACCTAAGATTCAACTCATTCTGAGTAAACACATACTGCAAGATCTTATGGTCAGTAAACACATCAAGATAGACACCATAAAGATAATGTCTCTAGATTTTCAAAGCAAAGACCATAGCAGCTAACTCAAGATCATGGGTTGGATAATTCTTTTCATGCGGCTTCAACTGCCTAGAGGCATAAGCTATGACCTTACCTTTTTGCATCAACACACAACCCAAACAAACTCTAGAGGTATCATAATACACCACAAAACTATTTGTACCATCAGGAAAAATCAACACAGGGGTTGAAGTAAGTCGAGTCTTCAACTCCTGAAAACTCTTCTCACAGGGATCTGACCACTGGAACTTAACTTTCTTTTGGCTCAACCGGGTCATGGGAGATGCAATAGAAGAGAAACCTTCAACAAAATGATGGTAGTATCCTGCTAGACCCAAGAAACTTCTAATTTCACACAGAGAGATAGTTCTAGGCCAATTCCTTATAGCTTCTGTCTTTTGGGGATCAACTCTAATATCTCCAGCTGAAATAATATGAACCAAAAAGGCTACCGACCTTAGCCAAAATTCACACTTACTGAATTTGGCAAACATCTAGTGGTCTCTAAGAGTTTACAAGACAATTTTAAGATGATTCGCATGGTCATTCTCATTACAAGAGTACACAAGGATATCATCTATGAAAACAATGACAAACACATCAAGATATGGCTTGAAAACTAGATTCATGAGGTCCATAAAGGCTGTTGGGGAATTGGTTAGCCCAAAAAACATGACTAGAAATTTAAAGTGACCATAGCGGGTTCGAAAAGCTGTCTTTGGAATATCACATTCCCTCACTTTAAGTTGATGATAGCCGGATCTAAGGTTTATCTTGGAGAAATAACTTGCACCTTGCAACTAATCAAACAAGTCATCAATTCTCGGATGAGGATACTTATTTTTTATTGTTACCTTGTTAAGCTGATGATAGTCAATGCACATACGCAAAGAACCATCTTTCTTCTGCATGAATAGAATAGGTGTGCCCCAAGGAAAAATACTGGGACTTATGAAACCTTTGTCTAAAAGATCTTTGAGTTGCTCTTTTAACTCCTTATGCTCAGTAGGTGGCATACGGTATGGAGGAATAGAAATAGGATGAGTGTCAGGAAGAAGGTCAATCCTGAATTCTATATCTCTATCGGGAGGTACCCCTGAGAGATCTTTCAAAAAAAATTTGGAAACTCATTAACAATACCTATTGACTGAATAGTTGGAGCCTCGAACTTAGTGTCTTTGTGTCTAACTAGGTGATAGATGCAACCCTTAGATATTAGCTTTCTAACTTTGAGATAGGAGATAAAATGACTCTTGGGAGATACTGAACTACCAAACCACTCAAAATCTGGTTCATCAGGAAATTGAAACTTGACCACACGGGTAAGATAGTCTATAGATACATAAGAAGAATAAAGCCAATCCATACCCAGAATAATGTCAAAATCCACCATGTCTAAGTCTATCAAATCCACAAGTATGACTCTATAGAGAAAAGTAACAGGACAATCTCTATACACTTGTTTAGCAACAACTGACTCCCCTACTAGAGTAGCAACTAGGAAGGGCTCAAAAATCTTTTCGGGATTCATTTTTAAATTCACAGCCTACAAGTGGGGTCACATAAGAGAGACTTGACCCGGGGTCCAACAACACATAAACATCAAAGAAAAAGACACGGAGCATATCGGTAACAATATCGGGAGAGTCCTCCTTCTCCAGATGGGATGGTAAGGCATAGAATCTGTTCTGGCACTGACCCCTAGCATTTCTAGATGAAGCGCCTTGACCAGGGGTGGGATGGAGTGCAGGAGCTGTTGTACTAGTAGCCGGTGCCTGAGGTCGGGTATCTCTGATCCCCTGTCTAGCATGAGGATAATTTTTAAGTCTATGGCCCTGCTTTACACAACCAAAACAACCCCTCAGATCTATGAAACACTTACCGGGAAGATCCCTACCACACTTAGCACAAGGAAGATAACGAGGCCTGGTTCAAATACTGTTCTGCAACCTGGACATAAAGGATCTGCCCTCTTGCTCCTGCCTTCTTCTAGGTGCGGGAGTACTAGATGATGATGAGGTTGGAATAGACGAACGTCTCTAAAATAGAGGGAGGTTTCCTCCGTAGAACCTAGGCTGGCTAAACTCATGCTGCTCAAATCTAGCCCTCTTGTTACCCCTCACTCGATCTCTCTCCCTAATCTTATCCACCTCTATCTATTAGGTATGCATCATAAAACTATCAAGATCCATATCTCTATGCAGAATCACAGTCCTACACTCTTTCAGTACCAACCCAGAAACACCGGTCACGAACAGGCTCATACTAGCCCAGGTGTCTAAAATCAAATTAGGAGCATACTTGGCCAACTGGTTAAACATCAAGCAGTACTCTTTAATAGTCATGGAGCCCTTCCTCAAGTTATAAACTCCTCAATCTTTTCCTCCCTCATCTCAAGCGGAAAAATCTTGTCCAAGAATACATCTTGGAACACTTTCCAAGTCATAGGAGCAACATCCTTACCTCTACCCTTCCTCCATGATATATCCCCATCATAAACTATGTCCTTCAATCTGTAAGATGCCAACTCAACACTTTCTTCCTCAAAAACATGCATAACCTACGTGATCTTTCTCACCGCATCAAGGTACAACTGTGGGTCCTCACCTGCCTTGGACCAATAAAACTCTGGCGAATTCACCTGCATGAAATCACGGATTCTAGCAGTGGCTACATCACCTCCCTAATGATTAGAAACTGCGGCTTGGTTATTTGCCCGAACATTGGAGGTGACTGCTTGGGCTAATTCCTGAAAGGCCGCTTAAAACTCGGCATGAGACACAGTCTCATTGAAATGATCAATAGGTGGGGGCTGCTCATCATTATTTTTGTGGGCATTCTCTCTTCGGAGAGTCATTTTTTGGAAATAGTAGAGCACAAATTATTAAACGAGAGGGACAACTGTAGGCATGATAGAATCCGAAAAAAGAAAAAACTTTTCCTAAGATATCTTATAGCCACTTGCTCATAGATGTGGCGTGCTACACACCGATGATCAAGACTCTACTCAAAGCAACTTGTCAAACTCCCTAGAACTACTTAAAACCTTAGGCTCTGATACCAAGTTTGAAAAGACCAAAAATTGTTTCTCGGAACATCACACGGTACTTAAGGCTATAAGTAACCCCAAGCTAACCCTTTGTGCCTGTCTATACTAATAACACTCATTTCAAGATGAAATAATTCAAACACTAGAATAGGCATATCATATGAAAGGAAATACAGAGAAAATGCTCAGTCCAAATGACCAAGCAATGCCAAAAAAACTCAACAAAACCACAATCTGATAACTAGTCTGACAAAGTCTCTACTAATCAATGAACTAGAGAGCCATTTAGATAGGCCCCCAACTGAATCAAAATGAACTAAAAGTAATAACATAGTCTCTTAAATAATGAAATGTCTAACGATAGGTCCTCGAACAATGAGGACTCACCACTGTAGAAAAGCAGGAAAAGGTACTCGAAAGTCACTGACGAGGCTGGGACTGAGAACCTGAACCTACATTATAAGACAATATAGCACATAGATGTATATGTAGATTAGAACTTGGGAATGTAGTGAGTATGTGGGGGTGCATGCATTTATATAACCAACATCAATACTTTATAATCAAATCATGCATGCAATAAGTAATGACTCACATGGCTTGAATAAGTACAAAATATAAAGCTCTTAAATGATGTAGAATGGAGCATGTAATACAAATCTCGTGAGTCATCATAGTTTAACTTTGAAATCGGTAATCTTCTCTTATTCTCATTACCCAAAGGCTAAAGGAATCTTTAAACAATACTTTCAACTCATTCATATGTCTCATGGAGAGTAAAACCTCTTTAATGCTCAAGAACTCATAACTCGTTTGAACTCAAGTACTTGGAATTCAGAATCATATATATTTGAAAGATACTTGAAGGCATGTCATTCACTTTTGGAAAATATCTCATTTCAAGATTTAGCGAAATCATTCTATCTTAATGGAAAGATACTCTAGTTTAGGGAAATAACTTATCTCATAGTTTTAGAGAAAATACTTATATCAAGGAAACATACTTTGGTCTTAAGGAGCAAATCTGTTACTTTACTATGAGGAAAATAACTTATATTAAGGGAGTATCTCTTAACAGCATTAAACCATACGAGCTACACGGAGTCCAACATTTTGTCCTCCTAAGGAAAAGACTTCCTGTTGGGGAGAGGCCTCATACTCTTTCCAGGGAGTATAACCTAGGTCCTGTGATTACTAAATAAACTTGGCCTCGAGCCCAATATCAACTCAGACTTAGGCCAAATGATAATCATAAACTCAGACTCAGGCACAACCTACGGTGGCACATACTTTTGGGGTAAGAAATCGTAGTAACATACCCACTCGATGCTAAATACTACTCCCTTTATTTTATCTCGCTCATCTCATGAAAATCCACTTTATAATAATCTTATGGTTCAATAAGAACCCAATAATCAAATTTCTACTCTCATGTAGAAAAGTGGATTTCAAAGATCAATGACCATTAGGTCAAAACATTTCTCAACAATCTTAAAATACTCAAATCATGGGTTATTATAACACAATAGTTCATAATATTGCAAGTCTCAAGTAGGTCTTAATAACCCATAATTCAATCTTAAGTTAGAACACATCAAAAGCATAATAGATCGCATATAGGTTTATAACTCATGTAGAAATCTAGAAATTTCAGCAATTTGTATCAAAATCTCAACATACTCATATACTTCAATTTATAAAACATTTCAACTATTAATTTCTCAAGGATTAAAATCATGGGGTATAAACCCAGTTGCAATTTTTCAAGAAAACATGTGAAAATTTAAGATTATGAAATTGGATGGACGAGCTTGCTCTAAACTCTTCTTCTTACTCTTGAGAGAGAGTTATTTCAAAATTTGACCTTGGAGATCTCAAATCTCAATTCAATTTGTAGAACCCATGGTGAGTTCTTGGATTTCTTGGAGAAGTGTTTTAGATTTTCTATTGAGGGAGAAATACTAGTCTTTGGATGTTTTGGGAGATAATGAGGCTATATTGATCATTTGGAATATATATGGTTGATAAAAGAGTGGAAAAAAACAAAAATACCTTTTAAAAATGAGCTAAAAATACTAAACGGGGTCTGCGACGAACCATCGCAAGTTTGACGGTCCGTCGGGTCGTCCGTCGTACGATGACCAGAAAAAGGACATACTACCTCGATCGATGGTCTATCATAGGTTCAACGGTTCGTCGGATCGTCCGTCGCTCAAAAGCAAAGATGAGACCATACTGCCTTAGTGGTGATGGTCTCAGCGATGGTCCGTCGCAGCCTTGAAGGTCCGTCGTCCTGGCCGTCGCACCTAGACCAGGAAAGGGATTTTAGCCTTGGTATCGAGGGTCCGTCGCAGACTCGATGGTCCGTAGGATCATTCATCGTACCTGGGTGATTCCGACAACTCTTAGTAAAATGGCCATAACTTCTCACCCTGATGCCGGATTTGGAAGAAATTGGTATCATTGGAAAGCTAATTCTATTCTCTACATGACAAAAAGTCAAATTTAAGAAAATTCTATAGGTTTTAAATACCAATCACTTGGGAAGTCTCTTCTCAATCTTTTAAGGACAAAATTACATTTCACCCGGACTACGAGGGAACTTTGTGGGGTCTTACAGAAACTTTATTTATTTATTTATTTTCAACTAAAAATTATTAAAACTGAAATAAGAAATAAAATAAATATTGGACAAAATGTAATATTTAATGCCGAAAAATAGTTTAAAACTCAGGGAGGGTCAAAAGCCACGTGTCTATATTTCCCCCCTCATTGTTTGAAATCTCAGAGAATTTT